>VXBZ01010342.1:36671-61811 GCA_013399135.1 Heliornis fulica | reverse complement strand
AGCCAGCAATGTGCCCTTGTGACGGAGAAGGCCAACAGCATCCTGGGGTGTATTAGAAGGGGGGTGGCCAGTAGGTCAAGAGAGGTCCTTCTCCCCCTCTACTCTGCCCTGATGAGACCCCACACGGAGTATTGTGTCCAGTTCTGGGCCCCTGAGTTCCAGAAGGACACAGAACTCCTTGAGAGAGCCCAGTGCAGGGACACCAAGATGATGGAGTGGAACATCTTCCTTCTGAGGACAGGCTGAGGGAGCTGGGGCTCTGGAGCTTGGAGAAGACTGAGGGGTGACCTCATTAATGTTTATAAATATGTCAAGGGGGAGTGTCAGGAGGATGGATCCAGGCTCTTCTCAGGGATGGCCAGGGACAGGACAAGGGGCAACAGGTCCAAGCTGGACCAGAGGAGGTTCCATGGGAACATCAGGAGAAACTATTTCTCTGTGAGGGTGGTAGAGCCCAGGGCCAGGCTGCCCAGAGAGGTTGTGGAGTCTCCTTCTCTGGAGACATTCAAGACCAATCTGGACACGTTCCTGTGTGATTTAATCAAGGTGACCCTGCTCAGACAGGGGGGTTGGCCTGGATGACCTTTTGAGGTCCCTTCCAACTCCTGACATCCTGACAGTCTGTGATCTGTGGGCTTCCCATGGATAAAGTATATGGGTTTCCCAAGCCAGGATCCTTTTCTGGGGGGGGGACAGCTCGCCTGCAAACATGCCATGGGATTTCACAGCGTGGAAATCCAGGGAAGCGGCTGCTGGTATTCAAGTCAAGTGTCTGAGTAATGCAGTTTCACATCAGGTTGTTTCCTATAAGTCAGATCCATTTTAAGAGCAGTGATGAAACAGGGCTTCAGAATCCACTCTATGAGCATCCAAATTAAAAGCTAAATAGGATGTAGCTTTCAGTTTGGCTGTATCTTCATATGTCAACACTCATTATCCTCATATGTCACCGCTCCGCAGCCTTCCTCCCCCAGCCTCGCAGGCCGTGGCTCTGCACAGCAGGCAGGGACAGCTTCCTCCCATCTGCATCCCTGTATCACTCAGACACCAGTGTGGCTCTGTTGGGGACCAGGTTTCCCCACTCCTGCCCTAAGTGCACCCCGAAATCCACACTCAGTGGCTGCTTGGCGAGGAAGGATGCGCTGGTGGCTGAGCAACGGGAGACTCTGTGGTCCACCCGCCACTGTTGACCTCAGGGAATTGTTTTACCTTTCCCCTTATCAGGCCTGGCAGGGCTGCAGGGGTGTGTTTGCACCGAGGGCTGTGGGCTCTGTGTCCATATAAAATATAACCTTGGGCTGCATTTCTTGGGAGTTGCTGCAGGAGCATCATTCATAGCAGTGCTGGGAGCTGTGGGGCCAGCAGTGAGGTCACGGACAGGAGACCCCCGTCTGTCACCGCTCCTTTGTTCCACCTGTTTGGAATTGGGGTTTTAGATACAGAAAGAACTCCAGGATTTGTGATCATGAATAATGTGTCAGTGCAGCCTGAGGACCAGCAGCCTTCTGACAGATGTGTGGAGGGCGCAGCCAGCCAGAACCCACCAACACCCCACGGCAGGCAGGAGCTCCCAGTTCTCCATCCCATCAGCTTTCCCCACCACAGCATCCTTTGACCCCTAATCACAGCTCTCTGCATCTCCAGGAAAGGGTTTGTTTGGGAGGAGGAAGGGGAATGGTGGCAGGGAGGATTCAGGGCAGCAGACAGGAGCTCTGACTTTGGAGGGAGTGAGGGACTTCCCTCATCCCATGTGGATTCAGGAATATGGGTCATAGGAGACAGCACAGAAAGCACATCAATTCAGTAGAAAAGATAAAAAAACCTTCATCTGGCCCCAAAACTGCCCTGCCATCAGGGAGAGGGGGACAGCTCGGGTGTGGGACACCCTCAGGGCAGTGCTCAGGGTCTCCTCCAGCATCCCAGTGCCGTTTCCCGCTGTGCTCCCGGACAAAGAAACGCATCAGCCCCCAGGCCGGGGAGGACTACGGAGAGTCTGGATAAAATTATCACTCCTGACTTAAACCTGGGAGTGGGGAAGAATCGAGCTTGGCCATAAATAATCCCACACCTGGCCTTTTAATTCAGTTATCTCCTGGTCGGGAAAAGTGGGATCTGCTGTGTGCTGTGGTGGTGCCAAGTTAATTACTTGAAAATGAGCGCCTGGGGTTGGACCAAGAATTCCTCATCAGCATTCAGCACCAGTGCCATGGCGAGGAGGAGAGCCCGGCGCATGCTCGCAGCAGCGGGTGGATGGAGGGGAGAGGGGCACTGGTGCCTTTGCTTTGCTTCTGAGCGGGCTGGAGCCTGCTTGGATTGAAAAAGCATCCAGGGTGGTTGATGCCAGGTTGGTTGTTGGCAGGTTGTGTGGGATTAAGGCTCATCTCTGGGTGTGGAGTGAAGGGGTTTGGGGTTGGAAGGGCTGGGCACCTTCTGAGGCAGAGGGATGCTGGGGACACGGGTAGCATCAGAGAAAAGGGGAGTGGGTCCAAACATGCAGCTGAGGTGCTGCTTCTGCTCTAGAGTCCCCCCTCCAGCAGCAGCCAGGTCTCAAAATCCCACTTCTGATGCCTTCCAGAGGGAACTTTCAGTGTGGATTTGGGAATGGTTAACCCCACGCAGCTCCAGAATGGCCAGGATGCTGCTCAGACCACTGGCCCGGATGGCTCTGCCCCAGTTTGCCCAGTACTGTCAGCAGCATCCCTGTGTCCCCATCCCCGAGCCAGCACCGGGGCCAGCAGCACGGCGAGGCGGGCTCAGAGACCCACAGCCTCTCCCTCCCCCTTCCCATCCCACCAGCGCTCGCCGGCTGAATACAAATGCAGATATTACAGGGGAGAGAGGGAGGCGAGAAGGTGCAGCTCCAATACTAAATAGCTGGGCCCTTTAAGCCGTTTGGCCAGACCTTATCATTAAAAACGAGGAAAAAAAAAACAGTCTCTATAGGATTCTTTGAGTCGTTGCTCCTTATGTGTAAACAGAGGGCGGCAGCTTACATAGCAAACTCAGCCTGGAATAGCTTGAGGTGATTAACAGTTGTTTGATTCCTCGAAGATTTCCACATGCTTATGCCAATCCAACTAGGAAAGGCAGAATAAATATTTTGAAATATCCCCTTCTTTTGTAAATTAGGCACGATGAGGGCTGCTTACCCGGGAAGCTCTGAGTTACGGGATTGGTTTTGCTCGGCAAACAGTAGCAGAAGGGCTCTTCTCTGTGCTGGGAGCTGACTGCAGCTGAGATGGGGCTGGAGGGGTGATGGTGCCTCAGCAGCCCCCCCACATCCCACACTCTGTCTGCCAGCAATGCTCCTGAGTGCCCTGGTGATCGTACCCAGGGTTACAGGGGGTGGGGAGGGGGCTGCTGAAATTATTCAGCAGCATCTTGTGCACCAACCATCACACCTTGGCTCCCCTAAGATTACCTTAGATTACCTAAGATCTAAGATTACCTGGATATAGATTACCTGGATGCCAGACAATCTACACACCACCAGCAGCCAGTGGTCACACACTTTCCCTCCACTGGGTACCTGGCACCAGCCCGTTAGTACCAGCTTAAGCCCAAGTTAGTACCAGCCTAAGCCCTTGTGCTGAACCAGGACTAAAGGAAGATGGATGGATCCTGCAGACCCTGATTGCTCCATCCCCACAGTGCCTGGGTCACTGGAAGGGCTTTGCTCTTTGAAGGATGCTCCCAGTCTGTTTGGGGTTATGGGTGCACCAGGAAATGTGAATAGGAAAATGAGGATGGCAGCCTGGCTGGGGTGGGGAGACATCTGGGCTGCTCCCTGTGCCAGGAGGGCTGTGGGGCCACAGTGTGCCACAACCCCAGCCCCCTTCCCCAAGGGCTTCCCCTGCTCCTATCCAGAGCAGAGATTTGCAATGAATGTTTATGGTAAAAGGAAACTTTTCCCTTTTGAGAGAGTTGTGGTGTCCATGGCTGGTTTTTTTCTTTGTTTATTCACAAGTGATGGGGCAGTAAAACATAAATACTGAATCACTTGAACCATGGAGGGTCTGCTCAGCAGCTCCTCTGTTCATCCCCATTACAGGCAAGGAGCAGAATATCTCAGATTTAGTCCCAGTTTTATAACAACACTTCCCAACCCACCCGGGGACCACAAAAGTGCTTTACATGCATTAATGAAACAAACAGTGCCGCCTCCAACGGGACAGTTAGGTTTTATCTCCCCTCTGCACGTGGTTGGACTGTGAATCACCTCCCTCAGTATCACATCTTGTTTTTATCTGGTGACCAGTGTGTGCTGGTGTCTCAAATTTTAGGGACCCATCCAGTGGCCCAGTGAAATCCATCACTTTTACTCAGTTTGATTTCGCAAAAGCCAAGTGCTGAGTAGCTCCTGGAAGCCACACTCTTTTCCCTTCCTCCCTGGACAGAAGATGCTGGCACAAAAGCATTTGTCAGGGGTTTGTTTTTTTTTTTCCTTGACCAGAAACACTCCAGCAAAGCCAGAGCTGCAAACCAGCTTCTGCTACCTCCAAACCCCTGGTCTTACCTCAGGAGTGAATCCCTGTTTCACAGCAATCTTAGAATAGAATCATCAAATCAAGGGATTTGATGATTCTATTCTGGACTTTAAGATCAAGTCCAAGCCCAGGCTGACCTTGTCCAGCCAACCTCTAGATCATGTCCTTCAACACCTCATCTCTTGACCTTTCCAATCCCTCCAGGGATGGGGACTCCATCACTGCCCTGGGCAGCCTGTTCAACCATCTGACAGCCTTTTCAGAGGGGAAATTCTTCTCATGTCCAACCTCAATCTCCGCTGGGGCAGTTTGGGACCCTCTCCTCAGTCCTGTCACTTGTTACCCCAGAGAAGAGACCAACCCCACCCTCCTTGCAGGTACTTGGAGAGAACAAACTGTCTGGCCAACGACTGACTGGCTGGCTCTCCAGTTTGCCCAGAATTGCACTTTCTTTGTAAAATCTACTTTGAAAAAAAAAAAATAATCTCAGAACTTCTGGACCATACGGTAGCAGAAATATTAAGGCTGAAGGGAAGTGCTTTATTTGCCAGATAAATAGGCTTGGTGACACTTTGGATATGTAGAAGGTGGTGAATAATTTCTTCTGCTTGGGCTATATATCCTTAGAGGACTCAATGAATTTTTCATTCTGGAAGATGTGTTCGGGTCATTAATTGCAGTTTGCCACAGGTCTGTTCCACTTTTGTCTGGGTAAAGCCCATCTCCTTCAACATACAACTCATTTACCCTTTGTAATCTATGTAACATTTGCATTGTAAATTGGTTAGCTTAACTTAATACCAGAGTAACCTTAGTAAACCTTTGCAAAGGATATTACGAGCGCTGTCGAAGAAGACGGGGCCTTTTCCTACGGCACCAGCTGCGCCGGGCTGGGCAGCGCGGCCGGGGGGCTCGGGGCTCCAGCAGCATCCCAGCCCCCCGTCCCTGCAGCAAGGGCAGGGATGCATGTGGTGGCTTGCAGTGAGATGGAGAGCTGCCACCATTTGGGGCAGGGAAGTGGCTGTGGTTTTGCTTTGCTGGTGTGGTCTCCAGCTGGAAAAGTGAGCAGGGAGGATTTGAGCAGAGGGTTGGGGCCACCGGGGTCCTGGTTGCCTTCGGCTGGGTTCCTCTTCTTGAGGACACACCAAACCCTGTTCCCAACCCCCAACGGTGCAGCCCCCTCACAGCTCCCAGACAAGTTGTGTTGGGAGCCTGTGCCTGGATATTGTCTCCTAAACCCTGCAAAGTTGGTGCCTCCGGGCAGTGCCACAGCAAATTGCGCTCGAGGCCGTCTGTCACGATGGCACCGTGCCCCGTGTGGAGTTTGGCTGGAGCTCTGCCCTAGAGCGAGGGTGCCAAGAAATGATGGTTTGCAAGAAGGTGGCTGCACCCACCTCGCTGTCCCAGTCCCCTGGGAAGGAGTCCCTCACCCAGATTGCTCCCCTGGGAAGGAGTCCCTCACCCACATTGCTCCCCTGGCATCCACCTCCCACCCATCACACTGCCCCATCCAACCACCTTCCCTTCCCAGCATCTCCTGTTTGCACAGAGTAAACCAAAATAATTTAAGCTGCTCTGGTGCTGAGTATTCTGAATTCCTCGGAGTGACCATCAGCTCTGGGGTTCCTAAAGCCGTGAGGAGAGGAGCAAGACACAATAAGTATAAATTGAGTGAACCCCAGAGATTGGAGGAAGAGCTGTGAAATATTGCTTCGGGCCTGAGAAGCGCCTTCAACCCATTTTCAGAGCTACCTGAGGGAGACAGGGCGAGACTGGCAGACGACAGCGCGCCGGGGCTGGGAGCAGCGCGGGTAAAAACCTGCTGTCCCAGTACTTGTGGCCTCATTGGAGTCAGGAAATTTCTGAAAGTTTCTTTTGATGATGTTTTCTGCCCCACTTTTTAAACAGAAGAGGTTTGGAGGAATTCAGCCAGGCACTTGAAACCTTTTCCCAGCCAGTGGACACGGCAGCAGGGTGGTGGGTTTGACCGTTGGTCCTCACAGCACCAGCGCCACAGACCCCCAGTCCTGGCTGCAGTCCCCAAGGAGCGATGGCTCTGCCCGGTGGGTCTCGGTGCCACCAGCACTGCTCGAAGCAAGCTCTGCCACCCAGAGCCTTCCTCTCCTCAGTTCATGATCCATCAGGATGAATTTGCACAGAAAAGCTGCTGGCTGCTGCATGCAACTGTGGTGGCTCGGTGCCACAGCTGGCACTGGAGAGGCCCCGTGTGTTTTCCCAGGTGAAAATGACCCGTTTGTATGTTTTTATTAGAAAAAAAAAACTATGTGAGAATTGGCACAGCATCACACTCCCGTGGCAATGGCACCTCTGCCTTCTGGGGGGGCTCCCTGGAGCACAGCAGCAGTTTTAATCTCCTCCATAAGAGAAGATAAAAGAATGGAGGGGCTGATCCGATAGACCCAGGATAATGGTGTGCGCTCTCTGCCTTCAGATAACAGCTCAGTGTGTAAAGAAAATAATCTATGCAGGGGAAGGTGTTGTGTGCTGAGGACTGGAGCCATATCAGGTGCTATTCCCCTGTGTCTGCCTGTCCCCTGGGCAGCTCCTGCCTTTGGGGCTGGTGGTTTTGCTCTGCGAGCTCCTTCCTGTCTTTTCCCCCCATATAAGAGCTCCTCTGCGCCAGCCCAGACAGGAGGAGACCCAGCGACTTGCAAACTCGCTTCACTGATGAATTTGCACGGTTCCCAACTTGCTGCTGGGTCTTGTTAAGACTTGGCTTTGCCACAGTGCTTGGGACACTGTTGTCCCCAACCCAAAGTAGCTCCTGCTCCTTCATGGGCATCCCTGAAATAGTGAGTGTATCCCCTGGAGCCGCATCGCTCCCTCTTTCTGCCGTGGACAGCCTGTGGGGAGGGGAGGCGGCCAAGGCACTGGAGTTTCAGGAGCTCTGGGTGCCAGGATAGCTTTTCCATGCACATCAGGTTTAAGCTGGCATTGTGAAATGCCAGGTCCCAGCACCCATTCCCAGCCTCAGAGCCAGGCAGGCTTTGGGAGAGACGATGCTGTCCCCAACCCAACCTCTGCCCATCCCGTGGCCATTCAGATCAGAGCTGCTTTGTTTACCCCTTTACCTGGGGAAGTTTCAAGTCCCAGCTTCGTGCTCAAAAAGCAGCAGGGGGAGAGAGAGGCTGTGACAGTGGCCTGTGTCCCCTCTCCTCCTCCCTTTCCCTCTCCTTCCCACGACCCGAGCAGGCTGCGAGTGCGAGGTGACAGCCTGAGCCCCGCTCCGCACGGCTCGGGCTGTAAGTCAGTTTAAATGAGTCTTATAGCTCCCACACCTAAAATCTTTGAAATATGCAGCAAAGAGGAAACTTAATGAGTATCAGGGAAAGTCCTCAGAGAGCTGTAATATTCTTGGTGTGTACAAATCACTGTTTAGGACGTCTCAGCCTGAAAGTCCTTTTTCACCTAGATCATTACCCGGTGCAGAAGGCTCAGCCACCGTCACTCAGCTGGTGCTGGAGATGGACTCAGCTCCTGCCCATAAAAACCTTGGGAAAAGGGGGATTTATAGCCCCCCAAATCCTCCCTAAATAGCTTTTCAAAGTTGCTTTTCTTAGCACAGGCCACATGAGCTTAGGAAGACAGCGGATGGCAGGGCAGCTGCCTTTGTTGCTTTAAAATCTCTTATTGCCTGGAACCTGTGGTGACACGGGAATCACGTTGCTGTGTTCCAAATCTGAACTCAACCCCAGTCTGGGTGCAGTGCTGTGATTTCTAAATGCTGCTGGGAAACAACTGCATCACCTGGTTTGGCATCTAAGCCACCAGTGTCCCTCGCAGAGATGTGCAAATCACGTCTCGACAGAAATCTAAGGAGTCATTTTTGGGGGGAGTCCTTTCCTCCTCAGTAATAAATCGCCACTGAAACGCATCGATTTCACCCAGGGAGCCCAAACCCTACATAAATACAGGCCAGGCTTGCTGTGACCTCTGTGATCACCAGGTCCCTGCAAACCAAGGCACAGGAATAGCAAAAAGCCTCGTTCCCAGATAAACGAGTCGGGGCGAAGCCGGGGTCGGGCAGCTCCGGCTCTGCGCCGACGGCTTTGGGAGCCTGTGTCAGAAGCAAAGCACATCCATGTGCTGCTCTTGTTATTCCTGTTAACCTTCCCATTCCTGCCTTTGCCTCTCTGTATCTCTGCATCCTGCAGCACAACAGAGCCCCAATCCTGACCCTCATCTTTAAACTGATGCCATAAAAATCCCTGTTTATCCCAAAGAATATCTTGAGCATGAACACAAACCCATCTACTGAGAGTTCAGTCGTACCAGTAAGTGAAGGACACAAACTTTTTTGCCTGGACATGTTTGGCTCAGGGGATTACTGGTGTTTCCAAGCTGTGTCTCTGCCTCCCCCCTTTGCTGCCCATTGCACAAGGTGCATCCTTTGGGTCCGTTATGGGGAAAGGGTGGCAACGAGTATCTGGGAGGTGGCATGGAGGGGTGAGTGTGTGTTGAGTGGCACCTTCTGCTGAAGAGCTCAGGGAGGTTGCCAGCAGCCCTCCACAGTAAATATGTGTGTTAAATCAAATCAGATCTGCAGCAATAGTAAAGATTTAATAGTAGGGGTTTGTTTTCTCCCTACCATAAACACGTTGATGCGAACGCTTCGTGGTGAGAACATCTGTGGGCTGGGCAGGAGGTGTCAGAAGCTGGATCTAACATGCAAGGCTTCTCTTCTGTGGCCAATTAAACAAATTGCAGCAAAACAGCATTTTATTAGTATTTGCCCATAGCAGTTGCCTGCTGCAATAAATTTCCTTCAGGCACACTCGAGAAAGGGGAGGAAAAAATTGGCACGTTAAGTAGTGAATGGTGGAGAGAACACACCGCGGCGTAGCCTCTGGGGCTATTGAATACCAAAGTGCCTGTCTCCAAAAACAACTGCTCTGCTTTATCATAAACATGGTGAGTTATGAGATGCTGTACAGAGTGCCTTGCACAAATAATAATAATGAGGAGGAGGCAGGAGGGAAGGATGATTTCCCAAAGCAGTGGGACATGCAGGAGGCACGATAACAAAACTTGTCCCAGCGCCTCTCCTCTCCCCTTCTGTATTAATTGCAACTAAAATCCCTCAGGAGGGCATCCTGGCCTGTTTACCCAACACCTCTCCTGTCCCCTTGTTCCTATGTGCTTTTAAGCATTAGATTTCTCTCTTTTGCATTCTTTTTCCCCTGTTATTATTATTGCTTTTAAGGGAGAACTTGTATTTCCTTTTTTTTTCCCCCTGCAAATCAGGGCTGCAAAGCCAGCCAAGTCCATCCCCAGCATCACTGTGCTGACATTCCCTGGGATTTCTCAGGTCTGAATATGCCAACACATTTCTTGGCTGCCTGGCACAGTTATAGACAGGGGTGATAGTTGTCAGTGTGGCACAGCCAAGGCACCTTCTGATATTCCTTTATGGATGATGGAGATCTGAAATGGGAGGTGGATATTTTTTTCCCCCTTCATTTTTTTTTTCTTTTCCTCTTTCCCTTTTTCTTTTCTTTCTTTCCCTTTTCTCCTCTCCTCCCTGGGCCAAATGTCCCCATCCAGTTGATCGATGCCCCATCCCCGCTGATAACCAGCTCGCTCGTGTCTCATGCACGCCAAGCGAGGAAGCACTTCAGATCAAACTCTCCTCTCCAGAGAGGTCCTGGGACAAAACCAAGTACCAATAAATACCCCAAATCGCCGAGGTTACAGAAAACAGATGGTGTTCGTGCCGCACAAATACTCTCTGCCGGTGAAGTGCTACAAGAAATGACCTATTTGTTGCCTGGTTATCTCCATATTTTACGTTGGAAGCACCATCCATATCTAAGTAGTGTCACCATTATCCTGGGAATTCCTCATTTTCCGACGCTGTTATTGGCAGCTCCCCGTTCCCCGCAGCTCCTGTTGCTGTTTGCTCTCCCCCTTCAAGCTTTTCAGCACGATCAGGTAGAGATAAATAACTCTAACTGCACTCCTGATTGATAGCAAATTAATGTTCAACAATTACCTCCTGCAAAATGTGCCAGTGAAGACTGCCTAAAAATACCCTTTTTTTTTCCCTCTTTTTTGTTTCTCCAGAACAACAAAATCAAGGCAGGAGATTATGGCTGGACATTAATTATCTATCTTTAATGAAGTAGCCGATCAGATTGGCTCTTGATTGATTACACCTATGAAATTATGTTGCTGTTGATACATAGGATGTGTTTAGATGGCATCAGCCTCTTGACTTCGGCCTGGATTTGATTTATACTTCATTAACATAATTCCTAACACACTGCTGCTTTGAAAAAGAAAATTAGTGTCTAACCAGGAGCTAACAAGTTTAATGGCTTGCTTGAAGGAAAACATAACTGTTGACTGTGAATAAGCAACTAGAGGCATTAATATGTTGTTCTTGCTCTTGTTTCTGTGGGTCTATATTTGTAGGGAAGGGTCTGTACAGTGTGGCTGTGGGTACATGGGTGTGGGTGGAAACCCTTCATTGAGCTGCCTCAAGGCAGTTCCTCTGTCGAGGATGTGGGTGGCTGATGCTGCAGAGAGCAGGGGGAGGTGTGTGAGGGGCTCAGGTTGAAGCCAGCACCCCCAAACTTTGGCATCACCCCGCTTTGTCCTTACCAACCTGAAGTGTGGTGACCTGGAGGTGACCACCCCAACATCCAGGTTTTCTCTGGCACCTTCTGTTGCTGGATCTCAAGCAGAAATCACCGCTTCAGCTGTCCTCATTCTGCCCAGGTGACACTGTGGCAAACTGGCCTTCCCAGGGCTTCCCAGCAAACCACTGGTGATGACTGGGACTTGAGACCATGCCCAGTGCTCTCAGAGGTAGATTTGGATGGCCATGTCTGGAGGCAGCAGGCACGAGAGCAGTACAAAGCCCACGGAGATGGAGGTGTTGGGCTTCCAGACACGATTCTCATTTATTTCCATTTTGCAAATACCGGGTTTACTGATGATTGCCTGCTAAAGTTTTCTATCAGAGAAGGCTTAGCTAAATAGCCTGCAAGCCTCTTTTCTCCTCTTCTCTCAAAAAAATGAATAGTCCTTTTCATGTTCTTTAAATTATACCATGTTAACAGACAAACAAGGCAAAAGAAATCAAAGTAGTCCAAGAGATCTGGGTGGGCACGTGAGCGAAATGAGCTCAGCTGCTGAGAACGCACCCAGAGAGGAACCAGAAATTGAAATAGGGAGATGGAGCAGGACTGAGCTGCCTGAAGAGAGGGAAGAGGAGGATGGGGGCACTGAAATGAAAGAACACAACTGTATTTTGGTGGTGGTTAGACCTTTCTCCAAGCTTTCCCTTGCTCCTGTTTCATTGCTCAGCGTGCTGGCAAGCCCAGTTCACTATCCACTCCGTAGCACGGGCCTTCACTGATCCCTACCAAGTCCCCCATGCACAGTGTCACATGAGGCTGGACCATAACTCCCTCTGTGTGGTTGGGTTGGTATCTGCAGCATCCAGCATCTTCTGGTAGGGATGAGGGACCTCAGTTTTAGATATGAGATCTTGTTTGGCACCGCACTTGCGTTGTCCTTGTCTCTTCCAGGCACGAAAAAGCCGCAAGAATCCTCAAGAACTTTGTGCTTTAAGCTGTCGGTGGGATTAAGATCATATTTTAGGAGTTTTGATTTTGTTTTGTGCCTGCCTGGTTTGGGAGGGCATGCAGCAGCTCTCGCTCCAGAGGACCATTCCTCTCCCTGCCTGTGTCTGGCGGGTCCTCCTCCTGTTTGGCATCCTGACACCTTGGGCTTTGATTAATGAGGTGCTCTTCCCCGCGCTGTACGAATCCCCGTTAGATTTGGTGCTTATTAATTACAGCACAGCACCGTCAGCACATTTCGAATTGGGGTCCCTGCTTTTCTCATTCTCTTCTTATTTCATGTTGCTTCTTTTCCCCTGGTTTCTATTGCCTGTGTCTCCTCCTCACTGGGGTCACTGATGGATGAGGTTTCAGAGCAGTGGGTGCCACGCTGGTGGAGCTGAAGGTCAGTGCTGGTAACGGCTCTGGAGGAAGCAGCTGTTCAGCAATTCCCCCTCATCAGTGCCCGGCTGCCTCTCACCCAGAGCTGGCTCCTCACTTGTGTCCAAGCCCAAGGGTTTTTCCACTGCCACATCCTACATCCCTCCTTGATATTGTGAAATGATTCCAACCTTTCATCACTCAGACTTGGTGTAGCCTCTGAGTTTTAAAAAAGAAATCAGATGGTTGCTCAGTGCAGAGCCCTGGGTGTGTTTTCAGGGAGCAGCTTATCTTTATGCCTGGCCACGCCACTGGTATTCTTAGAATCATAGAATGATTAGAGTTGGAAGGGACTCCCAGAGGTCATCCAGTCCAACCCCCCTGCAAGAAGCAGGGACACCCCCAACTAGATCACGTTGCTCAGGGCCTCATCCAACCTGGCCTTGAACGTCTCCAGGGATCCAGGGGCATCCACCACCTCCCTGGGCAACCTGTTCCAGTGCTCCACCATTCTCACAGCAAAGAACTTTTTTCTAATATCCAATCTAAATCTCCCTCCCTCTATTTTGAAACCATCACCCCTTGTCCTGTCACAACAGGCCCTACTGTCACCGCTCCTCTCATTGCTGTTAGCGGGTTTGAGCCAGGACAGTGCCCGATTTGCATTGCTCCACGTGGTGTAAATGTGCAGAGGGAGCTCCACCACCCTCAGCATCACAACACACAGAGTGCAGGGATGGTCCCAGGTCACAGTAAGGAGAGGAGACACTGCTCCAGCTTAGCACTGCCTCATCCAGCTTTCCTGTTCACTGGAATACTGCAGAGCTTCTCTCTTTCTGCTCCTACACCTTTTGATTAAAAAAACCCCTTATCATTTGGGTGGGGAAAAGTGAAGACCTATGAACAGCTGCCAAAGTTCAAGCAGTAACAGGTAGCCCTTGGGCAGGGGCAATTTCATGCTGGGCATGGGGCAGGTCACGAAGAACACTGTTTGGCAGGAGAAGTGGCTGTGTGCAAGCTCCAGTCTTGTCAGTTCCCAGTTCAAACCAGTCATCACTAGAGATTGGGGGTGGTTGCACCCAAGTGATGGGGATCTGCGTCCCCTTCCTTGCAAGCGTTGAGGTGCTGGTGGCTGACACCAGCCTGGCACCCCAGGAGAACAACTGGGGAGACCCCCCATGCCCTCTGCCCCCATACTGTGTTGGGACCACCATCCCCAGCAGCAAGCAGACCATCTCCATGGCACTCTGGCATTAGCCTGGGGCTTCACCTCTCACAAACCAACGTGGATTTGATAGTAAATGAACACACTCATCTCTGCCTGAAGTCACTTACCTGATAAACACCCTGGTGGGAAGAGGGCAGGCATGATAACGAGGCAAACAGCATCCCCCTTAATCTGGTTTTAAAACTTTTCTCTGATAACAGGATTGCTATTTTATTACCAGCCACTGTTTAGCTCTTTTACATGACCGAAGTAAACACCACAGTAATTTATACTGTCCTCCCAGCTCAGCTTCGCCCTCTTTTACATCTTGCCTTGCAAATAATAAGGCAGCCCACAAAGCCATTTGTTTCCTAATGACAGGGGTTTCCATAGTGAGCAGATTAAGGAGGAGGAGATTAGAAGATTATACACCAGGCAGGATTCACAGGTTCACAGGTTTATGGGGCTTTGGACATCCAGCGATTAATGGATTTCATAAATGAAACTTTCTTTAATGACAGGTAGAGTGGAGAGATCCAGGTGCTTTAATTGGCAGAATTTATTTAGCAATTTTCAGTGATGATGCTTAAAGTGCTCAGAAAAGTCTGTGTGATTATCAGGTCCTGCTACTCCAACGTTGATAAGGGTTAGTGGATGGACTCTGTCAAAGTTGCCGCTGATGAAGGCTGGTGGCAGCACCTCGACACGGGTCAGTGCAGGCAGAGGCCTGAGCCCCTTTCTGCTGAGACCCTGTGCTGCTGCCAGGCTGCTGGGGTAACATGAGTTGTTTGTTGGCTTCAGTGGAGGAAGGAGCAAAACTCCTCTTCCTCCAGGGCCATACGTGCCAGACGTACTGGTGGTATTTACCGTGGCACTCTGGCAACAGCCCAGCGCCTGTGCTGGGCAAGGTGTGCCACAGGACTCTGGTTCACAGGATAGGGTATGGCACAGGAGGACATGGAGATAATGCCCAGGGTGTGTTGGTGCCAGAGAACTTCAGTGGAGATTCAGGAAACCTGAAATCCACATAAATCCCACGGAAAATCACGTAGCTGCTAAGGCTTCGCAAGGGCTGACACTGCAACGTGCCCTGGACGAGAGGGCTGCAGGGAGACAAGGAAAGCTTGAGGGGGGGAGTGTTTGTTGTTTGAGTTCCCCACACAGAATCCCAGGTTTGATCAGAAAGCTGAAAAAAAAATGAAACCTGAAGAACTGTGGGTGGGAACAAAATAAGTTTTATACCCTTCAGCCCTACGAAGCTGCAAAGGGAAAAAAAAATGGGAAAGAAACTGTGACAAGTGTTTTTCTCTTTAATTTTCTGATGAGAAATCAAACCAGCAGGAAAGGAAGCAGCACTTGCTTTCATTTTGTTGGAAACCCAATTTTCCACGAAAAGTAGGTTTCAGTGGAAAATTTCCACCTCTCCCTCGTGTATCGTTTCAACGCTGGTCGCCTTGCTCGAGGGGACACCTCAGAGCGGGAGGAGAAGGATGCAAAGAGCTGTTTCGAGTGACCCAGAAGGACAAGTCGTGATTAGGTGCCTGAAAGGGGCTGTGGAAACTTCAGGTTCTGGTGTGCTGACCTACATGCCAATCAGGCCAAGAGCTTGTCTTGGTTTCACCGTGGTGTTTCACTGTGGCGTGAGCAAGTCCTCGCTGCTGTGCTCACCCTGTGCCGAGGGCAGTGTCCTGGGCTCGCTGTGGCTGAGGGAGAGTGGAGGCTCTGGGAAATCAGGGACTTGCTTGGTGTCAGCCCAGCTCTGAGTAGGAGTCCAGCTGAGGAGTAGTAGCCAAGTTCTTCCTCCAATAGCCATCAGTGAGACGCTTGGGGAAGGGCTCAGGGTCAGCAGAGCATCTCTCTGCTAGGGCTGACTCGCTCTTCTCTGAGACCACCCGTCTGGCTCCTTCCCAACGCTGAAGTCGGCTCCAATTCCCTGTTTAAAGTTAACCATAAGGGCTTAAAACGAGCCAGTCTGGGTCTTTATAGAAGCTGGTGTAACTGGAGGGTGGTGGGAACCTGCATTCCAGCGTAGGGGCTTCAGGTCACCCATCCAAGACAATTCAATCAACTTTGGCTCCTCGAACAATACCCCTGCCCTGCCAAAAGAGGCAACACAGGCAGGACTCTTGAACCAAAGGGTTGGGGAGCCCTGTCAGCCTGGATTACAGGAATGCTTAAGAGTTAATTAAATTACAATTTGCTATGCTGCCAGTTCACATGAAGCTGCAACATCTGTGGATGGACGGAGGGATGGGAGGGAGCTGGGCAGAGAGATGCCGTCCTGCCTCTGGGGCCACAGATCTCCACCTGCTCTTTGGCAGTGCTACATTGCAGACAAATTGAGAAGGCATGAGATTCATTAAAAAAAAAAGAAAGTAAAAAAAAAAAGTAAAAAAACCTAATTTCTGATACAGTGATGTCTGTGGCTTGAGCCTGTGCTGCGGAGGGGAGCTGCATGAGTGCAGCTCTCTGCCCCAGGTCTCAGGGACTAACTGGTACATCAGGATACAGCTCAGCTGACTTGCAGAACAAATTTTTTTAAAAACCTAGAAAAATAATAATTTCTGGGGCTTTGTGCATTTAAGCTCAGACTGTAAAACTTTCCTCCGTGACCGCTGGTTTTACACAAATATCGAACTTTCCCATTTTCCCCTGAATCCAGGAGATGGAGCTTTAGGAAACCTGTTCTCCACACGGCTCCTCAGAGCCCCAGCAGTGCATCAGAGGTCCACAGGCAGACTTTTTGTGTCTCTGCACCCCTGGGATGGCCACTTTGAGTCAGAGGTCTTGAATTTGTAGCTCTTTTGAATCTGTCTTGAGGGGGGGGTCCCCTGTTTTCCTGTTTGCAGCCAAATTATTAAAGCCTGACAAGCAGGAGCTTCTCTCCAGACCAGTGCAGGCACATGCACACGACCTGAGGAGTAGCAGCCGAACACTTCTGCGGTAATAAGCTCCATGCTGTGCTCAAAAAGGGCACTTAATTTTTCATTCTTAAATGCTGTGATGTTCTTGTCTTCCAGCTTCACCAAAACTCCTCCATGGAGATGGATGGGCCATGCAGAACACAGTTATCAGAAAGATTAAGCCAGGACTTGTCATTTTTTTATATCAGCCAGCAGTCAGGTTGACGAGTGATGTCCTCTTAGCTCCTGGGATGCGTCCGGCACCTTTAGTGCCAGTAGTAAAAAGGACTATAAAAAATACCATAGAAGAAAGGGTAATGATGAAATTTAACTGCTCCCTAGCACACACCTGGGGTCTAGTAATCGGGAAATGGGGGGTTCAGGTGCTTCATCTTTTACTGCCTTGTCCTTGTCTGTAAGTTTAAGGTCCTTCCACTGAACCATAACATATTGTGGTCAATGCGAAGCCCCAGTCCTTGGCCCCTGCACAGCCTGGAGAGAGACGGGGATGTTTCAGCACAGGCTGGGGATGCTCATGCATCCAGCAGGCTGGAGGGAGCCAGCTCTGGGCTTGGAGGGCTCAGTCCCTCCCCGGTCACGCCGGCAGTGTGGGGGTCTTCATGGCACAGTTTCTTCCCTCTCTCTTGCTGCTTTGGAAGGCTGGCGGTCGAGAAGGTGAAGTTAATGGTGGTGGGTGCTGCTGGCACAGCCAGTGAGTCCCTCTCGCTGTGTGAGGTGGCATCTGGCACAGGGACAGAGAGATGGTGGCGACTCAGTGCCTGTTGTACGTCACAAGTCAGCGTTACTCTATTATGTTTCGGGATAGCGGCCCGTCCCTGTGTTATTAATCTAAGAAACAACTGATACTAAATGATCATGCTACATTAAATTTATAGACCCTTGCATATAGCTTCTATTGATCTTTTTTTCAAGCATCATAAATATGTGATGGAGTGTCTGTGGCAACGCTCTCCCCACCACTCCATTAATGGTGGTTAAACTTTTCATCTCTGTGGCGGAAACGGGCGACGTCTCTCTGCGGGCAGGGATATCCTGGCCATATCGTTTGGGTTTTAATTACCAGGAGGAGGAGAAAGCTTCACCAGCAGAACAGGAGAGAAGAGTGATGGCATTTCTTCTTTCCCCAAGTTGACTCTTTCCCTCTTCTCCCTGCCTGGGATCTGTCACTTCTGTGCACAGGTCTCCGGTCCCTTTCAAGGCGATGTGTTGGTTTTGCTCTTAACCCCCAGAACCATGTTCCTGGTCCATCCCCGCAGCTCACAGTGTGTCGAGGCTGGGGGTGTCCATTCACAGGAACTAAATGAGGTCTTCTCTTAGGTTCAGGAGAGTGTCTTGCAAACACTGAGATGCTCTCACATACCTCTGAGTCTTTTTTTTATGGTCTGTAGCATTCGCCACGCTGCCGGGGCTCTGTGCTTGTACCATGGTGGTGTGCGTGGCACTGCGGAGCACAGGCTATGCTGGTGCTCTGGGACAGGGACCCCCACTACCCCCAGCATCCGTAGGTAATGCCCAGCCCCTCAGGCACTGCCGTGATACAAACAGGGATGGAGGTTTGCAAATCGTCCTCCAGCATAGCCTGAAACAACTTAGATCCTAGAGCCATCTAGGGGCGAAATCCCGGCTCCATTAAGCCGAGGGGAGTTTTGCTGTGGAGTTCAGAGGGGTCAGAACTTGGGAAGTGACGTTCCTACAGCTCAGCAACCTTGCTGCTCCCCCAAACCCATGCCAAGACGACTGATGTAATGGGTATTTGTCGATACTTCTGCTCTGGCAGCGGGATGCAGGAGCGCTGCACTCGAAGCCAGGGCCCATGGCTGAACAAAGGCCGTGGGAAACCAGCCCAAAACCTTCTGGCTTTCTCATTCCTGATGATAATTTTCAATGTTTTTCAAGTGCAGACCAAGGAATTGGTGTTTGAAAGGGCTTCAACAGGATGAGAGGTGCAAAGCCTAGAGCCTGCACGTCTCTAGTTAACTTCCAAAGCGCAGGTGGTTCTGTACGAGCCCCAGAAATATTCCCTGTGGTCTCTGGGAAGGCAGGTGAGCAGCATTCCCTGCACCTGCCCCATGCCCATGTACCACTGCCTGTAGGTGAGCAGCTGTGTGACTCCCCCTGCTTTCCTACCACTTGGCCTCTCCTGTGTAATTGTACCTCAGAGGCTCTGCAGCATCGCCTGAAAGCTGCAGCGTGATGCTCCGTGCCTCGGTTCCCCCCTGTGAAACGGGATCAGGAGTGTGTCTGTGGAGGAGATGGAGGATATCAGCATGATGTCTCCAGCCCCTTGACCAGGAGGTGCCAATAGCGTGCCCAGCTATCTGTCCAACAATTAGTTCCACTTATGGTGGGAGAGAGGGGATAACTCCTCAGCAGTACAATACCCTCTGTCTAAATTATTCCTCCTCCTCCTCCACAAATGTCATAGCAGAGATTAGCCATCATGTGTCCTTAAGTATCCCATTTATCCCAAATGACTCTGAGCATGTTAACTGCATTTAGATTAAAATGAGCCTTTATACCCATAGCATGTCCCTGGTCTGGACCAGACCCCTGCACAGCCCCCCCCGTTTCACCGGTGAGGGAGCTGAGGATGTGGGGATACCCGAGCTGTAACACAGGGAATGTACATCACCAGCACAGCAGTTTAGTTTTCCCAGGTAAACATTTTTCTCCCTAGTTTCAGGACAACTTTAATCCTTGCAAAATTCTCTTAATTTCGATTTGGCAATCATGGATTCCTTTCCAATTAACCTCCAAAAGTACCAATTAAAGAGAATAGTGCCACAATCACAGAAGATCAGGCTACGCCAAAGCCTTCAGGAGTGTTTCAGCACCAAAAATTAATGATAAAGGTCAAAACCAGGTTGCAGAGCAGAGGTAGCTCTGAATGGGAAACCCCTGATTTAATGTAAGCATGAGCCCAAAAAGTCTTCTGAAAATTTGGGGTAGGTTTATTTAAGCTTCTAATTACACAGCCAAGTTTGCCTTGGGTATATGTATAGAGCTTGGACCGTGTTGGAGCCTCAGATTGAAGGCAAGGGACAAGTCTGGCTCCTCACATCAAATCCCAGCAGCATCCTCACCTCTGCAGCTCCCTCCTGGTGGGATTGCTGGTTCTTACTGGTCCCAGTCCAGCTGCCCCAGAACCTGTCCCCAGCAGCTGGAGGGAGCAGCAGGAAGGAGCAGAATGGCTCCGCTTTGGGTTAGGTGTGAACGTAGGTCGAGGAGTTGGTCCTGGGGGAGCAGCTCAGCGGGTTTCAGAGCAGGGGCTGCATCTGGGGAGGAGCTTGGTCTGTAATGGTGGGCTTCATTCCAGCCCTGAGCAAAGGATGCTCTGAGCAGTTCTTGAGAAAACCAGTAACAGGGAAGCTCGGGGGTTCTGGCACCCTGGGCATGCTCATGGCTGGTGTGGGAGTTTGTGAGCGTGTCCCACACGGTATCAGCTCTGCAGTCTCACTGTGCATCGTGCTCCTGCCTTCCACTGTTGTTCTGCAGGGTGACACACTTTCTCCCTGGCACTGATGTCCCTGGGGGTGTTTGGTGGGACAGGAGAGTGGGAAACCCTTTGGGTTCCTCAGCCTTGGCAGAGGGGGGACAGAGGTGATGGGAAAATCGGAGCTGACTCAGGGCACTTAGAGCCACACAGCCCAAAAAACAGGCAGGCAGCATTAAGGGGCAGAAGAAATCACACCAGACATGGTGACACCGAGCCGGAGGTCAGGCCTGGCTGTGTCCCCTGGACTGGCTTTCAGCTCGAGCACCCTTCTCGGCCCACAGCCGCGTGCACGGCTCATCTGCTTTTATGAGGTGGGAAAAGATGTGTGGTGGTGCACGTGTTGAGGTGACAGATGACTCCCTGTCCTGTGTAACTGATGGGGGGAATCACTTGGACTGCTTTCTGAGCTCTGTGGAGATGTGGGTTTGATGGTTGGGATGTAGTATCGAGGAGGGGAGGTGTCTGGTGGTGTGAGCGGAGCGGGATTTGGGACAGGATGGGGTGGAGGTGGCCTCACTGCTGGGATGGAGGAGCAATGGCAATTTTGAAAACAATGGGCAGCAGAGTGGTCTGGGGCAGTTTGTGCCACCCCTGCTCAAAATAGTCCTTCCCTGGGGAGGACTTCACCTCCCACCATCCTGGACATAGCACCAGACTTGAAGCTTGACCTACCTGGGAACCACCCAACCTGGGGACAGCCACTGCAGCATAGAGTGGGATGGGACAAAGGGAACACTGGAGGCCATCAAACCTTACCTGCATCCCCTCACCCACATCCCCTTGCCCGTCCCTCACCTCTGCCCGGGCCGTGGGGAGCAGGAGTGGTGACGGTGGGGATGGAGGCAGCCGATGAGCTCCGGCAACGTCAAAGCTCCACACACCCAGCTGAGTCACCAGCACTTTAACAGCAAGTTGAAAAGAAACAGGTTAGTGTATCATAACATGACAGAACTTCTAGAAGCTTGGACTGCTTTTCTCCTCTCGTTAACGTCCCCCGGGGCCCGCGGTCTCTTTAGTACTAACACAGTAACGAAGACCACAGCCTATTAATTGCAGTGACAATGATAAAGGAAGAGTCAGAAGCAGCTATTTGTCTTTCATGTAACCTCGTGCATCATCACAAGATAAATGAAAACTCATTTTCTGCTTTGATTCAGTCTAATTTTTCAGGGCCCCCGAGGCAGGTTACAGGAACTGTGTTGCTTCATCCCCATAAAAGTGCTGGCCCCGAGGTTCAAGGGTCAGGGAAAGTGCACGCCGGCCGTGGAAGCCGGTCTCTCCGCGGCCTCCCAGGGGTGACGTAAAAGCAGGAAGGGGTCTGCTGCTCATCATCATTAAATCCCCATTGAAAGGTGTTGTCCAGGGCCTGATAGATGATCCACGTGGCAAAGCTACTCCCCATCCCAGCGCCCCTGGTCACCTTCCCAGGGGATCTGCGTCGGGATGGACATTTGTGGCCCGTTGGGTGTGTGTCCGAAGGTGGGGAGGTTGGGGAAGAGCTTTCCAGGGAAGAAGCTCATCCCAGCCCTCTGCCTGAGCATGTGAGGGGTTTGGGGTAGAGGGTGGGATGATGTGGTTCTGCCCACTCTGAGGTCATTGACACATGGTCAGTGAAGTGCACTTGGGGTCCTTCATCTGTGCTGGGACCGACTTAGCGAGCAGCGATCGTTTCAGAAGGGATGGGGCTTATGTCAGCACCTGGATGAAGGGAGGAAAATCCCCCAGTGTCCATCAGCTGCAGTTCCCCTCTCATCTGGCAGCCTTGTCATCCAATGGCCTCTGTCTCCTGGTGCAGCCCCCAGCCTCAAAGCATCTCGTTGGGCTCTAAGGGAACAGTTCCAGGCACAATACTTGGATCGGGCCCCCACTTCGTAGCAAGAGTGGTCCAGACCGGGGCAGGAGTTACAAGAGCTGTGCAGAAAGGTTTGCCAGAGGTACAGAGCGAAATACCTCAGTGAGAGGAATTTAAAAAAATTTAAAATGCAAAAGCAACCCAAAATTCTGGGTTTCATAGGGAATCAGCCCGTTCTAATCAAGAGGGGTGAAACCTCACGCACACAAACTGGACCTGCCTCTCCTGAAAATTTTGGTGTTACCAGTGTGCAGCACATTAACTTGATTAATCATAATATAATCATTGTCTGCACACTGTCTTCTCAACCAGCCCCCAAACCAGATTTCACATTTTACACCACGTCATAGACAATCCCTTCCTGGTACGGAGCTGAAAATAGATACAACCCAGCGATGTCCTGACCATCCTGGTCCTACCACCCTCCTGGCTCAGGGCTCGTGATGGCACAGACAGGGGCTCCCATATGTCCAGGTTTCCCAGCCTGGAAGTTCTTCCCAGCCAGAATTCATGGACCTTGGCCCCTTGCCTGGATTTCCGGACATCCGTCAGCCCACTCGTAGCGGTAGCTCCAACCGAGCTGTCGGATGTCTGGAAGTCACAGAGAAATGACTGGTGTGGTGCACGGCTCCGTAACGCACGTGCCTGTGCCCAGCACACCCCAAACAGGCTTGGCTCATGGTGGGCATGGCAGAGGGTTTGAGTTGGGGGGGTCTTGGGGAGGCTCTGAGGGAACCGGCGCCGCGGGGAGGTCTCCGGCAGAGCCAGAAGGACTCTGTGTGGGATCCATCTGCGTGGGCTCTACTGCAGGACGGTGACTTTAGGCTGAGCCGGTTCCTTGCAGAGCCGCCTGGCCGTGGCCCCAGGGGTGATGTCCTCCTGCCTTTGGAGAAGGTCCAAAGCCACCCCATCTGAGGTGTGGGAGGAACAAAACACACATCTTGCCCGAAATAGCGTAGGCATGAGGAAAGCGGCGCCGGGAGGGGGGGAACCGCGGCTGTCTGGGGCTGCACCCCCTCGCTGCCCGGCCGAACGTGACGGCAAAGCACCGTGCAGAGCTGCTGGGCTGGTGCCCAATGGGTGGGACAGTGCTGGGCAGCTCCCCCCACCAGCCCCTGAAGCCTGGCAGGGCTTTGCCAAACATGAGGTTGGATTTTAACTGATTGTATCATTTGCTTCCTAAATGCCAGATAAGAAAACATCACACCAGGGCATTTCCCCAGTGCCGGTTTACGAGCGTCTGCTCCAGCTGAGGCCAGCGAGGAGCCTAATCTGGGGGAGATTTGAATGTTATTGGAATTCATGAATGTTTGCTTTGTTATTATTTTGACCCTTTTTTTTTATATATATAAGGCAAAGCAAAAGTTTCAGAAATTTTAAACTTAGCTGGGGGTATTTTATAGCCTGGGCCGTGGGGACAGAAGCCCAGCAGTTGGTTTGGAGGACACCTGGTGTTCCCCACACAGTTCCTGCCCCATGGCACAAGTGGGATTTGCAAACCCACAGGCAGAGAGCTCTGAGCTGGGAGGTGCTCAGGGTGAAGGGATGTGTTACAGGCTCTTGGTCACCCAGCAGTGGGGATGTATGGGGACATCTCTGGTCTCCAAGGATGGTACAGACCACAGGACAGGAGCTGACCTGGGCACATGGTGCCAATGGGGAGCGTGAGGACAGGGAAGCAGGAGCACCTCACCAGGGTTGGGTTGTCCCATCTCAGTGTCCAGCTCAGACTGTTATTTAGGAGTTGCCACCTGTATGAGATGTGTTCTAAGTATCTCCACTCATAGCTCGGAGGAGCTGCTGTCACTGTGAATGGTGGGTGAGCATCAGAGCAATCCACCCTG
Source organism: Heliornis fulica (assembly GCA_013399135.1). NCBI lineage: Eukaryota > Metazoa > Chordata > Aves > Gruiformes > Heliornithidae > Heliornis > Heliornis fulica. The sequence continues at coordinate 38,031 of VXBZ01010342.1, read as the reverse complement.
AGGGGTGATGCAGGAAGCCCCAGCTTTGGGGCAGGGGAAACCCATCCCTGGTGAAAGCAAAGGAGACTCTTCTCTGGGGTTGGGATGTCACTCACCCACCTCCTGGGCAGGAACACACTGCTTTTCTCCTGGGTTTCCCCACAGTATGAAGCAATAGGATGAGGGGGGTGATTTTAAACTAGAAAAGGGGAGAATTAGGTTGGATATCAGGAAGAAGTTCTTCCCTCTGAGGGTGGTAGATCACTGTCACAGGTTGCCCAGAGAGATGGTGGAGGCCCCATCCCTGGAGACATTCAAGGTCAGGGTGGATGGGGCTCTGAGCAGCCTGATCTAGTGAAGATGTCCTTGCTCACTGCTGGGTGGGACTAGATGGCCTTGGAAGGTCCCTCCCAACCCAACACATCCTGTGATTCTGGGATTCCAGGAGGTCTGAAGTCTGGTTAAGGAGGATGAGCAGGGCCAGTTGCACTTTCCTCAGCATCCTCCACCTCTAGACCCAAAGCAGCAGGTTGGTGGGACACGCAGAGGAGCAGCTGGGGGTTGTGCATAGGGTTGGTTGCTATCAAAGCCCACAAACAGCTTTAAGAAGAAAGCCTAATTTCCCAGACCAGTGTGTCCTGGGTGGATTGTGTTTCATTTCAAGGACTTTTGGCTTTGCTTTTCACCCTTTTGAAGTTAGTTCTTATCAAGGTTCTGTGGTTCCTTAATTCTCCTTCTCAAAAGCCTGGAGTGAAAGAAGCATTTTGCATTGGAAAGTAAAGCAAGTGCTGTTATTGTTTATTTTTACTCTGTTTTAATTTTTATTTAAAGAAAAAAAGAGATGGAGGAGGAGTGGGGCGGGATGAAAGGGACTTAGAGAGCAAAATGAGAAATAAAAGCCAAATAAACACACAAATTCTTCAGTCCTGGGATAGGAAACGTGCATTTCTCTTCCGTTTTCTCCTGTTCAGGAGGGAGGGGGAAGGCTTTGCTAACACATTCAAATGAATTTGATATTCAATCAATGAAGATTAACTTGCCCAAGGTAAGATGGTTTTTACATTCATAAGGAAGTCAAATACGATTATGCATATGAGGAAATTATACAGAGATGAGTAGAGTATAATGTATGATAATTATTTGAAAGGATATACTTACACACTGATTAGCATATCTTGAAGACCAGACAGAGATGGAAGAATAGAAGGTAAAGAGATTCCTCAAGATGAACAAACTGTATAAAACTCACTCCCCAAAACCCATAGAAGTTAGGTAGAAACAGCATTTTCTTCAGGATGGCCACCTTAAAAAAAATCCCTCACAAGTTCACCTCTTGATTAGAAATGTAAAAAAAAAAAATAAAATTCAGATGGAATGTGTT
>VXBZ01010342.1:29171-31671 GCA_013399135.1 Heliornis fulica | reverse complement strand
ATGCCGAGTAAACAGGCGACTGCACACGGGGCGCCCGGCCGTGCAGCAGCACCAGCTTGGGGATGCTGTGCTGGGACACACCGAGGTGCCACCTCTGCCATGGAAAACCTTGACACTGTTTTCATTTTCTTCTGTAACCAGCGTGGTCCAAGGTGGCGGCGGGGCCACGCGGGGGCCGGGCGGTTTGCAGTGGCGTCCGCGCTCCCTTTCACACCAAAGGCTCCACATAGAGCAGATCCTTTGAGCCAAAACCCTGGAGTATCAACACAAAAAAAACACTTTTAGCAGAACCATTTGGACTCCTCTTTCTGGTTAAACTTTTAATTTTTAATACCCTCTCGTTTTTAACTGTTTAATACAACGCTGAGACGAATCCCCCTCCTTGCGCGCGTAGCCCCGTGCTGTCAGCTTGCACCTACGAGTAAGAAGCTGCTGTAGAACGAGTCTGTGTTGTTTAGAGCCTCCCCAGATGGTGGAAATGCGAGAGGGTGGTTTGTTTGTTTGTTTGATTGCTTAGAAGCAGAGTGTTTGAACCCCTCACAGCTCTCCCTTCGCCGTGCAGACCCGCGAGCGCGTTGGTCTGTCCGTGGCCGGGTGATGCTGCGGTGCTGGCGGGGATGGGTTTTCCATTCCAGCTGCTCCTGCCATCTGGGGAAATCAAAAGGAGGAGGGGGGGTGGGTGGATCAGCTGGTCGAATTTAAAAATTGCAGAACTAGTTTCAGATGGGTTGTCTGATAGATTCAGCGAAAGGCAGATCAGTAACTGTATTTTTCTTGGGAAAGGAAACAACTTTTAATCTGTTCTACAATGGCAATGCCCCACGGGGTCTGATGAGTCTTGTCATTTAATTGTCATTTGATTGTCCTTTGGGCTCCTCTGTGTTGGTTAAAAAACTCTCTTCATTTGGGTCTTCACCATATCGCCCTCGCCCGTCCCGTGCGGCGGTAGGTCCGAGGGACTAGAGGTGTAGAGAGGGGGAAGGCTGCCTGGTGATGGGTGGAAGGGGCTCGTTTCTGCCTCAGGTGTCATGTCTGTGGCATGGGAGAGTGGCTGGAAGGGTCTCTGGGAGGAGAGGGTGCTGGGCAGGTGTGTGCCACTGCTGACCTCCAGACTCTGCGCTTTTGAGAGGGTTTTTTTGGGGTTGGAAATGACCATTGAGTCTGACCATCCCTGTCCCCTCCTTAACAACATCCCTGAGCACCTCATCTCCCTGTCTGTTAAATACACCCTGGGATGGGGACTCCACCCCCTCCATGGGTCCTGTGTGGAGCATGGTCTGGGCTCGTGCTCTCCGTGGCGAGCTCAGACACCCCAGGGAGGAGAAGCTTCCATCTTGCATGGAAAGACTAAAGAAACCCAAGCAGACCTTCAGCTTTGTGCTAGGAGGTTGCAAGTGCCCCTAAAAGATAGATTTGGTGAAAACAGGTATTCAGCACCAAGAGAAATCAAGTTTTACTAACTAATGTGAAGGAAAGGGCATGAGTCTTGTTATGGAAGTGTTTTCTGAAGCTGCACAGTTCTTCATTGCAGGTAGTGCTGTGTTTGACTCCCTCCCAGAACCAGGTTTGGTTTTAGATGTGTAATTTGTTCAGAAATTAGGAGTCCCCTCCACGGGCATATTGCTGCACCAGGAGAGGCAGGAGAACAGACCCTGTGGTGTTTCATGTGGCTGGATCTCTGGCAGGGCTGGGAGAGGGACATGGGAAGGCTGATGGAGCAAGCCTTGAAAATGGAGCATCAACAGGCCCTCAGGACCTGATCCAGAGCTGTTCACAGCCCTCAGGGCTCCCATGGGTGCAGGATTGGGCCTCTGCTCTCTTTAGCTAATGCCCATGGATGTTTATGGGAGCCTGGCACGAGCCTGGGTGGCACTGAGACACTTGAGATGTCTCACCTTTTACTTCAACACTTTCTGCCCATCACCAGGAGCTGCGTTAACATGTGGTGGCTCCAGCAGGAGGGTGGTTCCCAGGGCCATAGGATGCTTTATTTAAGCCCCTGTTCTGTGCATCCCTTCTGCTGTTTGGGACAGGGAGAGCAGCCACAGCCTTTCCAGCAGTTAACAGTGGTGGGGATGTCATCCCTACCATGGCAGTGCCAGCAGAAGGACAAGCCAGCGCTGGGACTTGGTGGCACCCAGACTGGGCGCACTGGGTGGGATGGGGAGAGCCAGAGCAAGGATAAGCTGGCACAGCCACAACTGCTGCATGCTCCTGCCAGGGAACATCTGGCTGCCAGCCTTCTCCCTGGCAGGAGCACCGCAGGGACCAGGGAAGGCAAAGCGAGAGGAGCGTGGCGGCAGCCGGCAGTTTCCCTCTAACACCCATCAAAGTGCCAGTGCAGAGACCAGGGCAGCTCAGCTGGGAGCGTTTCCCAGTCCATGTCTCACCAGGGATGAGAGGGGTCATACTCTGCAGTGCTGCCAGCCCCTGGAGCTTCATCTCTTCTGGCACCAGCCGAGGGGATGGGAGCGAGGACGCGGCTCCCACTCGGACCCTC
>VXBZ01010341.1:81291-100516 GCA_013399135.1 Heliornis fulica | reverse complement strand
TTTTATGTTTTACCTGTGGTTCTCCTTCCCTGGAACCGTGCAATGTAGAAAAATCAAATATACAAACAGAACTCTTAATCCATCCCTTTATGTAGCTAGAGTGAAATCTATTTTTTTTTCTTTTTTTTTAATAAGAACTTGACAATCTCTCTTTTAATATTTACATTGAGGAATTGGTTTGAAAGTTTAAAGCAAAGAAAATCCTGAAGTTCTCAGCGTGTACTGCGAGAAGAGCGCTTGCAGAGTCCGCGGGGTGCGCGCCATCCCCTTTCCCTCGTAAGCGGAATGGCAGGCGGTTCGTTCCTCGGTCCGGTCCGGGGTGAAAGGTCCCTCCCAAGGACTCCCCACTCCGCCCCCCGCCGCGGCCGTCTCCGTCGCTAGTTTGGTATTCTCTCAATGTAAATGGCTGGAGCAGCCGAACGCGCGATTGTGGCGATGAAGCTGTGGTCTCGACTGAGTTCCAGGTTGGTCGTCTCAGCCTGCTCCCGGGACATGGTATCGTACCCCTTGTTGACGTGGAGAGGCTTGTGAGCCTGGCAGTACCCGATCACCGGCTGGTCGTAGCTGTAATAGGGTAAAGTCTTCATGTGGTGAGGAACCTGCACCGGGGAGAGAGGAAAAGAGAGAAGCAGGTGAACACAGCGCTCGGCCGCGCGTCGGCACAGCAGCTGTCGTGACATCTGCAGCCATCGCACAGGTCCTGCAGTGATTAAAGCGTCGTGACTCCGGGCTGGCCGTGGCACACACAGAACCATCACAGGATGTCAGGAGTTGGAAGAGACCTTGAAAGATCATCCAGTCCAACCCCCTGCCTGAGCAGGATCACTGAGAGTAGGATCAGCTCAGAGAACAGGAACCCACAGGTGCCCTTCTGTGCACGGGGTCACACGCATTCTCCTTCCAGTTGGCTGCAGCACTCCGGGGTGGTGCAGTTCTTTGTAGTCCACAGAGTCATAAGGAAAACAAATCACTGTCTGTGTAAAGGTCCTGCAGAACTGTGCTCCATTTAAATGATTCTGGCTTAATTCACAGAATCACAGGATGTAAGGAGTTGGAAGGGACCTCAAAAGATCATCNACCAAGCCAAGGAAGCACCAGCCTGACATGCCCCAGTGCATTTAGACAGACCCATTGGGCTCCAGCACAGCTTGACCACTGCACAGCCCTTCCCCAGGACTCTTTCTCAAAGGAAGAGTCACAGAATCACAGGAGTTGAAAGGGACCCCGAAAGATCATGCGGTCCAACCCCCTGCCTGAGCGGGGTCACCTAGAGTAGATCACACAGGAACAAACTCTTGAATGTCTCCAGAGAAGGAGACTCCACAATCTCTCTGGGCAGCCTGTTCCAGGGCTCTGGCACCCTCATGGTGAAAAAGTTCCTCCTTATATTCAGATGGAACTTTCTATGTTCCAGCTTGGGACCATTTCCCCTTGTCCTGTCACTGGCCAACACGGAGAAGAGCCACACAAACGCCTCTTGAAGCAGGAGCTCCTACGCTCGCGTTAGCGTGGACGCAGGCTGTGGCTCCTGAAAGCTGACAGCAAGACAGTTGCTCTGCAGTGTGCCGAGCCTCGAGCAGCCTCGGTGTTTCAGAGCAGTCTGGTGTGGCCAGTTCTGACCTCCTTTGGACAATCTGACACTCCAAAGGGCAGGAAAACCTGGCTGCAGCTCGTGAAGCTTTCAGCACAGCCCCAACACGTCTTTGTCTGCTTCTGCCACAGCAAAGCTGCTCGCCCAAGGTCATGATATCCTGGGCTCTTGATCTTACAACAGCACCAAGACAAACACCCATGCTTGTGGGCCAACCCACCCCTTGGGAAAACGGTCACATAACTGAGACATCTGCCAGATCCATCCTGAATCCCACCGCTCTTCATGGAAATACTCAGAAACCACCAGCCCCCCACCTTCCTCCTTCCTCCCCACCAACATTCCATGCTTGCAAATGTTAATCCCACAACTAAATATGATTTATGGCACAACACCAGATATAAATCTTTGCAGATAATTTTATCATCTGCAAGAGATGAGCTGATCAAGTAGAAAGAAATATGCTCTTAGGGAGAAAAACCACACGCTGCAGGAGATTCAGGCAAGAGTTTACTCACCACTGCTAAAAAACCCAAGCTCATTATAGCTGGAGATATCCTACACATAATTCAATCCTGTAACAAATGCCCTTTTATTTTCCATGCCAAACTTCAGGTGAGGGCTACAGAGCTCATTTATCACAGCCCTCCCTTGCACGGAGGGTTCACTCAGAGAGGTAGGAGAACGCAAGGCGTGAAGGCTGGTGAGCTGAGTCCCTCCTGCATTTGGGTCTCCTCAGCAGTCCGAGTCCTCCCTGCTTCTCTGCAGAATGCTGGAGGGAATCCAAACTCTTCCACTAGCTGGATTTCAGCTGAAAACGTCACTTTATGTGACAGCTGAGTGGCAGGAATACAGGAGACAAGCTGCTCGGCGGGATCTGATGGGACAACTGTGTTCACTTGTGGATCAAATTCAGCCATCACACAAGAAACTGCAACTCCCTCTGGATTCAGTAACATCCCTGCCAATTCCTATCAGGGCTTGGATTTGTCCTCAGCCTTTAAGGCAGCTCTTGATGGTTCCATAAAAGCCAAGGACTGTGTTCTGGAGAGCGGAGAGACAGAGGTCCCAGCTCTACAGCAATAACACACAGTACATTAACCGCCCGAGTCCTGGGCGCAGCACTGGCTGCTCGTCTCCTCCCCTTCTCCAAGCAGGAATCAAAAGGATCAGCATCTCAACACCATCCCTAAACAGTGGATAAACATGGTTCCTTTCCAACTCTTGCCACAGTTTTATAGAGTCTCCTGCTTGTTTTCACTTGGGGGTCAGGTTTTCATACATCTGCAATGGTATCAATAAGGGACACTGTGCCGGGAGGGACGGTGGATGTTCTGTATGCCAGCCCACAGGAGCCTTCTCAGGCCACAGCCCTGATGGCAGAAACAATGTGGCACAATTGAACCCCCACTCCATCTGATGAGAGTACAAAGGATGGAAAGTCTGGTGACACTGGTCACACCAAAGCTGATGCTGTTATATTTTCCTCTGATTCAGAGATCAATCACGTATATGTGAGAACATCCAAGTTGTTGAACATTAATTTTCTAAGTACCTCTGCTCCAGGTTCTGCAGTAACTTCCTTTTGTTTCATTACTGCTATGGAACTAACGTCTGAGATGCTGAGAGATGTGACCTTGGACAAGTCACTTTATGAGCTGGAAAATGAGAAGATGAAGTCCTGCCCCGGCTCGCCCTTGGAGCCTGGAGCGCTCTGAGGCAGCAAGGGGACTACACCACACAACTCTAACCTAAGGTCGCACCTTGGAGCTGATGAGGCCTCTGAGAGACAAAAAAGCAGATTATTAGCATGATAAAAATCCAAACAGATTGCTAATAATAATACAATATACACCCTGGGACTTCGTCATCTCTGTCTCAAGGCCTTTGCCACGGAAGACACGTTTTCCACCGTCTAGATCGTGGAGGTTGGGCTGGGAATTTACCTGCCAGCAAACTGAAGGCAGATCTGGGAACAGGGCTCAGAACTGATCTGTTTCATGTTGGAAATATCACAATTTTTTCCTTCAGTCTCAATTTTGAAGTCTGATTTCCCACCATTTGTTATCCTTGGAGAAGGAAAGAGAAACACAAGTGGTGGTGGATGCCTATGGGACTCTCAGCACCAGGATTCCCAGCAAGGAGGCAGGAATGGAATGGATGGGAGGACTGACAATCCCAGCACAGTTCCAGGGGGGGTCTGGTGTGGGATGGAGGGTGCTTTACTTTTTCTCCCTGCGCACAGAGTGGTGTGAGGACATGAACTGTCATGGGATCCTCGGACAAGCAACTGCTTTGGCAAGAACCTAAACCCGGAGCCCAGCAACGGAAACACTTTCTGTGACCCAGACCATCCCAGCTGCCTCAGGTTGGGTACCTCAGCTCTACACCTTCACTTAGGCACTACAGGTTGTAAGGCTTTGGTCCTGTGGCTTCTGTTTTCACAGAGAAAGAGCACTCTGGTTTTAAAGCTAAAGACTCATTCCACTCATCCTGGTGGAAGATGTGACAGGAAACCCACTGCTGTTTTGCATTAGATGCATCTTCCTTCTACAAAACAAAACCCAAGCATGGACATTCCCAGGCATCTGAACATTTTACCTGGACTACAGCAAATGTGAAACTGGTTTATGTGTAAATACTCACCTAGTTAATGATTACATGATTAAATTACATACAACTTCAGAGGCTGTCCACATGCAGTGAAAACGCCGAGTTACGAAATAGGGACTCAATGTTTTCTCATTAGTGCTCACATTTACTCTCAGAACACCATGACTTCATTGCTGAATTAGCATCATAGCTGCTGATAAATCAAATTCAGAGTTCTTTGTAAACCCTATCGTAATTCAGAGTAAAAATAAGCAAGATATACTATCATAGCTCCACGATTAGCGAAGCACAGAGCTCCACCTCAGAGATAGATTGATTAGAAGCATTAGGCAGATAGAGCCGGTATAAACAATTTCAGATCATTCCACGCTGCTGAAAAATCACAGTTAACAACCCTGGAACATCCCTTTGGAGTCAGCTTGGAAAAACATTCCTGATGTGTGCTCCTACACTGCCTATTAAACCCATTGGAAGGGACAAAGGTGGACACTAAAGTTAGTTCTGAAATATGAATGGGTACTTGTTTTCTTCTGTTTCCAACTGGAACAAACACAAAAGTGTCTGGCTGTTCTTTAAAACAAGCCTTTTGTTATGAAACTCATGTTTCCTGAAGTAATTCTCATATTGACCTAAAAAAAAAAAATAAAAATTTGCAGATCTCAGACCAGGTCTTAGTACAGAAAATGGGTACTGGTGGAAATCTGAAGCCTAAATGCCACAAATAGCTAATAGGTGAGTCATTATCATACTCAATTACTGTATTTCTGTCTGGGAAAGAATGGGACCCCAGGATTGACATGGCCTATCAGAAGAGAGGTGTGAAAAATGTCAACAAAAACCAGACAGGGCAGGAGACAGCGTGGCCATCGGTTCCTCTGCAAGTCCTATTCATAGATCATAAACAGTTAACTGATTATTAACAGACACAATAACTATCTATAGGAATTAAGCAACCATAACTGTATTAAATAAGCATATTAACCCCATAAATTATATGTCAAGTTAATAGTCAATTTATGCATATATGGGACTATAGAAGTCTCTACAAAATTGGTAGATTTCATATAAAACAACATGCTCTGACGTGGCTGGGCCTGTGTGGAGCCAGGAGTTGGACTCGATGACCCATGTGTCCCTTCCAGCTCAGGAGATTCTGGGATTCTATGAACTAAAATCTTTTAAGTGTCTTACATGACATTGCAAGATTCACCAACTTTTTACTTCAAAACCCCTATCAGCTATATCATAAAGACACAACTTGATGATTTATTCCACCACCCTTGCAGGGTATTTCACACTGTAAACCCCTATATAACATCACCCCGCCAGCCCCACTGACACCACAAACTGGATTTTAAGCTTTCCTTCCCTTCAGATAACATCCTAATCCCTCCATCCAATCCCACACACACTTTTCCCTTTATGAGCAAACCTCTCCATGGACTGTTTAACTCCGTGAGCTTTCCTAGAGATGAGGAGAACACTCATGCACACCCCACTGCTCCCTCTACGGGCAGATTTGATCTTTCAATCAGGAAATGAAAAGGTTTCCCTGAAGGAAACTCCCAGAAAGAAGAAAATCTTCTAAGCCTCGTTATTGTTCCTTGGACAAAATATTTCTTTTCAATTGCTTTGTCTGGGTTTTATGGAGTATCTGGCTCCTGACAAAAAGGCCCACTGATGAAAAACTGAAAGCCAGATTCACAGCAACCTTCGATTTTCCGCCGCGGAGGACCAATAAAATAAACAAACTATCTAGATATTCTAATTGGAAAGCCATTAATATTGCTTTCAGTGCTATTAGGATAATTTCCTATAGAATTCAATAAAAGCAGGAGCCTGGAGGCTCAGGAAAGCTTTTCCACTGCTTTGGGAGAGGAGGTGAGCTTTTCAAAAGCCATGCAGGAGGATGTACAGAAGTAAAAGAATCCCTTTGGGTACCTCTCTGTATCTTCAGGTGCCTAAATACACCTAATTTACAAAGTGAGTCTCTCCTCAGGCAACTCAGCATTCATTTGGCTGCTCCAAGGAGCTCTGTTGTCAGCAGGAAAACCCATGTTATGCATTAAGAGCTGCCAGATTGTTGATCATTTGCTCTTAATTTATCAGGACAAGTTCCCAGGGATGGAGAAGAGTGAGCCCAGGTCAACAATCCCATAGTAACTTCCACAGTGAGTTCTCCTGACCTCCCACTTTCCCTGCTTTCAGAACCGCTGGCATCTCCCGCCTGAGCTGAGGCGGAGCAGGCCCTTCCCATGGATCTGCGGGCCCTTCCCACGGATCTGCAGGCCCTTCCCATGGATCTGTGGGTCCTTCCCAAGGATCTGCGGGACCTTCCCAAGGATCTGCCCATGGATCTGCAGGCCCTTCCCATGGATCTGCGGGCCCCTCCCATGGATCTGCAGGCCCTTCCCATGGGTCTGCAGGCCCTTCCCAGGGATCTGCCCATGGATCTGCAGGCCCTTCCCATGGATCTGCCCATGGATCTGCAGGCCCTTCCCATGGATCTGCAGGCCCTTCCCATGGATCTGCAGGCCCTTCCCATGGATCTGCCCATGGATCTGCAGGCCCTTCCTATGGATCTGAAGGCCCTTCCTATGGATCTGCGGGCCCTTCCCACGGATCTGTGGGCCCTTCCCATGGATCTGCGGGCCTGAAGCACGCCCACGGGCCTTACATCGCCGAGCACAGCATTTGGGAAACAGAGCACACCACGTCTGTCAAGAAAGAGTTATGACACTAAGGGAAGAGGTAGAGTTGTTTTTCCACGCGGTGATCATAAAGATGGCAACCTACTCCATCCATTACTCACAATAAATAAGTACGGTCTTTAATATGAACATCTGATCATGTTGCTGCCACAGTGACAAATGAAGGCACTGGAGAATGAGTGAAATAAGTCTTTGTCTCATATTAAAATACTGCCTTTTCATTAGATCTGCCTAGAATTTATAGCTTGCAAAAGAGCTATCCAGAAATTGATGGCTTATTAAGATTTTAACTACTATTCAAAGTTGTGTAGGGATTCTGTACAGCAGGAGACCAGAAGTGTACTTCCTAAAGCTGGAGAAAAATGGTTCAAGTTGCACAGTACTCTGTCCTTAAGACATAAGATGTCACATCCTTAAGAGTAGGCAAAACCAAGACTAGGTGAAAGCTTAAGATTAAAACTCACACCAGTGCCCAAAGAAAGTGGATACGGGGTGCAAGATCAGACTGATAAATTTCATTCAATGTTACTTAGTTATACTGCACCCCAAGGGTTTTGGATGGAGGCAGACGACAGTCTCACAACATTTCTGATTAAAAATAAAAAGAAATGCTTAGAGCAACATATATTATTAAATTCCATTTAACATGGCAATATTATACACACAGATCACACCCAGCATGTGCATCCCCAATAACTTGAAACAGTCCTCCTCCTCCTCTGGCATCACTGGAAACTCAGTGCTCAACATCATGGCACTGACCTCAAGGAGCAGATCATTTGTTTTCCTCTTCAATCATCTAGAGACAATTTGAAGATATCCTTCTTTACAGAAAACAGGTGCAGAAGAAAAGTGTAACTGCCATACCAATAACAAAAAGAGGAGGCACACGCCGCTGTTCTTTCACCTGATCTGGGGATCAGTCTACGTCAGACCATCAGCATCCAGAGCCACTGATCAGGAGCATCTTAAACTAAAAGGAGTCAAGCACAGCATCATGACCATAACCTGAGCAGAAGATCAAGGAATTATTAATTTCTCCTCAGAAAATGGTGAGATAAATTCACGCCATAGGGAGAGAGGGAAGAAACCGCTGGCACTACAGACCTTCTCGGACACGGGAGGGAGCTCCTATTATACAGAATGTCTCAGCAGGGTTCTGCTCATGAGAAATTACAAGATTTTAATTGCCTCCACTGTCTCCTAGCAGAGGAATCCGTGTGTACAGTGGCACAAACACACTGGCAAGAACATTAATCCAGTAGCAGAAGGGACAGCTTCTGCTCCTGATGTGCGTATGTCACTTCCATTAGCGCTGATGGGAGCAGCGCGCCTACGCTGAGAGGAAGCTGCAACCCCCCAGTTTCCACAAGGTACTGGTACGTGACTCATAGTGGGGTGAGGATTTATGTAATCACCATCTTCACTGAAAGGCTGAGGAACAGCCTCTGCATCCCGCAGCACCGCAAGCGAAGGAAGGGTGAGGTCACAGCTAGAGCAGAACGGGATTGGAGGTTGAGGCAGGGAAATAACCGTGGGATGAGGATGAGGAATTGGCAGGAGGGTGATGAGCTGCCCAGTGCCAAGGCTGGAGGACCCGGTGTTGAGGCTCCTCAGAAGCAGCTCACTCTCTCTCAAACACCTCAGAGTAATGAGAGGACTTCACTCAAGGCCCATAAAAATTCCCAAGCCCCTGGATATGAATTGCTACAACTCCTCGCTGCAAAGCCGCCCTCTCCCGGGACAGCAGACCCTGCTGTTGCTTCCCCAAGGAAAGCCATGACAGCCTTCCAAACAGGCTCCCAGGCAGCAAAGGGATGTGCAGAGTACAGAGTATTGGAAAATTAATAACAAACGGGGCCCATGCTGCAGTCATGTTCCATAGAACCGCTGTATATCAGGGATCAAGCAAGCAGAAAATTAATGCAACACTGTCCAGCATTGCAGGCAAGGACATTTCACAATGATAGCATTATTTTTTAATACTCTACAGAAAACAAATGACTTGTTCACTCCTCTAGGCAAGTTTTATAATATGCAGGGAAATCATCAGTAAAGACATAGTCAGAATCCCTGGAAGAAAGATGGATTAGAAAATCTCCCTGGTTTAGCAATCTCTGCTGCCACAAAACCAAGCCGACGAATTCAACTACTCCATGAAAGCAAAAACAATGGAAATAATTTTTGACTAACAGTAGTTTAGTGACACTTTCTGAGCAGAAATGAATATCTGAATCACATTAAAAAAAAAAAAATACCAACCAGAAATCCAACAAACCTCGTGCTAAATGCTCTAACAGCCTCTGTACAACACGAGGGGAAAAGCACTTCAGCACAGAAACACAACTTCAGTGCTCAGCCCACCGCGGCACCGCAAACCCACGGCCCCGGCGGTCCCGAAGCAGCCGAAGGGGCCAGATGCTCCACGCTGCCTTTTCCCCAAGGGGGTGGAAGGCAGCAAGTCCTAGTTCTGTCCCAGTTCCACGTGCCCAGGGAGCAGCGCTCCAGACACCGGGTCAGGACGGGACCGCTGTGGGTCAAGTTCCCCGCTCGCCCCTTTCAAGCAGCTGTCGGCTGGCGAGAGCCAACGCTGTAATTCCTGCCAAACCGATCGTGACGTGGAAATCTGACCGGCAGCCTGAGACGGGCTCTGAAGAACAAGTGTTCAGCAGGGATCTGCCTGTACGGCTGGACACAGCCAGGAGAGGGCTGTCGAGTACACAGACTCTGCCTGGCAGCTGTGCTGGATGGGTTTGGGCATTTCAGGAACGCCACAGCGGGTTCGGAGCTGCTCTGATGCGATCAACGTTGATAAGCAAATCCAGCCGTCGCCCACTCGGACCGTGGCCGTGTCTGAGCACAGCAGTAGCGATGGAGAAGAACCAGGTTCAAAGAACCTGCTGGAAAATAAAATCTGCCCTTGGAGCTAGACTTTTGAGAACCAAAGGAGCTGATGTGAGACGTATCTGCAGCTCACATCAATGAGAGATGGCACGATTGATCAGCCCCTCAACCAGCCAAGCATGAGCCAAATGGTTTCCAGCTATGCTGGGGGTTTTTTAAACTTTTTCTGTTTGGGAAAGGTAACTCCAGTGTGGCAGGAGGGATGGGCAAAGAGGTCACTCAACTTCTTTTGGCGTGTAGCGTTACTCTGGTGCCACCGTTAACCTGCACGGGATCTTTTCCCTTTGAGAGGTCTGTACCAGTTGCAGCCACCTAGAACAAAAATACCAAAGAGCAAAAAATATAAAGAGATAATAAAGAGATAAATAAGCCTCTCATCATCCAAAATCTGTTGTTTATTTGCAGTGCCTCGAGGCCTCGACCAAAGCTGAAGCTGCACTGTGGTAACCAACGCTCATGCGTTTGGTAAGTCCTTGCCCTGAAGAGCTTGTACTCCAGACAGGCATGACAGATGAAGGGTGGGAGAAAGGAAAATAGCAAACAAGAAAAAGATCTCTCAACTGATGCACAGATTGAGGGACAGATTTTTCCACGAGCTAAATACATGAATACAGATCTTTTATCCCTAAATGACTTCCCTCATCATGTGGCCACTGTGGCTGTGTATCTGTACGCGGTACAGCCGGTACGAGCAAACCCGCAGAGCGCCAGAGCTGATGTTGAGTACACAGTGTCCACAATGTGCACATTTCAGGGGATGTACATCACACCAGCTCCTCTAACTCTGCTCCCAGAGCAGATCCAGTCTAGTGTCATCTCAAAGGATTCAGGCTCTGTTTTCTGACTGCTCTGAGATGTTCACTGAAGCACACTGCATTGCACAAAGGCTTCTCTCTCAGGAGCACAGAGCAGGCTCTGGAGAACACCCCATCGAGGATGCTCGCTGCCACCAGTGAGGAAAGTGGGGTCAGATTCAACCTCTGCTGCCCAGGGGGTCCCTGGAAAGCAGAGCAGAGCATCTCAGGGGGTGTTTCCATTCTCCTGGGGGACTGGGCAGGCTCACTGGAATAGAGCACACACTGTTTAAAGATACATTCCACATCTTCCACCTGCCCCAAAACAAGGAGGGAGCCAACGAGGGATGGCAATGGGTGCATGAAGATGAATGCAGAATATGAGAAAGGCAATTTATGTCAATGATCTGAGCTCGGTGTAAAAGCATAAAGCACTGGCCATTTCTCGGTGTCTTTTGACATTACACATAAGAGTGGCTTTCAGTCCCTAACAGAACGGGCTCGTGAGATTCCTAGGTACTCCAGGAGCCAAACTCCTTGCCCATCTCCTTCACACTGGTGAAATGGTTTATGTTTGGCAACCAGGAACAATCCAGACTTGCATGATACAAAATCTATGGTATATGCATCTTCCACAAAGTAAAACACAGGTAATATTCCCAATAAACCACGATGTACAGCAGGCACATACTACAGTCCCACGAGGGACTCACCCATCAGGTGTCTGCAAAGCTTCACATGGAGCATGCTTGCAGCCTGCACATTCCCAGGTCAAATCCTGGTAGCAACACCACCCAACATCAGTGGTTTGCCCCTGTGCTGTGCCTTTCACCCAAGGGCTCTGTAATCACTAATCAAATAAGCTGTGGGTCACTGTTTGGAGATGAGTGGGCATCATTACCCTCACTGTACAGATACACAGAGGTCAGGGAGCTCTCCCAAGGCAATTTGGAGAGTTAAATACCAACATCAAAGGCTTTCACAAGGACTGCATCACTATTTCCAACAAAAAGGCAAGGGAACAGAGAGAGGAACTGATCTGTTAGCCCAGCATCAGGTAACTGGCTCTGGATCTTTGGTATCTAAGACAATCCTGCCTGAGAGTTGTCTCCCAATATGACAACTCTCAGATCTATCTGGAAACGTCTGTAATAACTTAACAGCCCCCTCTGCTTGCCCACTGCTGTAGTCAAACAAAGCAAGGGGTGGGTTTCCTCTGTTAATTAAATACCTAGATGACTTTCTGGTGATTGTTTCCTAGTGTTTCCTGGCACAGTCTGCTGGTGCCTCACTTTGGCACACATATCCCTTCCAGGGTGTTTCTGCTTTGGTGCATCCTGGTGCTGGCCTTTGAGGAGAAGGGCAGGTTCATGATGCTGAGACTTGCACAACCCAGCTCATGGGTGAGCTTCAACCCCTGGGAGCTCTGGCTGATTCCTCAGCTGTCTGGGACAGTTGTCAGGAGCTGGCAGCAGAGAGCCAGTTCCTGAATATTTCTTTCACATATTTATTATTTCCTAATTCCGCAGTTCCCTACCACATCAGTTTTCTACTGGGCTTTGAGGTAGGGCTAATGCTAATTTAATGCTCAGATACATGGGTCTGTTATGTGACACAGCCCAAATACCATCAACCCTGAGGACACATGGGCTAGAAACCCTGGGCAAGGGCACACTAAAAGGGGCTTTAAAACCCTCAGACTCTTAAAACTGACCCCAACGCTGCACATCAAGGGCCAGTAAATCAGAGATAGCCTGCCAATTCAGGAGAGTAAAACTACAATATTGCTTCTATAGCCCAATAAATACAGGCTTTTATTTCACCTCCATCGAATCCAACTGGTTTTATCTGTTATCCAACCAACAGGACCTTCCTATACGGTGCTGTAAGCGTCCGGCGCCCGACGACTCCTTCCGGCGGCCACACGCGGTGCGGAGCGGAGCGGGGATCGCAGTGCAGCTCACTGCTCCTGCTGGAACTCACTAATAACCACAATTAACAGAAGGGACACAAACAACGGGGTCCTTGGGAAAAAGTGAGTCCTCTGGGTGCCACCTCAGCTTAAATAATAAATACAGCCTTCGTCTCCGGCCTGGGTGCCCTCCCCCTCACGGAAACAAAACCAGGGGAAGGTTATTTAAGTATCCATTAGCTCCCCAGTAATTATGTTGTTCCCCTCCCTATTCTTCACCCTCGATTCAAATACAGGGACACAAAAGCAATCAGAAAGACCAACACAGGCAGTGGTGATAACCAGCTATTGGGTGCCTCGACACAATGCTCACTGCCCCGAGGAAGAGCCTCATCTCCCCGTTACAAACAAGGCACCAGGGCAGGACGCGGTACGGCGAGCGGTAGTAGCGCACGGTACCGGTTGCCAGCTGGACAATGGTTGACATGGTTACCCTTTTTCCTTTTTGTGCTACAGGTCTGTAGTAAGTTCAGCTTCAAAACCCTTGCTACAATACAACACAATGCGATGCAGTCTCTTCCTATTACCACGGAAGAAAAGAATGTGCCATTGACAGACTCCTGTGCCCTTTTAACGCGGAGCAGCTCTGACATCAAAGCTCACAGCACTCCTCTGCAATAGGTATTCACTGGGTCTTTGTGGTCAGGAGCTAAAACATTTTTATGAAGTTCTAAGGGAAAAAAAATTATCTCCTGAAAATGAGTCTCTTGTAGTAAGTGCTGCAAATAATGAACATCTGCACTGCTTCCTTTGGAAGGTGAAACGGAGGGAATGCAGCCTTAATGTGCATCTAAAATGGGAATGGGTCAGTCTCCAAGATGTTTATTGGGCATAATGGAAACATCCAGTTGTCAAAGGAAACATTAAAAAAAATTGATGGCTTAGGTAGGACATGATATTTAAACACATGTTTATCTATCAGAGGAAAACCAGCTGTGGATTAGAGGGGAGTGTGATCAACCATGGCTCCAACACAGCCTCCACCATATGGGTTTTGTCAGGTGAATCAGGGGACTATTGGGGTTTTTTTTCCCCCTTTTGCAAGTGGGACCCAGGTATCACCGTACAAAAGGAGCATTTTCAGCACCTCCACCCTCACCAAAGGTCCCTGCACTGAGGGCTCTGGTGCAGTGTCAATGTGTGCTGTAATGATGCGTTGGCAGCTCAGCCGCTGCCCAAAGGCTGATGTTGTCCTGTTACCCTCCCATCCTCCTTTGGAGGGAGAGATCTCCATCCCTCCCTCCCCTCCAGGACCAAGCTGGGGGCAGTTTGACTCCCAGCCTCTGGGTTTCCAGGCTGTTTCTCCAGACTCCTGCAAAGCAGAAGCCACCTGTCATGCTCTATGAACACCATCACCCCCACAGCTCCTGTCCTACACTTGAGGCAGGCTGGGAAAACACCCAAACCACACACAAACCTGAGTCTACTTAAAAACACCCCAAACCACCACAATAAAACAAAACACTAATAATTTATGACCCCTTTGCGATAGACACAGTTGTCGGAACTGCATGAATTTTGGAGAGGAAAGTTTACAGCACAATAAAATATCATCAGGAGTTGACACAAATTTAGGACAGAAGAAAACAGAAGGAACTGCAGGTATAAAGCACCTGGCTGGTCTTGTGAGCATCCTCAGACAGTTACAGCAGGATAAATACCACACAGACCTTCCAGCTGACACAGGCGTGAAGAGGAAGCACAGCAAGACAAGCAGACGGCGCCATCATAGAATCATAGAATGATCAGGGTTAGAAGGGACTCCCAGAGCTCATCTAGTCCAACACCCCTGCAAGAAGCAGGGACACCCCCAACTAGATCAGGTTGCTCAGGGCCTCATCCAACCTGGCCTTGAACGTCTCCAGGGATCCAGGGGCATCCACCACCTCCCTGGGCAACCTGTTCCAGTGCTCCACCACTCTCACAGCAAAGAACTTTTTCCTCATCTCCAATCTAAATCTCCCTCCCTCTATTTTGAAACCATCACCCCTTGTCCTGTCACAACAGGCCCTACTGAACAGCCTCTTCCCATCTTTCTTGTAGGCCCCCTTGAGGTCCTGGCAGAGCGCTAGAAGGTCTCCCCGGAGCCTCCTCTTCTCCAGGCTCAACAGCCCCAACTCTCTCAGCCTGTCCTCGTAGGAAAGGTGCTCCAGCCCCTTTATCATCTTTGTGGCCTCCTCTGGACCCTCTCCAACTGGTCTATGTCCTTCTCATGTTGGGGGTTCCAGCACTGGCCCCAGTACTCCAGGTGAGGTCTCACAGGGCAGAGTAGAGGGGGAGAATCCCCTCCCCCACCTGCTGGCCACGCTCCTCTGGATGCAGCCCAGGGTGCGGTTGGCTGCTGGGCCCCAGAGCACATTGTCGGCCATGTTGAGCCTCTCACCCACCAGCACTCCCCAGTCCTTCTCCTCAGGGCTGCTCTGGAGCCTCTCTCCGCCCAGTCTGGAGTTGTGCCTGGGATTGCCCCGACCCAGATGCAGGACCTTGCACTTGGCCTGGTTGAACCTCATGAGGTTGTCACATTGGTCCCTCTGGCCACACACCCGGGCAGGGAAGGGACAGTTATCGCTGGCCACTACTCACACACACAGATCCGGGAAGCGCCCAGCTTGGTGGAGTCGTGGCTGCTGGGGTACGAACCAGGGTTCTGATCAAGCTCTCAGAGATGCCAGGACTGGTGCCTGTGGCAGAGGCTGCTACCTGGATCTCTGGTCCTGGCCCGAGACCCCGCGGGGCTCGGTAACGCAAAACAATTAACTCTGTCCCCGCTGAGAACTAACAGGACAGTGGCAATCGATGAAGCTGGCTGCAGGATGCCCTCTCAGGCACCACAGAAGGACAAATTACTTTCCCCTTTCTTTTTTTGCAGAAATCAGAGCTTTTAAGTGGTGGTAAATGCAATTGTCGAGCCACAATACCTTTTCTGCCCTGACAAGTTGTGTTTTACCAACCCAGATGTGAGTCAAGGTCCTCAATTCTCCAGCTCTGCAACCTTTGTGCGAACACGAATGTTCATTCGGTAACGTTCCTGTTCAGAGCATGTCATGATGGGACACGACACAAACCTCTCTTCCCCCCACCCATGCACATGCTCTCAGCAGCAAAAATTAATTGTGAATAGATTTTGTAGAAAAGAAACAGCCACACAACACATCCAGGGGAACCTCGTGCCCCTCAACGTTCACCGTGAAAACAAACCGCTGCACATCTCTCCTATCCTTGACTCTGCCTTTGTGTCTGTGTTTACCCAAGCCTGAGAGCACAGATATGCTAATATAATTAGTACAGTTAGGGAATCATTATCCTGTTGTCTAGCAAACTAACTCCATGGCAATTTTAGTCTGAGCTGGATTATTTTGACTAAGTAAATCTCTGGCTCAGTCTAAGGAGTTCACAGAGTCTACGGTGAGACTGTGACTGCAGCTCCAAAACCCTACAAAAACGTACTGCTGTCCTTGTGCATGGAAATGGATTCACCTAGAGATGTTCTGGACTGTTTCCAGAGATGAAAAATGGTGAAAACTGAGGAAGCTGGGTCTTCTGAAACCTTTCTGTAAATCCCACACATCACTTGTCTGACACCTTTGAGCACGTGTGGTGTTGGAGTTGGATCTCCAAAGGCTTTCAGGTAAAGAGGGGACATGCTTCAGATGAAGTTGGTATGAAATTAACAGCAGCTCTTCAGTGCTTCCCCAGAGGTGTTTGCTTAACAGGAACTCCTCTGAACACGAAGCATCTCTACTGACTGTGTGAACCCGTGTGAACAGCTCAGGGCTGTACAGCCATTCACCGAAGCACCAGCAACACCCGGTTCAGAGCTTCAACACAAACACATCTGGGGTTTTTCATTCTCAGTGAGGTTGTTCTGTTTAGCTTGGATCTTGTCACAACCCCTTGGTACTTAACAGTATTAGAAACAGGACACAGGCACCACAGCCTTAAATCCTTCACCTTTTCCCAGTCTATGAAACCAGAAGCACCAAACAGCCTCTTTCCATGTAAATCTGTAAGCTGTGTGCATATTACTCTACACATGCATGGAGAAGTAAGCATATGGGATTTACTCTCCATTTAGTTATGGCAAACACTAGATACTCCAGACACATGCTAACCAACAAGAGGACACTGATGCAAAGAGCATTCCATTTCCATCATGAAGATCTGATGTCTCTCAAAGTCCAGCACAGATGGTGAGAAATGGTGTAAGCAGTCAAAAAAGGTCCAGCACTTTCCCCACTGCTACTCCATCCATCCCTCTTCACTAACTACAACCAGCCACGTGGCATTTCTTTGTTCTTTGCCATGGTAACATCATGCTGGATTTACAAAGCTGATTTTTAATGTTCTTTATTAATGCAAAAACCCGTTGGAAGGTCGCTCATCCTACAACCCCAGTGCTCTACGTTGGAGTGTTGCGTACGCTTCCTTACACACTGTGTGTTAAAAGCTGTTGGGCACAGCAAAGGGGTTGGTGTGTACTAGCACTATTATCACCATACCAGAGTTTTTTCTCAACAGGATCACACAACTAGAGACAGAATTTGTAATTCTGTACCTTAAGCTATTTTTAACTGCGCCGTACATCTGAGTCTCACAGCAAACCGATGCTTAAGGAGGGTTTGGAGCACAGTTGAAAGTAGCTGAGCTATTATCTTCAAAAGAAAGTTTGACCCTACTGAGTTTAGCTCATTTCCACCAACTGTTTGCCTCCTACAAAAATCTGCTTCCCATTAATTTGTGTTCTTTTGATGTTATTAAACCACATACAGAACCTGAAATACCCAGCTGTCCTCAACCGCCTGTAACCTGCGTGTCCCCGCCCTCTGCACGCTCCCCTGAGCACCCTCTTCTTTCATTCCACAGATGCCTCTTCAGAAACCTTAAATCCAGAACTTGGGAGCAAGTTTTCTATTATTTTTTTCTAAATGCCTCCCGACCCTTAGCCAAGGCTTGGTCCAAACTGAGGAGCAAAACAGAAAATGAGCGAAGCAACTCCAGCCCCAGACTATAAACAACCCTGGAAGGAGCTTCTGGGTTTGAGGCACTCATGTAGATAGGCAGAACTCAACCCAAGTGGAACAGAGTTCATATGAAGGCTTTCCACATGTAATACTCATGGATACTGCACTTTTGGACACGCCACATCCAGCAGCAGCCCAGAAGGACATGGGAAAAATCAAACATACTCCAGTACATGCTCACTGTGCCACCACATGCTCTCTGCCACCACCACCACGAGGATGAACACCTCTTCAGGAGTGTGTACTGACACACAGAGACCAAAACCACAAACCCCCAGCACCACATCTTCTCTGTTGCTGAGATTTCTGCTCTCCTACACCCTCCTTCTGCTCTCTCTCTGGCTCACAGCATGAGCAATGCCCAAGGTAAGGTGAGTCCTCCCGTTCCCTACAAAGGGGTGGAGGGGGGAGGCATCAAACAGGCTGCACCCCCCTGATCCAGTGTACCTGGAGCACTGGATTCCTTCCCTAGGTGATGACAGCCCCTGACACAAAACCTCTGGCTGGGAGACACACTGTGTAGATGAGTGAGGCAGAATACTACCAGTGCCGTGCTGTGGCCGCTCTGCCTGTCCAAGGAACTTCTCCTCTTCCCTAGCTACAGGTGGAAACAGTTCCTTACATCTATCTCAAGTTCATTTTAATGTACAGAAGGGAAATAAATCTATGTTTTTCAGGAAATAAAAAACCAGCTAGTGGCCTATTATACTCTATAAGACAGTTACCACGTCACAGTCTTCAGTGTGAGTACAGCCAGCACACAAAACTGGCACTAACACCAATTTTGGAATTTCAGATTTATTTTTTCAGAGCTCCTGTTCAAAGTGGGCATGCTGCAATGTGTCTGTGAGCTCACAGACACATTGCAGCATGCTCACTTTGCTCTCTGAATGGGAGTTTGTGCCCAAAGCCACTCAAGTGCCTCACAATTCCTGCCTCGATCTGCGGCTGCCACGGCCTCGGGCTTGACTCCGTGCGGCTCTGGGAGCAGCTCCACGCGCCATCCCGACTGCCAGGCACAGGAGAGATTGCTGGAACTGTCTTAGGGATGTCAGGGCCCCATCACAGAGCCTGAAGTGGGAGATAAGGAGCCACAGCACTCTCCTATCAATGAGGAATTGTTCTCTAGGGTGTATTCACAAGGAAGATAAGCTCCTGTCTCCCGGTGAAGACTGTCTCAGGCACAGGGTCTTCTACACGCTGGTGCTCAAACCCCCCTAAAACAAAGTCTTGGGCTTGGATTAATGATTTGTGAGGGTATTCTGGAAAAAAGTATCATATGGAGACTTCCCTTTGTACCCTGCTAGGGATATTCTGCAGTGCATAAACAGCCTGGTAGAGATGCAAACTGTTCTCTTCGACTGTTCTACATACATGACTTTTCTTCAGTTGCTCACACCAAGTACTACAGTGCTACTACGGAGCCATCAGACTTGTGATGGCTCTTTAACAGCTGTTGGATCAGTGATGTTCCAAGAGCAGCAAACACAAAATGCTGTCCAGAAAAGGGCAACGAGGATGGTGAAGGGTCTGGAGAACAGGCCCTACAAGGAGGCTGAGGGAGCTGGGGAAGGGTCTGGAGAACAGGCCCTACGAGGAGGCTGAGGGAGCTGGGGAAG
>VXBZ01010341.1:61733-81271 GCA_013399135.1 Heliornis fulica | reverse complement strand
CAGGCTGCCCAGGGAGGGGGTTGAGTCCCCATCCCTGGAGGGGTTTAACAGACGGGGAGATGCGGTGCTTGAGGACATGGTCTAAGGGTAGACTTGGTGGCGGTAGGTTAATGGTTGGACTGGAGGATCTTAGGGGTCATTTCCAGCCTTAACAATTCCATGATTCCATGATTCTGTGATTCCTGCAGAAGGCATTTCCACACTCAGGATGACGCCACCAGAGCAAATAAGCGCTTTCAGGTACGCAGCAAAGCCACGTACAAGAAGAACAAACCCGAGTACGATTCAAGACACCAGCGTGAGACCTCTGCTCCCGGAGAGCATCGCCGGTGAAACAGCGACACCGCAGTGCTGGCTCCAGCAAGGAGCCCCCAGCGTCTGTGAGGGAGCTGATTTCATTCCGCTCACGGGAAGGCACGACGACACCGGGCGCCCCAGGCTCCCGAGGCGGGTGGCTCCAGGGAGATATAAATCCATTCTACTCCCAGGCCCTGCAGGAGCTAATGAAGTCAAACAGAGACCATCAGGACCGAGTTCTCTCTTGCTGTTGCAGGCTGCTGCTGCGTCCTGCTAGGCCCAGGCGGTGCAAGGGCCTCTGCACTCTTCTGCTGGTGATGCTGCAGCATGTGGGAGCGACAGGACTTTTCCCAGAGGACTTGAGCTCCATCTGTGTCAGTCCATCGCCGCTCGCTGCTGCAGCATCTAACTAAATGGCACTTAAAAGAACAAACACACAGCTCTTCTATTGAAAGGATCCTCTCACAGTCATCTGCTCCCCAGTTTTTATCTCTGAGTGTTTTGGCAGCTTAGAAAATGATGTTTAAAATTAAAGACCAGTAAAGGCATCAGTGCTGATGCCCTGTATGGCAACTGCTGACTGTGAGTGCCCAACTCGAGGTGTTTAGTAAGGGGCCTTAATTTTCAGAAAGCAGATCCTCATTTCTCTCAGCCAGTCTTGCTTCCCTCTTACACCTGGTAACTCAAGACCCCAGTTCTCCAGACACCACAAAAAGTTTAACCCAAAAACTTTTTAACTGCTGATCAGCAGCAGTTCTCCAGCAACCTACGTGTGTCCTTAGAAGTCTTGCACAGACTGGGAAAGAAAATAATTTCTAGAATTAAAACCAGCCAGACAGTTAAAAAGGATACACTGATCTTAAAAGTTTCTTTTTTTAAATAAATGGAACTCCTTAAATACATTTAACTTAAGTACTTTTTAAGTTTCTATTTAACTTTCTCTGCTTTCCTGCTCTGAAAAATGTTTCTAACAGCACCAGTAGCTTGGCACATGACACTGGAAGTCAGGAGACCTTCCCTGAGGCTCAGCCTTGCCAGTATCTTTGCACAGATCAGGTCTTATGTCGCTTCTGCAGCTCACAGATTTTCAAAACAACACTATTTTTTACCAGTGAAGAGAGCCAGACACTGTGACCACACTCCCTAACCCTGACAATGGCATCGTCAAACATACTCCACTGTTTATCTCCAGGTTTTTCCCCCCACAGCCTTCTCCAGCTGCTGTTCCAGGGTTCCCAGGAACAGGCTCTGCCTAGGCCAGCTGGCTTGTGACCATACCCTATGGGACACAGCCAAGGCTCGAAGCAGCTACTCCACAACACGAAGGAAACACGTGTGACCGACCCTGGAGAGGGATGGAGGGAGGATGGGGACAAGCTTTGGAGTTTATCCACACCAGCTATTTGGGATTATTCTGCAGCTATTACACCAAGAAACCTTCTTGAACTGTGAGATGAGCTCAGCATCATGTTCCCAGCTCTACCACATGAAGCCCAGGCACCAGCTATGCTGTGACCTGGCAATGCTGGGTCACCCCAGCGCTGTCCGTATGCTGCAAAGCACACTGGGTACTTAAAGACTAAAACTCTGGGAAAACCGTGGTCCCTGGCATCACACTTTAGCTAACTGTGAGGGCAAGTAATTGCTAAATGCTTGTAGAGCTTCTGGAAGCCGTGTCCCACAAATATGCAGCAACAAGAAGGAGCAACCCGCTCACTGAGCGTCCCAGCAACGGCTTCCTCGGCACTGATCTTCATGCAACGGGCATCTCCTCCCCTACAACAATGGCTTTTCAACGAACAATCTACCCACAACAACCACTTTGAGTATAATTAAGTAATTAATTATATTTTCTAATCTATTAAGCCTTGATTGCTTATCAAAGCATTCAGCTGGATCATTCTCCTCTTGTCATTTCCAATTAATTTTGCTTTTATTTTTTTTTAAGCAAAGCGAAAAGTCTCTCAAACTTCACGGGGAATCGGGGCTTGAGCGGAGCAGAAGGAGGAGCTGCTAGTTTTGGGTTTTTATGTGGCTGATAGACCTGATTCCACACAGGTAGGAAGAGAGGAGGAAGCTCTTATCTTTCACAGTAGTGAACAGCTCACAGAGGCAGTGATGCTGTTACGGTTCTAATAATCCTCGGAGCTTGGCAGTTGCATTCACTACAGTGCAGGATTAAACGCAGCAGCACGGGGTAATTAGCACAATGAGGAATTAAACTCATCTGGCATCACATCTGCAGATCGATAAGGACTGATATGTAATGTTTGTCAGTGGTAACCACCAAAGATAAAAAAGATGGAGACTTTCTCAGATGGATGGAACTCACAAGAGCTTCGTCCGGGTCTCCTGGAGTTCGCTGCTCCAGGAGAGACGGTCTGCACCTCAGTCCTGACTGTTTAAAATTGTTATTTACTCAGCAGTTTTAGAGCAAAAGAACTATTTTTGCAAAAATCAAAGGCTTTCGTAGGAATCACACAGTATCACAGAATATCAGGAGCTGGAAGAGACCTCAAAAGACCATCCAGTCCAACCCCCTGCCAGAGCAGGATCATCTAGATTAGATCACTCAGGAACGTGTCCACATTGGTCTGGAATGTCTCCAGAGAAGGAGACTCCACAACCTCTCTGGGAATGTATCAGTTTAGATTCATTTCCTATTCTATAAAACACAGAAGTTTATTTCAATTATATTCCTTTATAGCAGATATGAAGAAAAATATGGCTGATATTTTTTCCTTCACAAACTGAATTAAGAAACTTGAAAAACATCTTGCAAAACATTATCGACATCCCTAGGGTTCAGCAAGCCCAGGTAACGCTTCTCATGTCTCAAACTGTGACTGTTTCATCGTGCCTCAGTATTACCCTCACCAACATAAATGTTTTCCCTGCTATTTCTGCACATCTGTTATTTCTCATTAGATCAACGCAAAGGGTTGTGTCACAGCTGGGGCTGACATGAAACTCAGAACACTTTTAGCTTTGGTTAAGAGTAGCTGCAAAAATGCAGGAAACAGAAATCCAAAGGGATTCTCAGCGAAGTAACTGCTGTAGCCAAGGCTAATGGTCTGTCAGAGAGTTCCACAGAGGTAGGAACCCATGTGGTGAAGCTCCAAGACCAAAAGTCTGTCCTTGGCCAAGGACCTGAATTTTACTCCAGTTGTATGAGAAGATGCTAGGGGTCAAGAGTAGCTGGAACTGCATCTGGAGACCTTGGGAACACATCTGGAGTGACTCTGAGCAATGCCATCCTCCCATTTCCAATGAAAACCCGGTCTTCAACTTGTCTTCTGCAAAAGCCTCTTGTATTTTTCATCATTTTGGGCACATGCCTCTGTTTCCCTTGCAAATGTAATAAATGTCGTATCAATAAGCTGGAAATCTGCTCCTTTGCCCTTTGAGGATCTGTAGCTAAGGTGCAGGTATGGACAAGGCTCCCTGCAAACAGAAAGATGTATGTGTGCATGTCTGTTTCCTTCCTGGATATTTATTCCTGCTTTGCAGCACGATTTACATGGAGCACACAGAAGGAAGGATTTCACCTTGTTAGCATCAACACAGGATAACGAAGAGCTGTCAAGCAAGGAGCAGATTTGCTCTGCTGATGCATTTGACCCTCCTTGCTATGATGGAGATGTTGTACTGGGTCGGGGGGGAGGGGAATGGGGGTGGAATGGGATGAAAGGACAACATAGGTAGTAGAAATAGCCCGTATAGTGATGAAATTGTCTTCCTGACTTTGTCTTGTTTCCTTCTAAAAAGCATGCAAACAAACAAAAAACTCCAATTGGGCTATCAGGGCTGAGAACTAGTTAAAAAAAGGCACAATATTTTCTCTACATCACAAACACACTTAAACCACCAAAATACCTGACTACAACGTAACGCACCGGCAGCTCCAGAGAAAGCTCTCCAAGAAGGCATTTGCTGTTCTAAATAGCCTGTTACTATTAATTTGTAGGTATTAAATGATAAATAATTTCTATGTTGTTAGAACAATGTAAGATATAAACCCCTTCATTTAAGATGTAAGCAAAGTCGTCCCTCCCCACTTCCCACTTCCCTGCAGGCTGCAGAGGCAGCGACGGCTCCGTTCCCGCTGCCAGTGGCTCAGAGACTGGCCCTGTGCCGTCCTCCCGCTGGAGGAAGGGACAGAGAACACATAATTCTTACAAATCACATCTTCTGACATCAACAGTGGAAACTTCACATCACAAAAGAAAACTTCCTTAGGAAAAATCATCAAATCTATGTGAGATTCAGCTCGGTGGAGAAATTCATTTCTCTGTCAATACCAGAACAAACAGGGTTTCTCATTCTTCTCCTTGGGTATTGAAAGTCATTCATTTAAAAATAGATATAATAGATGTATTGCCATTTTGGACTGCTGAAACAATGCTCTAGAAAGACAGTTAACTGCCTCTGGATAGTAAATAAATTTCCTGCCTTATTGAGTGAGGTGAATACAAAGAGATGAAGCACTAAATCCTGCCCATGGCACGGCAGCTCTATCTTAACGTTGTCATGCCAGCAAAAATTATACCTAACTCAGTCCAAGTGAATTCTGCCTCAGAAATGTTCTTATTACAGTGTCTTAAATCTGTGTGAATCTGCAAGTCCCAAACAACACTCTGTATCCAGAGTTGAAGGTACTGACAGCTCTATACTAGAGAGGGGAATTTCATCTGATGCCCTGAGTAGCTTTCAACAAGCACTTGAGCATCAGAGCGGGAAAACCTGTAGGAAGAACTTGTGCTCCATCACTTGAACTGTTCTAGGTCCCTCCATGACAGAAAGCAGTTTTAAAAACACAGTTTCTGAGACTTTTAATCCTGAGTGCATTAAATAATTACTATCTGGCACGTCCCTGTACAGATCCTTTCCTGATTTAGACAGCTGCAAATTAAAACAGGTCCATACCTAAGCGTATCCAACTGCTGTAACCCACACTCCCCTTACCCCCTCACTGCAGCCAGTTCCCTTACTGGTCTTCCAGCAAAGCATCCAAAGTCCAACCTGGGTTTTTTTTCATTTTTAGAAAAGTAAATACACAGGGTGCCCCTTGTGAAGTGACCAGACCTGCTCCTGGGAGGACAGTGACAGCCTTTACCCTCTGGCTCTTTGGATTGGTATCACGGAATGGCAGAGTTTTTTCAATCACATCAGCTAAGAGCTAGAGATAAGACAGAGCCAGAAAGGGAATTACATGGGATCTACCTTGGTATAATTTGGCTTTATGGCTGGGGAGAAAATGGAATAAATCAGAGGCAGTCACAGAAAGCCCCAGCTATCATAAGATCTCATCTTTAAAACAACTTATTTACTGGGAGTCCAAACTGGGATAACCATTCAAAAAGTGCTTTTGTGCCTTAAAAGCTGGAATCTGGGTGTCAGGCCTGAATTCAGCACTCAAGCTTCAGCTGAAATCTCGAGGGCCTTGGTGCATGAAATCAAACGAGATTTTGGGGGTTTGGGAGTTTGGAGGGTTTTTTGATTGGTTGTTTCTTACCAGAGAGGTTACTAACCACCCACACCACATCCAAGAGGGAACCTTTCTAATCCCAAACACTTGGAAAACACACTCTGGGCTTCAATCTGTGGAAGCTCAAGAGCCTTTTTTTTCACAAGAGCTCTGGCTTGTCTGAAACAGGCAGGTAAGAACACCCCAGGGACGAATGCAGGACACGAAACAGCCGCCGGTCTTACACCTCAGGTCAACTGTTTTTTCTTCAGGTGTCTCTGCAGTATCTAGTGTCATCAACCTGATGCTAATTGGGGTCTCTGGGTCTAACAGGGAGGACAGAGCAGTTACATGACCCATTCAGAACAGCAGCAAAGCAGGGACAGGTGCCCCAGACCCGCTGGCTCCAGGTCCTGCCCCCAACCATCGGTGTGACAGCTGCCTCTGGCTGAGTGACATTTTTGGGCGTAGGAAGTGGTGAGAAAGTTACCCACAGCCTCCTAAAGCACTGAGTCACGGCAGCAGTGACAAAAATAACAGTTTGAGTACGAGAGGCTCACGCTGCTTCGAGGGAAGGCTTTTCCCTCCTGGCCTTCCCCGCCTGCGTTCGGCGGTTTGCAGCAGATTGCCGGACTGCACTCGGATGGAAACCTGCACCAGCACCTGCTACAAGTTAATTAGTTCTTCCTGGCTCCAGAACAGCTGTGCATTTCGGTGGTTTAGCTCTATTTCATTTTTTGAACCATTTGTTCAATGGAGCAGGAGACAGGGGCAGCCCTGAGCAGCTGGTGTTACACCAAGGCACGCAGAGGACTGACTGCCAGGTCAGCCACCCACCCACAGCTCAGCTACAAGAAACATCCCAAGCAGGACCAGGTCTGAGCAACCAACAATGAAGAGAGACACAGTAAGCTCAGCCTGGTTACTATGGAGAAGGTATAATCTGATTTAATATATACTGAGTGTGCCTGTACTTCTCTGTGGTGTTTGGGTGTTTCTCGCCCCGCGACTCCCACCCAACCTCACCTCCACAAAGCTACATTTAACCAAAGATTTAAGTCCCTCAGCCTACTCATAAAGCCTCCAACATGGAAGAGGGGTGAGCTTACACATGCATTGTATTGATGCCTTTCTGCTTGGAGCTACATCAAGACCAGCAAACTGGACCACTACAGCCCGTGGGTAGAGAGGACTGGCCTCAGACCTGCCAAATGGGGCCAGATCCTTTCTGCAGACAAAAAGTGGCGTCGAGCACTCAACTGGAAGAATTTTGGCCCAGATTATTACCAGGCTTTGTCCTGAGCAGTCAGGTGAGCAATGAGGCAGCACAGCCTCTAAGCTGGACATGTACTGGTCATCTCCTGGACATCCAAGGCAGTCAACTGCATTTGTGCAGAGACTCACAAAACGAGTCCCGTGAATGAGCTCAGCACTATCACAATCACAGCTGATAAAGAGCGAAATAACAACCAATACCCTGCCTCCAGTCCACTGAAATCAGTCCCTTTCACCAAGTAGTACAGGTATCTGCAGAGGAAGCCCATGCTCAGAGCAGGAGCCAGATTAAAACAATCTGATGATTTCAGCTCTCTTGGCAACATAATTATGTGTAGCGACTAATACAGTTATGTGCTGTCTCCAAGATAAGTTGAATGATGAAACTGGTAACAAGTACATGACCATCTACAATTAAAAAAATGAAGCTTTATAGAGGCAGAAAACCAATCAGCAGATGGCAAACAGATGGATACAAGATTCAGAGATGTGTACATACAAAACTTAATTGAAATTAAAATTATTATTCATTGCAATAAATTCAGCTTGGGTGGATGAAAGGCAACATCCTTAAGTAAGGGGAAAAACGGTTTTAAATAATTAAGGCTCTATTTATGAATGTCTCTTGAAGTATTCATGAGAATCTCTTCATAGGGATAATAAAGGATATATTGCTTCCACATGACAAGTAAAGGTATTCTCTGAGCTACAGACCCTACTGATGGAAGCAGGACGTGCCCCTTTCGAGAGGCTAAAGGACAGGTAAGAATCCCAGCTGGTGGGTTGGGACAGCAAATGTTCACACCTCTGGAAACCTGCTGGTGAGCAGGCAAGCTGCTGCTCATCAAGGGTCAGAATCAGACCTTCAGCACCCACAGTTCATCTGCCTCATCCTGGTCACGTTATCCTCATTTCTAGCTATCATGCTAATCACTCTCTGCAAATGTTAATTAAGAGTAAACAAAGAACTATTTCTTGTCTTGCAACAGAGGCTGACTCGGTTCACTGTAGCATTGCTCTAAGTTTCCTTCACATGGAGAGCCCAGAGTGCTGGGTCACACCTCAGAGGGACACACAGACCCCTTTCCCTACACAAGGGCAAGCAAAACTCCCCCAGGCCTCTTGGACTCCACCCGAAGCTGGGAGATCCTGGCAATTCACCCAACCTCCCATGGATCAGGGGGGTCACAGGGACTCCTCCGAGGATCCTGGCTACCTGCAAACCCTCTGGGATTTCAAAGCAGCCTTCTGCTGCTTGGCCCCAAGGGACAGGCTGTCCTTGGGACACCCCCAGAGCAGCAGCACCATGGCAGAGACAAGCACTGAAGCCTGGCAGTGAACATCAGAGAGAGCACAAAGGAGCACTCAAAATCCTGTCACTCCTATATATTATAATGCAGGAGAAGACAGAAGGATTTATTGCATGTTTCCCTACTTCTAGGGCAGCAGCATCAACAACCAGCTGGTTCTGCAGGGACAGAGAGCAAAGAGCTGTGCTGGTGAGTACCCTGGCACACCTCAGTGGGGTATGGCATCACACCAAAGGACGAGGGTGGTCTGCAGGGGCAGGGTCACTGCCACCACGGCGTGACAGCTCTGCTGCCTGGGACTTAAGGTGCTGCTTTTGATGGCCTTGCTTTGCCCTGCACAGAAAGGGCTGGACTTGTGTTACCTCGGGTCTGCTCTCACTGTCTGGGAGCTGGTTTGGTTTTTGTAAGGAAGGGGAGACAGCCCCTACACACAGACCTGTCCCACCACAAAGCTCTCTCCCCTGACAGACAATACTTCAGCTCTGCCTCGAGCATCTCACAGCACTCAGGAAGATTTTCCTGCTGGTGAGCAGAGGAGAAGGAGTTAGACTATTATTACCTGGGTTGGAATATGCCCAAGAGCAGATCTCCCCCCTTCTCTTTATGGGAAGAAAAGAACAGAGCAGGTGCTCATCTCCACCACACATATAACGGAGCGGGGCTAGATCAGAAAGAATTTGAATACAACGTTCATCTCCCAGATCTTCAGAAGGATACAACAGGTCTCAAATTGCACACAGGCTGCAGGTGGCTGCTGTTGTTGTTTAAACAGAGGAGCTGCATTCCTGTCTGCCACCGAGATGCTGTCTCATTTTAATGAATTGATACCCAAAGTTCATTTGCCTGCAAGCACAATTCAGCCCTCAGATAAATAAGCCCAAGTTCAGGCTGGGGAAAAAAAAAAGAAGCAGCTGTAGAGCGTGAGTCAAACCCAGCGCTCGGGGAGCTGCCCGCAGAGGATGCTCCAGGCCAGAGCAGCATGACGTGGCCTGGGACCCCAGAGAGGTCACGCTGTGCACCCCCTCCAGCAGCAGCTGGTTCTGCCCCAAGGGCTCCGAGGTTCTGCTGACAGCATCTGCCCTCCCCTCCGGGCACCACTCCTTGTGCTGCACCTGCTTCCTCTGGCAAAGGGGTGAGCCAAGCCTTGCCCAAACGTGGGCACCCCGGAGAGGATGACTCTGGCTTGACATGGCCCAGAGCCTTCCAGAAAGGAGCCAATCCATGTGCAGGAGCACACAGAGGTGATGTGTGTTTGTTCAGCCCCAGCAGAGCACCAGGCCGAATCCTTCCGCGTGTCACCGCTGCCGAACAAACCCAGCACGGCCCCATGGGTAAACATCCTGCAGCTCGCACACCGGTGCCTGGGCCAGGTCTCATTCTCTCCCTCTCTCTGCTTCTATAATTAAAAAAATGGACAACTTCCATGCAGGCTTCTGAGTGTGCCTGCCATCCACAAACCCAATTTCACCCAATGACAGCCTAATTAATCTTCTTCTTTTGTTTCAATAGCATACGGCCTCCGCTCAACTGTGGAATATGGTGGAATCTTGCTGAGAACACATCTGTCAGGACTGCAGTGTGAATAAAGGAGTGCAGCAGGCTTTTGTGTGATTATATCTGTATTTATATAGCTACTCTCCTATCGTGTGCTCCACACACACACGCAGGATAGAACAATCTAGACAGTAATGTTCTGAATTTCAAGAAACACCTGTGATCCCAGACACTTCGGCATCAGAATGCAGCAGGAAAAGCCGTCGTTCTGCCCAGGGAGACATCATTACTCCCCCACACAGCTCTCAGGTAAAGAAAGATTACACACCACTTGTCCAAGGTCACCCAGGGAAACTGTGACAGAGCTGGGAACTAAGCCAGCCCCTCAGATCGTGAGCTTAACTCCTAAAACACCCTTCGGCCTCGTTTGCCAGGGCCTGACTTCCCGCTCTCCTTCCAGGGTGGGAATTCTCACAAGCGCGGGCCCATCGGTAGCGCTTCGGTGGAGCTGTCAAGCTGGAGGCCCTCACACTGAAAGGCTCCTGCAGAGACCAAAGCTGGTAACTGCCTGGTCTCAACACCAAGTTCTACTCACCTGAAGGAAACCAAACCTGAGCTTTGTGTCCTACCTCCACCCCAGCACCAAGAACTGCTCTAGCTGTCCACCTTCTAAATTCCACCCCAGGCCATCTGTGGTGGGAAAAGGTTGGTTAAATCTGACTAAAACCATCTGCAGTAGGTTATTCCTGCCCAACCTGTGCCATGTCTTGGTCTGCTTACAGTGCTAGAGACTCTGGGGGTTTTATTGTATCTTGTAGTATTTATGTTCTTAATAATTCAGTTTCCCATATCATGAAATTAGGGGATGAAAACCGTAATTCTGACTGAAAAAAAAAAAAGGTTTCAAGACCTTTCACCTGAAACATGACCATGAAGCCAAGCCTCAAGAACTCCCAAGAAATTAAGGACTCCAAAGAAATCAGTGTGTCATGGTCTTTGGGTTGGGGTTGGAGGCCGATGTTTATGTGTCCAGGATTGTGCTTAAATGACTTCACTACAAAACAGCGAAAGGTCACAGGATTTCAATCAAGATATAAATCTCGTCTCTCCACAGAAGCCCTTGGTGCTGTGCAACTCAGACTGGCTAAAGTCAGGTTCAATTTATACTTTCAATATCAATCAATAAAATTTGGTGCCTTGAGCTTTAAATGAGAGCCAACCATGTCTCTCCAGCAAGGGAATGCAGCCACATCACCTGCAGTGTAGGTTCTTGCCTTTACACCCACAGAGAGCCTGACACGAAACCAGGAATCTTCCCAAGGCAAAAGCTCTGCTTTGCATGACAGCGTTTCTCCCAAACTGGCTGCCTACATTTCTGATAATTGCTAAAGAAATTATGTCACTAATGAGCAGCAATACCAGCCATCTTCATTGGGAGCTACAGTGATAATTAGGAAGACAAAAAAGGGGGAGGGGAGGAGGAAGAACCTTCAGGTTCTTTAGGATAATTATAATTCATGTCAAAGAAGACAAATAATATTTGAATTTTGGGCAATATGTACCTTTGGAATAAACGTGGGCTGTTTTAGTCACAACATGTCACGAGAAGTAGTCTGATCCGATATCTGCAGTCATACAATTAAACCTGGCATGTAGTAATTAAGGCAGGTGTACTCGATACATACTACAGCCTTTCTTCCTAAGCTGTTGTCTTACACTAGGTCCATCCTCGGTTAAGCGATCGCGGAAACGGAACGTAACTGCTTACAAATACCCACAGGACACCAAACAGTGGCTGTAGAAAGATTATTTATGGTGGGTGTGATAATGAGAAATGTGAAGTGACTGAAAAGAACTGGGAAGGAGGAAGCGGGGAACATCTCCCAGCAACGGCTATGAGACTGTAACACCGGCAGGCCGCGGCGAAGAGCGGGGCAATGGCCCCACGTGAGACGACGTCACGGGCGCTTGTGAGCAGCTCTCTGAAGTGTAACACGAATTGTCCTGTTGATGAATTTTCCATATGTAACCAGGCACCCTGCTGCAATTAACACCCCAAAGTGCAGAAGGATCCACAGAAATGCTATTATGGTATATCAGCCATAGTGTACTCCCCAAAACCTCACCGTGTTCTGCAAGTTATTTCCGCGGAGAGCGAAGCTGAGGTTCTGTCAGACTCTGAACAGAGAATCCCGAACGCACTGACTGCATCTGCTGCCAGTGAAATCCCTTGGAATTGGGATGCTGATTATCCTTACAAAGGCATCAGCTGAAGAACAGGGATTACTAACAGCAACCGGCGCCTTGGAAAAGAAAAAATCATTCCTGCCTTAAGCCTGAGCCCGTATCGGAGAACGCTGCTGCTGGCGGGAGCTGCGCTTCACATGTCCGTGTGCAGTGGGACAATTAGGAGTTTGTCCTACTTCATAAATACCAATATTGATGAAGTAGTAGAACCTAGAAGACCATCAGACATTTTTATGGTTCCTAAGAACCCCCAGAGTCATATAAACTGGGCCAAGGAGTTAAAAAGGAGCAGAAACTCCCAACCTTCGAGCCAACGACAAAGTGCTCAGAACCAGGAAGAAAATGTCACCTCCAGAGCAGGTCATGATATAATTACCTATAACAGGGTTTTTTTATCATCTTATTCTGAAGTATCCACCACTAACGAACTACACACCCGATTCAACTAATTCTAAATGGTTACTTTTATGCCCTCCACTAAAAGAGAAGATTTATCAAAGCTATCCAGGGCATTTAGATGCTAAATTCTCATAAAAATTAATGGGAACTGAGCCTCCTTAGTCCCCAAGCGTCTTTGAAAACCTCAGACCAAATATATACAAGTCCTACTCACTCTGAAGGCTCCTAATGCACTTTACAGGCATCACTGGTTCTATACAGAACACATTTCACTGCAGTGTAGGTACCTCTGTGATGAAACACGACCTAGGAACACTACATAAAAGTTTAAAGACTAGAAGTGAAGAATACCCAGGGGTAACTGGGTGAAACTTAATGGCCTGTGATATACGGAGCTTCAGAGTAAATGATCTAATGCTCCCTTCCGGCCTCAGATGCTCTGAAATTAAAGTGACAACACAGCCAACAGAAAGTTCAGGAAGACCTGGGAAGGTGAGGTGGGTGCTTGAAGGAGACAGCCCTGACTGTGCCCTCCCGTGGCATCGTGCCCGCTGCGTAGGGGCTGTGCTCCCGCAGCGGAGGAGGGTGCTGTGTTCGCTGCCTTCGCCTCCTCTTAGGACACCCGACTCAGTACCCACCTGTAACTACCAGCACACTGGAATTAACCACATGGACTCACAGAGGTGTCTGTGTGATGTACCAGTGCCCAAAGTGTGTGGGAGCTCAGATTTTGCACCTCAGTGTAAACCCCTGGTGATGCTCCACGGCCGGTAGTGGCCTCAGGAATAGCCATTCCTTCAGGCTCCACCACAGCAGCCCCCGTCACCACCTGCATCTCTGGTGCTCTCCTAACTCCAAGGGGCTTCTGGCACATGTGGAAACACAAGACAGAAAATGATGTTTCCTCTGAAGGGGAAGAAAACAACTGCCCTCCTCACTCCAGCCCCACTTCCCCATCGTCCTCCCGCACAGACCTCGGTGCGCTGACGTGGCGTCGCTTTCCAACTGCCAGTACTAATCCTGACACAAAGGCAACTAAAATACTGCACAGGGAAGTCTGAATATGTGCAATTATGGATGAATATATTGTTTGGAGCATACTTAAAAGGATTATCATTTCATGACACCAAAAATTATAATAATTATACCCACAATTTTTCATACTTACTTATTTTCAGACTATTACGGATCCTCTTTGGGAAAGTGAAATTGGTGCTTGCAGCCTTGACAGCAAAGGACAAATGCCTTGACAGGGCATAATGCTTCTCTAAGAATAATTAAATCAAAGTATGGTGTAAATCCCAACGGTGCCTCTCCATTGGTAGTATTTCTATCAAGAATCTTCAAAACCTTAAATCCAATATTTAAAATTTATGGGTCTCACTCGTGGTTTCAAGGTGAGAGGCAGCTGTAGCAATGCTTTGGTGCTTCTGTCTATCTCACTTTTTTAATCTGGTAAAGAAAAACAGGAGAACAAAGCTCTCACCTGCCTGCCATGGCATACAGAATTTCTCTCTGAAGACAGACAGGTAAAAGGGTTACCAATTAAAAATAAAATAATCCCCATAAGCCTGATGGGTAAACATAAATAAAATACAAACTGGATTGTTTATACTGCAATCTAAATGCTACATAAATAGAGGCCCCAGGCAAGGTCAGGAACATGTGTTAGGAGACATCACAGGCAGAACAGAACTCTCATTATCTCTGCTCAAAAACAGGTACCTGGTGCATAAAGAGGTTCAGTAAATCACCCCAAACTACCCAGGTTTCTGTCAAAGAACTAGCAAGTAGTGTAACTGAACACTGTCCATTCAAATTCAAATCAAATATACTTGGGACTGAGACTAGACACAAGCAGAGACACAAACTTACTCATCTGTCCAGCTACGTCAACAAGTTCCAAGAGTGTATTCCTACCTGCACCAGAAAGAAGGAAAACATGGCACTTTCATGGAGATTCTTCCAAGGCTCCTCCGACCATCCTGACAGGCACTGCAGGGATCACTGGTCAGTAAGAGGGGACTGGGGATGTCACAGGCTTTGATGGTTTAGTCCAAAGCAACGATGTCCACCACAGAGACACCAACCCTCTGAACAACCCCAGGGCAGAACTCAGGTTTTGCTTTGACATCAAGCATCTGCACCCTCGGCTGAGTTCACCTTGAACCTCTGTGGGTTCAGCTCTTCACTGAGAGGAAATCTTCTATCAGGAGGTGTGGGATAAACACTGGATCCCCTGAAAACCACGAAGGGCTGTTTCCCTGTCCGCAGAGCCGTTGCTAACAAAGGCATTCCGCTATTAACCTCTCCCACTCGGATCTCCCTTAATCTGTACACGCAACTTGAAGCCCTTTAAAACGTTTCCTCTGTCCCTCCTGTGGTTTTAAAACCTCAAGTTGTGCTGTGATCTTTGCTTAAGAGAAGTTACTGGAGCGATGGATTCGAAATGTTATAATCCAAACGGTCATGGCTGGGTGAAAATCCCGTTTATTGGGTAATGCCACCGCCCCAGCACGCAATCACATTCATTTGGGAAACGGTTGCTGCCTGGTGGGTTGAATAATGAAACTGCAGTAACACCAGCTTTGAAGATGAAGAACACAGGGGCACAAGTTTTGCTGCTTTTAATAAAATATCTTTATCTCTCAAGAGAAAAACAGCTCGGTTAAGGCAGCCCAGATCGACACGCTGAACTTGATTTTCACCTTCCAAGATCAACTCTGGCAGTGCTCCAAGACAGTAATTGTTGTCAGACCGTGCCCATGTTGGGATTTTGTCACCCAAGTGATGGCCAGCTCCCAGCACAAAGCCCCACAGCCAGCTGCTCGGCTGGCAAGGTCCAACTGGTTCCCCTCCAAGCAAGGAAGGCAGCTCTGCAGCTCACATCGCCCGAGCGCTTGGCCCCGGCTCTGGCCAGGGAAGCAGGATCTGCATCCCAGGTGATGGATCTCTGGGGACCTGTCCAAGCTCAGGTTCTCAGAGCACAGATCCTTCATGGCTGTCTATTTGCATGAACATGATTTGTAAAGCAGAATGGTCTAGTCCACCTGCATGCTGGGAATGTCCAGAGAGATCTGGAGAACTTCCTTCCTGAGTATGAGATGGCCACCTCATTCCAGTAAGCTGTTACTGGCAATCAGGAGGACCATAAAAAGTGAGGTCTAGGCTGAAAAGGTGATCTGTTCTATCAGTCAGTCTAGAAAGGAGAAGTTTAGAAAGGCAAGATTGCATTCTGGTATTATCCACACACCAGCTCCCTGCTGTTCTCCAACTAGGGATCGCGGCCGAGTTCACACCGGTGTTACAAACCTCACAGAAGCCAACGGAGAAAACACAGGAATGGAAATAAAACAAATATCACAGGGCTGACTGAAAAAAAGAAATCCATGTAATTCCTCTCACAAAAGCCTCTAGGGGAGCTTTGCTGGGGCTCTGTCCTTCCAGCCTCGGGGTGCTGAAGGATCTGGCAGTGGGAGCCACTCAAGGAGGGCGGGATGGAGAGCACGAGGCACGGTGCCGAAGCGAAGCACCGTGGCTGAAGTACCCAGGGACAGGTTGTACAGCAGCAATCCAAGTAAATGAAATCCTGGTGTGCCTGCTGCTCCCAAATGCAGAACAAGCTGAAAGTAATGAATGAGGTATCGTGTTTGTAACTACTTAGCAGACACACCAAGACAATTACCGTGATGAAAGCGACGCAGGCAGTACTGTACATTAGACTTATTTTGCAGAACTCCATAAATAAGTAATTTGACTTGGTAAAGCACTCTGGGATGGCTTGGGGTTTACAGAGTGATATTGAAAAAGGGATCTAGGTGTACACATACAGCTCATTATATGGCAGCACAAGCAATTTCATACCTTCCTCGATGTATTTCCGTCGCAGCGCAGTAAGAAGCAGGATATAAATGAATGGCTGATGCCTCCTACCACTTATTTTTTGAACAGAGGATACTGCTACTGTCTAAGGCAGAAGGTCTGTGTTCTGATGGAGCCACAGATATTGTGAGAAATGTAGGCTGCATTCTGAAACCATTTTAAAAGGTCACATGGAGAGGCAGCCTGCCAGACAATGTAACATAGAAAATTTAGAATGTCAAATCTAAAGTAAACTTCCAAAAGACTTTCCATAGGGGATGCTGAACAAGCAAGATGAAAGGATGAACTGATGGGTAACAGAACAGAAAACCAGGTGCAGGTGATGTTAAAAGTATCTGCTTAAGCATTAAAATACTCATCACAGGAGAGCAGAAGGTACCTGTTAAAAAACTCTAAGCATCACTAGAAGGTGCTTATCAAAAACTTCTCAGGGACATGGGAGTTTTGTGAAAGTGCATTTAAGAAAGGATCTCTGTGAGCTGACTGAACTGTGTACAGATCCAACGTGAGCACAGGAGCAGCGCTGCTTTGATCACTGACCTGTTGAACACATCATCTGCCTCAAACAAATGACTTGTAATTTACCGAGAACATCTCAGGATCACTGACTAATCCTTCATAACCTATTAACAGGCGACCTCTTAACGGAGCACACGATCCAGAAACCTAAATAAGAAAAGCCCTGGGGACTCTGCTGCAACAGTCTCACAGTTGTCTCTCGTTATTCCATCCGGTTTTGTCTCCTCACATCCACAACATCGCAGAAAGCACCGACTTGATCCAGAGCTCACTGTGGAAATCAAGGGGCATTCCTTTATTCTCTTTGGTACCAAGAGGGCTGAAGGGAAGACTGACAGAGAACATTATCATTCTCTGAGATGAAAAAGACATTATACTCCTCAGATCTCTTTTTTTTCAAGGACAGAGATAACCCTGTGATGGGGAACTCGTCGTATGCTCAATTGCTGCTGCACTTGAAGGAGTCGAAGGCCAATGCAGGAAGGAAGGGACGTCTCGAGCGAGCCATCCCCGGGTGACCTCGTCACACCGTTACTGCACACAGCGGAAAAGAGACCTCACTATCTGCAGCACACAGAGAGGAGATTCTGAGGACAACATAGTTATTTCCTACCCCTAAGGGTAGGGAATCATGTCTTCATTTCCCCACGTGTAAATCTCCCCTCTCTGACCTACACTGTTTCAGCACCCCAGGGAGAGGCAGAAACAGAGAACAAGCAGCCATTCCCGCTCAACATGCACACGACACACACGTCCCCCCGTCCCCTGGGACACCCAAACACAACTCATCCTGTCATTGAGATGTGCTCTGGCAGCCAAACCCCTCAGTGTGGCTCAGCAGAGCTTCAGCCTGGCTGGCTGTGCCCCACCCAGAGAACAAGCGCGCCGGTGACACGGCCGATGAGGAGCTTCCAGGGCTCCACCCAGCAGACAACGATCGTTGTCACCGGGACTCCCGTTCACATCTCTGATTCTTTTATAATTAGGATTTCATTTTTAGCTTTAGCCTAATTAATCTGTTACACATCATTAATTCCTACTGTAAACTTTTTCAACACCTCCCTTCCCAAGATATGGTGAAGTCCAGCAATTAGCTTTTCGCGTCTCCCTTATCATACCGCCAGCTCTTCTCTCTGCTCTGAGTTTTGTTACTGAGGTATTTTTAATTGCATTCGTTAGTTACTGACAGCCTGTGTCACAGTGCAAATGACAGCCTATTATTAATTAGTATTTACATTATGGAAAAAAGGAGTAATAGCATCTAGTGGGAAAACTAGAGTACAAGAACTAAAAATACAGCTTTGTCGATGTATGGTACAATGATATATTGCTCTTATTAGACAGCTCATTAAAAACAGGAGTTTAGGATGAAAAAAATCCTCATCTGCTCTGTATTTTCACAGAAATCACACCCAAGTCTACCTGTGCCATACCCTGAGCACTGTATGGTCTCAGGACTGCTCCTTGCTGCACTATGGGTGGCAGAGAAGGAGCTGCTGGAGAGGAGGCTGGGAGGAAGCATCACCTGTGGAAGTTGTTAGTCAGAAAACAGCTCACAGCAACAGGAACATCAACAACAACAGACTGAACTACATTTTGGGGAAAAAAAATAAGTACAGATAATTCAGGGCTGCTGTGAAACTCCATTGAGTATTTATCTGGTTCTCGGGCTCAGCCTTGGCACTCTCGGAGCAGCAGAATGCTGTACCCTGAAGAAGAGGCACAACGAGAAGATTAAGTGGTACCTCAACATCTCTGATGCTACTGAGACAGCCCCTCCCCAGCAGTTCTGCCAGATGAAAAACTTGATCATAAACCACCTTGATCAGTTCATTTTCATTTCATTTCCAAACGATCAACCACGCTCTGAAGGAAGAGCAAGCACAGAGAAGCGACCCAGGTACCATGCTGTGCAGAATCACAGAACCATAGAATGGCTGGAGTTGGAAGGGACTCCCAGAGGTCATCCAGTCCAACCCCCCTGCAACAAGCAGGGACACCCCCAACTAGATCAGGTTGCTCAGGGCCTCATCCAACATGGCCTTGAACGTCTCCAGGGATATCCACCACCTTTCTGGGCAACCTGTTCCAGTGCTCCACCACTCTCACAGCAAAGAACTTTTTCCTAATATCCAATCTAAATCTCCCTCCCTCTATTTTAAACCCATCACCCCTTGTCCTGTCACAACAGGCCCTACTGAACAGCCTCTCCCCATCTTTCTTGTAGGCCCCCTTGAGGTCCTGGCAGAGCGCTAGAAGGTCTCCCCGGAGCCTCCTCTTCTCCAGGCTGAACAGGCCCGTGTGTTTGAGAGGCTCCAGTAAAACTCAGGTACCAGATGAATATTGTCCACCAGTCCATGCACATACAGAGACACAGCAGCCTGAGGGGTGTGGTGACATTCCTCTCATACAAGGACCTGGGCATGTAACCACAGACTGGAAGCAGCCCAGGTTCTGTGCCACCAAGTCACAGAAGCTGCTCAGATTTATCACGACTTCTACCCCCAGCCAGGATCTGCAGCTCTGTGCCTTAAAAAAAAAAAGTCACAGTCACACCACTGAGGGTTTCTTAGGCACCTGCAGGACAAACACTGCACCTGCACTATACAGACTCACAGTGTTAGTGCTTCACACACGGATCAAAGCTA
>VXBZ01010341.1:35707-50193 GCA_013399135.1 Heliornis fulica | reverse complement strand
TCCTTGAAGTGAGGGGCCCAAAACTGAACACAATACTCGAGGTGAGGCCTCACCAGTGCAGAATACAGGGATTATCACCTCCCTGCTCCTGCTGGCCACACCGTTCCTGATCCAAGCCAGGATGCCATTGGCCCTCTTGGCCACCTGGGCACACTGCTGGCTCATGTTTAGGCGGCTGTGGACCAACACCCCCAGGTCCCTTTCCCCCAGGCTGCTCTCCAGCCACTCCTGCCCAAGCC
Organism: Heliornis fulica; assembly: GCA_013399135.1. Lineage (NCBI taxonomy): Eukaryota > Metazoa > Chordata > Aves > Gruiformes > Heliornithidae > Heliornis > Heliornis fulica. The sequence goes on along the minus strand of VXBZ01010341.1, from coordinate 49,954 downwards.
TGTGACGTTGCCTGGGGTTGTTGCGACCAAAGTGCAGGACCCGGCATTTGGCCTTGTTGAACATCATATTGTTGGCCCCAGCCCAACCATCCAGCCTTCAAGAATGTCTCATCTCAAACCCAGCGTGCAAAGCTCAGCCTCCCAGCCATGAACTTCGAGGGTAGGATTAACCTCACCCTGTCTTACAGCACACACATGCATGGATGTACGTATGGCTGTCTGAAACAAGCCACTGCAAACACTAATGCACTTCTGGAAGACCAAAGCAGAACTTCCTCAGTGATGGACTGTGGGCTTTGGCTGCCTAAATCTTTGCACTGTTTGCTAAATCTTTTGCCCAATAAATAATAACTGTAGCATAAAACTTTAAGATGACCCTCTGAAGGCAGGGCAGAAGGGATCAAAACCCAGGAGGGTTTGTGTTTTGTTTGGCTTTTGTTTTGGGTTTGGTTGGGTTTTAGTCTAAATGCATTCTGAACAGCAGGTTGCTCTTTTATGCTAACTATGTCTGGGAGAGAATGGAAATACTTGCTGAGAGAGAGGCATAAAGAGCTTTGATATCAGAGGCACTGGAAAGCTTTATTTACATCCACTCTGTGTGAATGCCAGGTTCCATATGGTCAGCCCCACGGATTACAGCTCTGTGGGGGAAGGTGAATAGGTTATCTGGGGCTTCTTGCACAAATTGTAGTCTTCCAGCAAATAACACAGTTCTCAGCTTCTTCAGTTTTAATGGGCCTATCTGAACTCCTTAATCATTCAAATGTGTTGTGAGCTGAAGTAATGTGGGATTGCTCTGAACCACGTGTACAAAGCTAGAAAAAAAGAAAGCAGAAGAGATTGTGTTCCTCTTCAAGATCATTATAACAAGTGTGTTTTCTCTCCAGTGGGGATTAATGGAGGGGACTTTTAGAAACAGAAACAAGTAGTAGCAGAAAACTACTTCAGACTCCTCTCTCACAACCTTTTCTCGTGCTGCTGGAATACTACAGGGTGAGACAAGCATTGTACTACAGACTGCTTGACTGTGAGCAGTGAAGCTGTGGCTTTTGCCACTGAGTTGAAGGATGGCAGCGTTAGCAGAGACACAGCTCTGCGTGGTAAGAGCTGCTCTGCTGGACTTGTAGCAGCATTAAACACTGAGAAGATTCTCTCCTCTGTGTAGGATACAACCCTTCAAATATCCATCCTGGAGTACCTCAGCTAAGCAGATCTGTCAGCTAACTGCTCATGAAAGCAGGGGACAGGACACACACAGAGAAGAGAGGTGAATTAATACAGATCAAAACATCTCCAACCCTGGCCCAGGCAGCACGTGCAGAATCACCGCTCACAACCGGCCCCTGTCACCCACCCGCGCTGGCGGCACACGAGCCAAGGAAAGGCTACGTAAGGTATCACCTTGTTCAACTCCAAGAGCTCAGGTGAGAGCACACTCCTCTCCCTGTAGCAAAGGTCTGCAGAAGATGCAGCCATGCTTGTCTCAGGGGTACTCCATGACAAGACAGAGGCAACGGCCACGAGTTGCAAGAAGAGAAATTCCAATTGTAAACATTACTGACAACTGAAATACAGCACCAAGAGTTGTTAAAAACTGATGGGATGGTGAGTGCTTCATCACCACACCCTTGGAGAACCTGGACTAGTCAGTGAACCTGACCTGGCTTTGAATTTAGCCCTGCTGAGCAGGGGGTTAGACCAGGTTACCTCCAGAGGCTGCCCCCAAAAGAAATCTTTCTTCAGTTCTGCGACTCCGTGTTCTCATCTCCTGTTAAATCCTAACGCTGCCGTGAAAAATGCCCGAATAAAGTCATGTCCTGTGGTGATATAAACAAGTTAACAGGGTACTGAGCCAGAAAAATTAACAGGATTTCAAACAATGGATGCTTGCAGATTGTCAGTGCCTTCAGAAAAACAAGAAGCTACCAATACACACTGGAACATCTCCACAGCCTTAAGAAATCCACTGCCTCTGATATGGCAATATCAAACACCAAAGTCCCTTCTCTTTTCTGTAGATTCACATATATTTTTTATAATCCACTGATCTTGCAGATATTAGAGCTAGCTAATGATAACCCTTCATGCCATTCTCCCATCAGAACCTTTAAAGACTTATTTACAGACATAAAGAGCTCTGCTTTGATTGCTGCCTATTTGAGCCATTGGGTGATCAGGCAAAAATCAAAAACAATTATTTCCGTGCCTGTACAGTTCCCCTTTTCAAAGGCTGCAGAAACAACCTGCAGAGGATTTATGCTGTACTTTGTTCCACAGAATAATTAGCTCTCCTGGCTCCCTGAAGAGAAACGTTGGTGACTGTCATTTTGAATCTCTTCTTGCTGCCTATGGATCACCGATGCCACAGAACGTGCCCAGTGGCAGCACGTGGCTAATGAGCCTCGGGTCATCAGGAGGAACACAACTTCTGTCAGGAATGGTGTGGAGATGGATGAGGCTCAGGAACACAAAGGCTGAATGCCAAGAGTCAGGCAGGAGAGAGGTGGGGTAATGGCATGAATTTCATCAACGGGGCAGGACCTGGGGTTGCTTCACCTCAAGGTGATCCAGGAACAGCTTCCTAAGTACTCCAGCACGTTCAGGATCTGCTGTATCCCTGTAAACCTTGGAGGGCTGAAGTGACTACACTCCTTGTTTTAAGCCTCTCATTAAGCAAGAACCTGGAGTTTTGATAAACTTGTAGTGTTTAACTCATCCTGGGGTTGTTTGAAACGTAGCACTCCACAGCTCAGAGACAAACAGAAAGCAAATAAACACACAGAATGTTTGGGGTTTTTACAAAACTTATTGTTTTGCAGTGAATCCAATAATAAACTGTAATTATTACAGCCTTAGATTGACTTCACTGGTAAAGGATGTTTTCCTGTGCTCCCCAGAAGGCTTTAGCAGTGATTCTTTGCTAACTTCTACAGCAAGGCAGCCAGGGCTGGTGCCAAACAGCTGATTTCCATCCAGCTGCATGATTCCTTACAGAATTATTCACAGCTCAGTGATGGAAAAGATAATAAACATATGGATTAAGATGGCAAGGGCATAAATAAAAATTTTTAAAATGCCATCTGGGCAAATAGGACACAGAGTAAGAGATGAGTAAGAAAAAAATGGGATCAAAGCAACAGGGCTGACTTTGCCAATTTTCTGAAAGGAAATCTGTCTGCAATGAAGAAAATGAATGAAACTGGTACCAACCCCAAGCAGGAGTAACATTCCCAGAGAATACTAATGTAGGCAAAGAGATGAGATTCCATTGTCAGAGACTTCCCAGTTTCCAGGCTAGAAAATAAACCCCAATGAAAGCTTATGTCACAGGCCAAAGTCACTCTCAAAAAATCAGTTTTCATCTATTCCGTCCCTTTGTTCCAGAAAAACAGATCTGGAAGCTGAGCTATGTTACAAATTAACTGAAATCATCTTGCAATACAACATCCCCCAGAGCAGGAGCAGAATCCCATGGATCAGCACAAAATCCATAGAGTGAGAGAGCGCTACACGTGTAGTACATCGACTCATCCATATGCACGACTCCTTTAGCCGCTTTAAGGGCTGAAAGACAAGAGGAGGAGGAAGCCACAGGCAGTGCAAGGTGTTCTGGGGCCTAGTCAGTCAAAACAGAACCTTCTTGCACCTTCTGGCCTCTCATTTCCCAGGAAGGCTGCTGAAAACATCCACAGGGATGGACAGTGACAGGGAAACAGGTACTGGAGGGAATGACCAAGTCAGCTCTGCTCCACGGTCCTCGAGCAAGCCAGTCTCCTGCAGATGTGCAATTCGGACCGGGCCACTTATAGCAAAGTCTGTCTGGAAAACTGTGTGATACCAACAGCATCCTGAAGACTCTGGCTCAGGGAAGGAGCCCACAGTTACCCTGTTTTTCAAATGTCAGGATGGAGTAAGCAAAATCTTACATTTCTCTTGACACCACGGGAGACACCCAGCTCCATTCACAGCCACGCCATCTGGGCTGCCTGCCTTCTGTTGTACTAACTTCCCACTTCTGTAAACAGCTCCTCTTGCTGCAGGCAGTTCTGTTTCCTAGAAATGCCAGTGTAACGTGGTCCCTGGCACGAGGAGGCACCAATCTCGATGGTGAATGTACACCCTGGGGTGTCTATCCCAGCGCACCAGAGCTCTGTTCGCATCCTCCAAGTGTTTATGCACCTCTGCACAGGCCACACTGGGAAATCAGAAACTGCCCTGATCTCCATTTGTGGGAGTCAGCCTCAGACAGCACGGACCACACTGACCTGACACACACAGGCTTCCACCTGGAAGTCTTTAAGATGCTGTATTTGATTAAATCCCTGCTGCTGTGGGCCTCGAGATACTGGTTGAAGTCTGACTGTAAAGTTCCCACTTCTCGGGATGTTCAGCTGTCCCAGCTTGGCCAGGGGGATGCAGAAATTCCTGGTATTTTTGCTGGCATCCTTCAGCACATATCTGAGATCTGTTTTGATAAATACCTGGGAACACTACACCAACACCTGGAATTCCTACTGACTAGCTCCCAGATTAAATCCATGCTGTGTGTGTCCCAAGTCTGCTCACTGAGTATCCCTCAATCCTGGCTCAGAACAACCTAACCAGAAATTACAGACTGACCCTGTGCTGCCCTAGGCAGGACAGAGACAAGGGGCAGCACAAGAAACATCAGTCTCCAAATACCTCACAAGTAAATTGCACACATGTAAAGGTTGAAGTAAAGTTAAAAATAAACCAAGAAAGTTCATGGTTAGTATCCTGCAAAACCCCAACTACATTTATTAATTCTCCATTGTTGTTATGACTTTAAACTGTTCTTTAAAGCCACTGTGATCTCTTTCAAGCAGTGGGGAAAAAGAGCACTTTAATCACTAAAGGTGCATTAAAAATTCAACACTCGAATCCTGCCTAATAGATTGATATTTCCCATGAGCTGTCAGGGTAAGATTAGTTATTAAAAATTCACTTGTCCACAGGCACGTTAAATCTACCTAAAATTGGGCTCTGCTTGTTTTCTTGCTTGTTTTTATGTTTAAAGAGATGCTTAAACTCCGATCTGCTCACAATTTGAATAAATCAGAGAAATCCATTTGCATCTTTTCCCAAGGTTTTGAGACCAAGTCCCATTCCAAGAGCCAGCAGATGCTCGAGCCTCCCTGTCCTTTCCCAGTGTCAGGGCTGTCCCGGTGCCCGGAGCGTACCCCGGGACACAGCACCGTATCAGCGCTCCTGCACTGAGTTACAGCCTGAAGCCACATGTCTGAAACACCCAAATTTATGCCCTGATCTCCATTTGTGGAATCATAGAATTGTTAAGGCTGGAAATGACCCCTAAGATCATCCAGTCCAACCATTAACCTACCGCCACCAAGTCTACCCTTAGACCATGTCCTCAAGCACTGCATCTCCCCGTCTGTTAAACCCCTCCAGGGATGGGGACACCACCTCAAGAGATGGGGACATCACAGACTTTTCTATTAATTGAGACAGGAAGAAACACAAACACCTGCAGAGCATCAGGAAGCCCAGTTAAAGCTTCCATGAGCCTCAAAGGACATACCCCTTGCCGCCGCCAGAGCAGATTGAAGGTACATAGGTGGGATCTATCCAGTCTGAGCTCAGGTGGGATCTATCCACACTTTGAACTCAGGTGGGAGTGATCTATCCTTCCTCAGCTCCTCACTCTTCCTTCCAACCACTCCTTTGGAGCGCTGCATGAATCAATCCTCTGCCAATACTGGACATACAACATTAAAACCCAACCAAACACAAAACTCAACCCACCAGAATGCCACAACTGTTCCACCTCCAAAGGCAATTTGCAGGATCTATGGATTTTTATCCCCTTGGCTTCCACACCAGCTACAAGAACCCTGCTGCCAGCCAGGATGCTAAGTGTGAACTGGACACAGTCCCCCCCTTGGCAAGCCTATGTTAAAGGACAATAGACCTCAGGACATAAAGTGAAAGGCTGAGGTAGTATCGATCAGCACCGTATGCAGCCATCGTGTCTCAGCAGACTGACTGATCAATGTCAAGATTTATTCCCCCTCCTCCACCCCATAAAAAAAGGGAAAAGGAGCCAAAGGCCTCAGATCCTGGTGGTGCTGGACATCTTGCAGCTGATCATAAACAAGTAATACACTGCATTTAATTTAGAGGACAATCTGAGCCGTGTTTTCCAGTGTAAGTGAATTCTCCTAGATGAAGAGCCTGCAGATAGCCTTCTCCTTCATTTCATGGTATTTCTTCCACCGTGATGTTACAACAGAAACCACACTGGGAACAATTTGGGATTGAATAGAAAATGATAGTGTCTAGACAGCAACTCTGCCTGAAGTATTTTCGAGGAATAGAAAAGACAAGCATTACCATCAGCTCTAATAGATAGAAGTTAATAATGGCAGCATTAATTTCAATTTTATCTGATTCCAGGTAGGTATTTAAAACACCCCCAAAAAAGCCACAAAATAAAATCAATGACCTGGAATAGGAATTCTAATTTTCAAAGCTGTACAATTATTAACAATTTGTGTTATTCAATTAATACTGATTTTTCCAATGACTGGAATACTTTATGTCCCCATCTGGTACTCAAACACGTAATTAATTTTTATTCTTAAGAAATAAACAGAGATGCAAAGGGGTTTGATGCACAACCAGAAGAAGAGTGAAATTAGATGCTGGATTCCCTTGTGCATTTTACAAAAATCATTCCCTTGAAAAATAATTCATTTTTTATTTTTTATTTTTTAACATGCCAAAGATTTAATGTCTTACATTCCACCTGCTCACCCTTTGTTTTAAAGGAGTCAGCCAAAATTTTTACTCACAGAATGTTTTCCCTGTCTGTGGTGGTAGAAGGCTGGTTAAGTTCAGATACTCAAAAGGTCTTCATGCAAATATTTACACATAAAATGACCTGGAGAACTCAGCACTTCAGCTACTCAAAAATATTACTACAAACCCTTTTTTGTGTACCAAACCAGGCTGTTCTGCCTCACTGGAACATGTCAGGCCAACGTACTAACAAGAAAATTTCAAGGCACTTGGTTCTACTGAGGTCAAATACAGTCAAAATGGCAATATTTTGTAATTACCTCTCTTTCATGGAAAAATTACATGCTTTGATAATTATTTTTTAGAAAAACACAGATTTGAAGTGTTAAGAATTTAGTACTGATTGTGTATTGCCAGAACAAGAGCAATAACTCGCGCTGTTTGGGTCTGATACCCGAATCTGTTCCTGTGTATCCAGATCAAAAGGCCCATCTTCAAAGGAGCTCACTGAAGTTTTACAGCTCAGTTTCCACCACCAAAGCCACAACTAGCTTCTTGCCTCTTTCATGAGCAAGCAATTAAAAAACAGAAAAAGAAGAAAAGTGTCAAAGCAAGAGGTGGCAGAAACCTCCCCATCAGCCAAACAGCTTCCAGTCTCCATCCAACGCTACCACAGCAAGGAACAACGCAAGTCTTGAGACTCTTGAAACCAAGTGGCTCCATCAGACAAGACCCCTTCCATAATAATGCCATTATATTCCACTGGAGGAGTCTCTGCACGACTGCCCTGGTAATGAAGTCCATAAAGGATGCAGTCTGCCTTCTGCGGAGAGGCTGGCGCAGCCGCTGCCTGGCAGGGAAGGAAATCAATGACTCCGATGCAAGCACCCTGTTGGCTACAGCGTGGAGTTATCAATTTTCTTCTCAGCTAGGCAGCAGCTGCTTCACTCACTCTGTTAAGAAAAAAAATGAAAAACCCACAAAACATCACCACACAAAACCCAACCTAAACAAAAAACACTATGAAAAGGGAAAAGGGAAATTAAAAAAAATTCCTCCATAGAGCAGCTGGTCAGAACATCATAAATCAGGCTAGAAACACTTCTGTGGAAGAATCTCCCATTCAGGTCAAGCTGAAAGTCCAGATTCTTTTGGTAATATTTCAAGTTTTACCCAGTACAACTTCCAGATTCCAAGCCTAAACACCAGGGCACACGTCCAACCTTCCACAGGGACCTTGCTCCAAAGGCAGAGAGCACTTCAGCTGCTCCAGAGCGCTGAGGGAGCTGGCCAGATGCAGAAGGTTCTCCTCCTAGGGCAGTGCCCAGCCAACTGTCCTCAACAAAATACATTCAATTTAAAGCTGGTAAACTGAGTCATCTATCCACAGCCTGGTTTTCCCATTAAGGTAACCAGGTAATGAGCAAAGAGAAAACCACCACCACAGCTTCAGCTCCCCAAGCCTGTGCTTGATCTCCTGTACCAGCTGCAATCACTGGGCCAGACCCTGCCCTGGTTAAAACAGTCCCTGAAACAAGGGGTACAGTGTCACCTTTGCACCCCTCTGTATTCATCCTGAGTGATCATCAGGCAGGAGAGACACAGTCTCAGTACATCTCAGCACACCAGAACAGTTACAGAGACAGCACCTTCCACAAGCACCATTTTGGAGTATGAGAAAGCTCCATAATGTCGTTTCCTTCACAGAAAGGAGAACAAAACTATACTGATTTAAAGCACCCTTAAACTGAGAAAAATCATGAAGCCAACAAAAACTAGTGCCTTAGAACCTCACAGACAAGACCTGCCCATTCTTCCCACAGTTACCTCAAACAATACTTTGCAGAGCAATGAGTGTAATCCATGAATCCTGATCACAAATTAGGTTTTAACGTTATCACACCTAATGGTGACCACCCACGTGTGTGTGGTTATCCTAAGGTAAACGAGCTCTAGGCAGGTTCCTCCTCGGATAGGAAAGGAATTGTGCTCCATCAGGATGACAGCATGGACAGGACAGACTACCTGTAGTAAATACACACCTTGGTTACCTTGCAGAGAGCAGCTTGCTCACCCCCACACTCAGCTCCCTGTCCCAGCACATTCTCAGCACGGCCACTCTCAGGGCTTTTGTATTAAACTGTTTGTGCTTTTCAATTTGTTGGACTTTGAAATTAATAAAACTGCTTTCCCCTTCAACAGTACACAAAGGATAATGAGAACAATCATCTTGAATCTGTAAAGTATTCCAGGACACTCAATAAACTGGCTGCAGTGCATGCAAGCCCATAATCTGCAGGAGAAAAGTAGCAGATATTTCACATGTAACCGCTGCGACTGCCAACGCCGCGGACATGCATCACCGAAAGACTAAGTGAGGAAGGAAAAAATAGGAAACTACTAAATCTATTTATTTCAAACAAACAAACTAGGCACTCAGACAGTGCCACTTTCATGTAATATTTAATTTAAAGCTGGGGTTGCTGTACTAGCATTACCAATGTTATTTCATACCACAGAATACAGCTTTTATTTTAAAATAAATAATAAAAAATAATAGCAAAAGTAAATAGAAAACAGTAATAAATAATACTCTGCCACGAACCAATTCTCCATGTCAGTTCTGAGCAGGGGGAAGCAGAAACCTGAACACAAACACTGCCCACACAAATGCCTTTATTTTCTTTCAGCTTTCCAGGACACCCAACACGTTAATGTGCACCCAGGGAAGGATCTATGTGGGCACGGTACCTTCTGGGTGGCAGGCAAGTCACTCCAGGAGCCAACGCTCCTCCCATGGCAAGTTTTGACTTTCCAATGGGAGTGTTCAGGACCAAGAGAAATCCATCACTCTAATGCTCAGACCCAGGCTGCTGAGGCCAAAGGAAATGAATCCACACAGTGGATCATTAGCCATGTGTAGAGCGTTGCTCCCAGAATTAATAGATGCTATGTCATGCCTTGGGACTACTTTCAACCCGCTCCCAGTCAGCTGGAAAAGGACAGAGGGAAATTTCTATTCTATTTTTACCCTCCTCTCTCCCTTCTGCCTTCTAAAATCCACACTGCTGAGAACTTCTCCACAGAGCAACTCATAATCTAACTCTATCAAAAATAAGTGCTCTGCCTACGCACAAACCCAACGATGAATTAGCAGAACAGCAGAATAACTCCAATAAGAAGGAGCTGAGAGCTCCATCCATGCATGGGACTGTCACACACACCGATGTCCTGATGTGCTGGGAACAGGCACCTTTAAAAACAAAGAAATAAATAAAAACACCAAGCTTCTGGAAGGGCAACAAATGAAAACTCAAGATCTCCTGATTTTATTCCAAGCTTCTGCCAGGGATTTAATGAACAATCACAGACAAGCCACTTCATGTTGTTTCTCAATACATTAATTAGGAGTAACGACACTCATCTCACCTACAGTTCCACAGCTGAAAGGTGCTATGTGGCAAAATTTCATTTTTGTTTAGTTTAAGAAAAGCCCAACACCTGGAGGTACAAACAATTTGCCAGAATTCTCCACATCAAAACAAACAGCAACTCCCAAAGAATGCCAACAGCGGTAACAACGAGGTTTTTGTACATGGAGTGGGGTTCAAAACTCATTTGCCATGAAAAGCTTCATCTTTAGGGCTGTGCTCTACTAAACCAGAGGGGAAAAGCTTCTGAAAATTTACTGGCAGAAGCTTTTCTTGCCCAACTATCCAATTTGAAAGAATATGTTCTGGTTAAAAATACAGACTCTCAAGTTGCTCGAAATTGCTCAGTTTGCTTTGCTTGCCACTATGAGATGCAAAAGGAGGAGCCTCAGCAGCCTGGTCCACCAAAACACAAGAGAACAACAGGACAGTCCATCCTTGTCCACAAACACTCAAGTTCTCATCTTACCAACCAACCAGCATGTCACAGCATTCATCCTCATGCAGATGAGCTTCATTCCCCGTGGTGACACTACCCATCACTACGTCTACCCAGACCTTAATTTAGCATCCCAGTTTGAAGGCTGGACAAGGGAATGGTTCTGCTTCTGGTCTGTATGAGCAACAGCAGGTAGGGAACGATGGCTTAACTTCTTACAGGGGGCACACACAGATCTGGAACCAGCTTTGCATTTTGCATTTGATTACATGCTCTAAAGCGAGCGCAGAAATGATTTCATTATTGTCATTGTTTTGTATATCCCATCAGTGTAAAATATTCCTGTTGTAAATTAAGGAATTTAATTGGCTCCACAGAAAGAACACTACAGAGCCTGCATTTAGAATTACATCTCTCATTGAACAACACTGCTGATTTTTAGCAACCAAAGCTTCTAACACAAGATCACGCTGTTATTTCCATCAGTTCCACAAGAACCAGTGAGGTTGATGGAATATTTCAGCTAAGCAAAGTCACCTTAGAGGGACTAAACTATGCTGCAAACTTCAAAACTCCTCCAAGGGCACAAAGGTGCAGAACTCTGTCCTTTAACCAGAGAAACAACCTTAAACATCTTGCACATTCAATTAATAATTTGCCAGATTTTGAGGAGTGCTCACCTTTGATGGATGAAGAAAAGCCGGAGCAGAGCGTTCAAAGCCTCTGGGTAAAATCTCCCCACTGCCTGGCAGAGCCTGCAACAGAAACAGAGGTTCCTCTACTCTAAACTCTAAACCAGGTTCTGCCCTTCTTGGCTTTGCTAAAGACCAACAAGAACTGCCCCAACTCCCTTAAACTCAACCCCACTGAAGACACAGAAGGCTGTTGCTTTGAGTAACTGATCCTATTAGTAGCTGCAGCTGCTACATGATCACACATGGCTTTAATGTCAGAAAGAACCAACTACCACTAAAACACACCTAGTACTGCAAGTGAGTAAAATTATATAGAAACATAAAAGATAAAACAAGTATGTTATTAAAATGTCTCACAGACATAATGTAAAAAGTCATAGTTTAATTTTAAAAGTCATCACCTTTGATCATTTTAGGAACTCTTTAACATACCTCTCTTGAAACAACATAATTATATATAATTATACCTGTAATCTGGTGTTTTTGGCAGAGAGCACCATCAACCTCTGGAATTCACTGCTGCAGTGAATACTGGTATGTATTTTCCAGTTGTTTAAATAAACAAAAAAGAATCAGCAGACCAAAAGGAAACAATCTACTCAATGGTAGCTTTGAGGGTCAGAACTGTAGCAGAACTTTTCTTGGAGAAAGTATATTCTGTACTGAAACCAAGAGCCCATCCAGTGCTGTCCGACTGCGTCACACCGATCCCATCGGCTGTGGTAAAAGGTGTTTTGGAGGAGGCATTTCTCAACCCAAGCCTGATGCAGTCAGTCACTCATACTTCTGTCTTTCCCTTGTACCACCAGAAGAATCCCACAGAAATTGCATTATTCAGTGGTAATCACTCAAACTGCAGCAAGGCCCAGTTAACCCCCTCCTTCATGGTCTAAGAGTAGATCATGGTCTAAGGGTGGACTTGGTGGCGGTAGGTTAATGGTTGAACTGGATGATCTTAGGGGTCATTTCCAGCCTTAAAAATTCTATGATTCCATGACTCTGGGATATCCCCTGATGCAAACACTGCTGTCAGACTCAAAACCAGAGGTGCCAAAGAAGCAAAACTGGCCAGTGGCACCTTTCCAGCACGCAGAGCCTGGAGCTCTCGTTGGGTTTTTGCTGCTGTCGCTTCCTTTCAGTGAGAGGAAGCAGAAATCTCTCTCCAGCTCTATTTCTCGGCCTTAAATTTTTTAGTGAGTTAGAATGAGCTGCTCTCTTGATTAAACACAGGACTCTCTCTTACTCCATCATTTTCAGTATTATCACCAAGAAGAAACACATAAAAGCCTCACTGTAAATGAGCAAAGTTAATGAAAAAGAGCCTTGTGAGGCTTGTAAAGCATCGTGCTGTTGCAGATCACACCAGGCCCCACAGCTCCTGCACACCACCTTCCTTGGAGAAAAAGTGCTGCCATGTAAATGGACCTGTAAATTATCCAGGTCTAACGCAGGTAATTGGGAATGGCCAGCATGGAGGAAGTATCTTAGCTGGAGTGATCTCCAGAAAAGAAAAAAACAGCACAGAAAAAGTACTGAGAGGAGGAATTTGTGCCTGAAGTTTCTAGTTTCAAAGCTGGATTCTGACTGCAGAGCTCCAGGACGCCAGCAGACACCGACGGTGTGATTCTGGGGGGGTTTCTGATCACACTCCAACCAAAGCACCGCTCACCCAGGGCACTTTAGATCCATGCTTTCTCAAAACTGAATATTCATTAAGAGAAAACAGCAAACAGACACAAAAAGAGGAGTGTAATGAAACAGTACATGACTCAACAATAAATCATCATTGATTTTGCTAAGCCCTCTTGAACCTGTTTACATGACTAAAAGGAAGCCAGGCACCGGCTGCGACGGTCTGCAAACTACCACAGAATCCAGTGCAGTTACCTGGCTAAGCTACTGCTCCTCCTTTTTTACATTATCCACATAAGATGTATTAATTGTGTGGGGGCAAAAAGCTGACTATGTCCTTCCATATTTCCTTTTGTTAATTTTTAATTCATCCTCTCAATTACCAGGACCCACTCTGCAACGTCCTGGATGAATGCTAATAACTGAAGTCCAGTAAATCAAATCTGACCTCAGCTCTTGGGGAGGAAGAGGAAGGTATGTGTTGGGTTTTTTTTTTTTCCTACTAAGGGAACTGAGATGACACATTTGTTTATGACATCAACAGAATAGCTGGTTCTTAACAAGACAAATATTACCCCAAGTTAATTTGAAGGTAGTATACATAATGCAGCATATCAATTTTCTGTGACACACAGGATTGTGCCTGCATAATAGCAACTTAAAACCAACATTGTGGTGCCAGTGACAATTACTGTACTGCAAACCACTTTGGTGGGGCACACATTAATTTAATTCATTGCAGCAGGCAGGTTGGCACACACAGAGCAGAACTACTGTAAAATGACAAATGCTTTACATTTTGCAACATAAATACTTCCTTCAGGACCACAAACCCCTGTCTGTGACGGAGGCACCTTCTGGCATAACTTCATTTCATTAAGTCAGCCTCAGTGCCACAAAAAGTACCTGCAAACATACATGACAAACATCATTCATTCTGTCCCTCTCATGGATGCAGCAGCAGGGAAATCACCCAGAAGCTTCCACCTAAAAATCAGGAGTACTGTGAAATATGAACGTAGAAGCACTTCTCTTCACCCAAGAAGCAGCCTGTAAACAAGCCTTGGAAACTCATAACTCCAGGAACATTCAGGTGACATTGGGGGCAGCAAGCTCAACTGGGGGTCTCAAATGGGGCCTCACTGTAGTTTGAGACAGATGCTTTAATCCCATCAAATGGTTGTGTCAACTCACCAAGTGATGCTAATACAATAATGGAGAATTCCATTCATTTTAGTGGACTTAAAGCCTGTACTGAAGAATATATATA
>VXBZ01010341.1:24565-35664 GCA_013399135.1 Heliornis fulica | reverse complement strand
TATATATATATATATTCTTCAGAATATATATATTCTTCATATATTGGACACCAAGCTCAGTTGTCTCACTGATGGCAACTCTGTCCTCAAGCTGCCTCAGGAGGGTAGCTAAGAAGCCATCAAAAGCAGTCTGCTCACTTAACAACACTGCTTTTAATCTTGCTTTCTTGTTCCTTTCCCCACGTGAAGCTGCCTTACACAGGAAGGGACTGTATCACATCCAGATGTGCTGTGGAGACACTTCACTGTGTAAGGGGCCTCAGTGTCTGAACACAATGGGAAATCCAGGGGAAAAACAATACCCAAGTCAAAGGGTCTTATGCCAAAATGCCTGGTGGGGGGAAGGCAGTGGGGCAAGGAAGGAAATCAGATTATCCAGCGTTAAAAATCAGCTGAAAATGCAGATAAATTTTCTACATGCTCTATACAAGCTGCTGTCTCCCTCATCCTCTTCATCAACTATTTTAAGCCATTTTATCTGTGCTAGTGTCAGTTGTTGCTAACCACAGCAATCTCCTTCACATAAAAATTAAAGGGCTTCACGAGATTATGTAAAGTCAGCCAAGAATAGAAATGAATATAAATACCAAGGAATGTATGGGCTGTTACATTGCAGACAAGATACAACCCATGGGACACAACACCGCTTACACCTCTGTAGTAAGCACTCACTCATCTGTGTAAGATCTACAACATCTTGAACAGATCTGTTTAGATGGATTTAGGGATGGGATTTCAAGAGGCTGGTGCAGCTACAACAGTTTGTAAAGGCTACTGTCAGGAGTATTGCAATCAGGACTTAATCACAAAGCCTGAAGTATCCCATCTGTAGTACTATACAAAGCTGAGACCCAGCCTTTGAGCTTTGTTAGGGGAGGAAAAGGCAAGACATTTATTAATTCAGTTTGAGGTTTTACCAGGTTTCATGGGTTTTTTTTAGATAGCACTTTCTCTTCTTCCTTCATTTCCCTTTCCAGGGGCGGTGGTTGCTTTGCAATTCTCTTCCCTCCATCATCACAATTTCACTTTTGCACAGAATGAACAGCCTGAAGCAGAAACTGAAGCTGACTGCAATCCTGACCCTAATCACACAGAGCCTGATTGCACAGGAAAGCTGGGCAGGAATTAGCTCGAGCATCCAGGTCTAACGAAGCCGTTAAACAGAGCCAGTGTTTACACACAGGAGCACCACCCTCACTCCAATTACTGCCACTGTTCTAACGGGAGGTGCTGCCCAGGGCTGCCAATTCTCTTCTGGTGGCAGGTCCCAGGGGTTCAATTTACATCTCTGTGGTACCTTTGCTCGTACCTGCTGCTGGACACGAACAGGAGCTTGCAAAGAAAATGTAAGTGAAAGCAGTTGGAAACTGCAGGTGATGTGGATCTACAGTGCTTGGGAGTTCAGAGCCTTCACCTCAGCATTCTGGGCACTCTGTAAGACTGAAAAAGGTAAATTTTCATGTTCCTCTGAAATTGCCTGTATTTCTGCTCATCTGTTACAATGTTTTGTGCCTTGTATGTAAGCAAAGTTTACTCAAAACCCAAGCAGTGAGTAACTGCACCTGACCAATGGTCTGTTATAAGGGGAAGGAACGCTTAGCACTAACAGGAGATCATGGGAACAGGGCACAGCAATGGCTTCCTGCACCCCCTTGAAATTAAACCTGCCATGAAATTGTTCACTGTACTTTTTTTCTCCCTAAATCCGGTGCTTCAGAGTACATGAACTTCTCTGTAGCTTCCATAACAATAACTCTGGGCATGCAGAGGTCACACCGCAGCTCTCACCACGACGAAAGATCTCCAGGACCAGCCATTACAGAGCAAGGCATAAAACAGAGCAAGAGAAAAGCAACACAGTAGATTAAGCAAAATACAGGTAAGTGCTTCTCTGAACAGGACAACGGCCTTTCCTGAGTGATGGCCTGAGCTCAGCACCTCGTTAAATCAGGTGAAACTGCCGGGCTGACTTCACTGGCTTTAGCTCCAGAGAGTCACTGTAAAAAAAAAATCCTCTTTTAGGCACTTAGGAGCCCTGTCTTGTCAGTGTTTGGCTGCTGTGATCACCCAGTCACAGTGGCAAGCAGCTGAGCCTCAGCACCGCCTGCAGCGACAGCGAGCACCACGTCACCAACGCTCAGGACCCAAAGGGTCACATCCAACAGCCACCCCCAGCCACGTTAATACGCCACACAGCACCCTGACAACCAGTGGGCTGGTGTTCAGGAGCTCCTTCACAGGCTGCCTGACCACTGGGGACCAGTTCTGCTGCCACAGCCTGGGACCCAGACCCACCAAAGGGCCTTCAGCCACTTCAGCACCGTGCTGAGCCCGAACCTCTGGTGTGTCGGGCTCCATCAGCGCCATCATACAGGTCCCGAGCGGTGCCGTCCCCTGGCGTGGTGCCACACTGCACCCTGACCAAGGGTGTGGGCACATCCCGGGATACACTGAGCTGCCCTGAACAGCACAGACTGCTAGGACAACACACAGTCTGTCAGCAGGTAACAATCCTCAGGAGTTAATCAGACACCTGCCTTAGCACTAGATACTGACTGAAGTGTTTACAAAGTTGGTCAGAGTTCTCAACTGAAAATATTAACTTCATCCCTGCCAAATCCCTTTCTGTCCTTTAGATAAAATCAGAAACCCAGAACACTGAATATACAAATTAACACTGTGCATGTCAACGTTAGCTCAGTATCTAATGCCTGTGTCAGAGTATTTTGACACCAAAACACGGAGGAAAATAAATTTTAAAACAGATCTTCAAGTCCCCACAGTTAAGAAAGTTGTGACAGTACCTTCCTGGAACATGAAAAGCCAAAGTTAGACACACTCCATTTTTAATTCATCCCACTAGTTACAAACAATATGGATGCTTCAGAAGAGGCAACTGCATCCTCCCTCAAGAGCCAGCACAGCACTGAGGATGAACAATGAGATGTGACTGTGATGGAGAACCAGCCTTACAGCTAAATTCCAACCGAGCAGTCTTCCTGCCCTCCCTCCCTCCCTCACACTGCTGCAAACTGCAAGTACTACAATGCTATCTGTAAAGTAATTAATCTTACTTCTCTCAGTCTCCCATCTACCAAACTACTATGAAAAATACCTGTGCATCCTGTTTCTGTGGCACACTGCTACTCCTGAATTATCTACACATCCAACAGTAATGATGAGATGTCTTGTACCTCCGTAGGATAAGGTGCCTCCAAGTTTACAGCTCCTAATGATTCCCCTTGTGAAATAAACCTGTATGGCTGATAACAGCTCCCCCAGCCCTGACAGGCTGCATCTGTGTCACCACACAGATGACTTCTGTGTTCACAGAGAAGTGGGGTCACACCCTTATGCTCTGTGGTCCTGCAGCCACACAAGAGATGGTTAAACATGGCCACCAGCGGCCAGGCTGCCCCTTCCCACGTACAGCCCCACCTGCTGAAGCAGATAGACTTAGTAGAAATACTGTACATACACTGAAGGCACCACCACCTCCCTGCTGCCAAGGAAGCAGCTGGGGGCTGTGCCCATCAACCACCCCAGCATTGGAACTGGGAGAGCTGCTCCCTCGCCACGTTCGTTTCACGGAGCAACCTGAGGCAAGGAACCTGCAGAGGGCAACGGGGCTCGGAAAGCAGCATCCCAAGAGACACTGCCAGCCTACCCAAAGCAGCCCTGGGTGTGACAATGACAGGACTCCAGGAGCTGACCTGCACCACAGCATCAGCAAGAAGCATGTGTTACTCATCTTACCCATCGGCAGGAAGATACTGCTGGGGGCAGGCTGGGTCCTGGGGAGCCACTACCTATCCACCTCATGGAGCAGCAATGCTCTCTGCCTGACTCAGTTCCTCCTCTTCCTTCTTGCTTGGTTTTCACCCACAGCCAGGGATCAAGCCTTGCAAAAGAGAAATTCAGCAACTGTAGTTTCCAATTACTCTCCCCCAACCCCTTTTCACATCGTTCTGGTTAATTACCGTGAGTGGACAAAACATGTTGTTTTCCTGATGAATCAACTTGGTGCAACAGTGTGCTGAACACTTGCATCTCAAAACACACCTCATCACTAACCAACCAAAACCCACCACCACTGAGATGAGCCTGTTTTGCCATGTCTGTGTGTCTTTGGGGTGTTTCAGTGATTTCACCAGGATGCTGAAGTAAATACCTCTGAAATATGCACGTGTCTATATTATACATTTAAATCATTGGGGCTTCCCAGTGTTTTACTAAGGAAGCACAATGACTGAAAGAAAATGCTAATTTTATTTGGTGGCCCTCTCCATTCAACCTCACTGATCAGACAGGCAAATTAAGAAAGATAGTGTGCTTACCCAGAAGCCATTTGTCAGACATCTTCAAAAATCGATGCTTGACACAGTTGAGTATCTTTTTGCAACAGAATTTTATTTGTCATGTTGGGCTGGGAGCGTCAGTTAATAATTCACTCCACAGTCCCATAACCCTCCATTGCTATCTTTCACACAACCTTGCAGTTTCACAGGCTGTTGTTAAGAGTAGCTTAAAATAGTCTGTTATCAGTCCTGACCCTCACTGTTATAACTCAAAGAGATGCACTATCTGTGATCATCCTGACAAGGAAACAAAATAAACACCCCAGTAACTCTGAAAAGGGCATCTATGCTCTGAATACATACAGGTACAGTGGCTGCCCACTCCAGAGCTCGTACCACCAGCCATGGGAAGGTCATTCCAGCAACACAGAACCGCTCTCCCAACCTTATTACGAAGGGGAAAGGGACAGAGTCGCTCAGCTCTGATTCTGATTTGGATTTTCTGTTTCTCCAGGTTCTTGGATGACCTCATGTACACATCTGGTTTGAACGAGAGGAGTTCAAGCTGCAGGTGAAGTGGTAGAGGGACTCAGTGTGATGTGCATGTACAGGTAAGTACTCCAAGTCACTAGGCTGTCACCTCCCATGTTCCTCACATACATCTCAAAGGCACGGAATAAAAATATTAAGTAGGTAAACTAGTCCAGAAATGGCACCTCCTGTGAATCAAACACACTGTTGTTAATTCTACAGTGCCAAGAGACTTCCCAGCCTCAGTCACCAATAACTCATACCTCAGTTCAGGTTCCTGGTTTTCAACTCATCAGAGAATGCATCACTACCAAGTGTCAGCTCAAACATCACTGGCTACAACCTACACACACCCAGGTCAAACAACATGTTCTTCTCCAGAGACACACACAGGGAGCCAGAACTCCTTCTCTTGGCCACCACACGTAGCCATGTGCACACCCTGTGCCCTTCCCACACAAGCTCAGCCCAGCTCTACGTTACTTCCCTCCTACTGCAGTGTGTAAGCACTTCACCTGTGAGTATCACAGAAACTGCCTCCCAAGGCACAGCTTGGACTTTTCTCCACTAAACCTCTCCCCAGAAGGTCAGCTTCAACATGGAGATGAAAACTTCATCCAGAAACTTTCACAGCAAGTCCCTGTGCTCTGGAGTTTCCTTCACCTGGTTGGGGTCCTGACCTCCTCGTGAGGACCTGTGGCATCAACCACCGGGCAGGGCGCCGGCAAGAGGAGTTCCCCAAACCCCCAACTTCGATGGCCCCTGTACAAGCAAACACCTGGAGATGCACTGGGTGATGCCAGCAAGGAGACTGTTTTGGCAACGTGGTGTTTAGAGACAGAAGAAACAAAACCTGGCAGAGTGAGGAAACAGTGAGCAAACAGCCGAGAGAACCCAAATTCATCATCTCACTATTGTACTCGTCCTCTCAAACGCAGGATACGCAGACAGATGGGAGCTGGGAGCGAAATCCGTATGTTTCCTTTAAAAAGTCTCACAGAAAACTCTCTGAACTGTATTTATGGAATTAATCAGAGGAGCTGCAAACATTATAGAGCTGTGCTGTGCATCAGCAGTGCCTCTACTGCCAACACCGAGTCCGTTACAGACTCCGGTGCTGGGAGTTTAATATCCCCAGCTGTGAAGAGAACACTTGGGGCTGAACATATTGGGAATCGAACTGAAAAAGTACCAGTGCAAGTTCCAACTTTATGGCACTAACACAGAGTGTATTTACTACTGAGCTAAAAATTGATAGGGCAGGAACAGGGGAAAATGCACTCCTGATCTCTGAAAAAATTAAACTAAACACCTATTGATTCCCATTAGTTTATAAGAATATAATTAAAAACTCCAAGCGCTGTGAACAATCTGCAGGCAGCACACACGAGCCTGGGCAGAGAATTAATTACAATTGTCAGCCACACTTGGAAAAAAAAATCCTAAAAATATGTATCTCTAGTTTTAAAGCTTCTCAAATTTGAGAGCTGCTAGATGGTCTCCAAGAAGGAAGAGTTAACAGCAGAATCCTGAGACCTACCAGCAAATGGATGTCACTGTGATTAAGACAAAAATTCTTATTAATTTTTTCCCCATCTTCATTGAGATGTTGTTACTAAAAGGCATCTCAACAATGTCTTGCTCCAGTGTAAGCTTTAGGGATAAGTTAACGGTGGGTGACACACGGGAGGGGTCTGGTCCCGCTCCCAGCCATATAAATACCGGCGTGTTCCACACTGGAGCCCTGGGACGGGCTTGGCTCCCTGATTTTTGTTTGTGAAGGGTAAAGGAAATCAACTCCAGTAGCTTATTTTTACAAACACCTTTATGTGTTGTAAACTGTCTACCTGGGTCTGGAACAACAGTATCACAGCAGCTGCTTGTTCCTGTTGGCTCATTTTCCCTTCCACTGCCCACAGCGGGATGCAGCCAGAGGTGTTTCCAAAGTGGAAATAACACACGATTTCTGTGCTTAGGAAATGATCAGACAATTAGTCCTAGGAAACGATGGAGAGAAACACTCCCAATCTGCTGTATTTAATCTGTGTATATTATAATAAAATCTTTATTACAGAAAACACCTTTTATCTTAGCAATCAACAATTCTTTACATTGACTATCGCAGTGATTCATAAACGAGCTCCATCATAGGAGAACAATAGCTGTAATTTTATGGTGCTGCCTGTTGGAAGAGACTTGAGCAAAACTCCAGTCTTCCACTGCAAACACAACGCTGTTTATAGACCTTGTCTGACAAATAAAACACTTTGTAAAGAATATACAGAAAAGCTTTGTGCTAAACTCCTCCTCATTACATAAAAGCTTTTAATGTATTACCAGTTTTAAACAAATCTGCTGAGGGGATATTGTCTCTGCATAACAGTAATGGATTTAGATTACACGAGCATCAGGAATCTGTTTTTGTGGTTGAGCACAGGCTAAAGGCTTAATGCTGGAGAGCAGGGTTGGCCTCACTGATTTATGAGGCCTGAACATAATTAAGCATCCTCCTACTTACAGTGAAATTCACAACTTAAAATGCACACCATACACTCCTCAGTACTTTGTCTTACATACACACATACATATACCCCCTGTATGTTAACTGAAAGGACAGCAAGCAGATGTGCAGTTGCTCCCATCACTTGTTACAAGAGGATTCCACTTTCCTAGTTAACCAAGTGCCCATACTGGAACTGAATATTCATGTAGCTTCCCCAGGACCTGCTGGGCTGGTAATACTGTCCTATGGACAGTATAGCCAGCTGTATTTTAAATAGACAGTATTACTGTCCTATGGACAGTATTACCAGCCCAGCAGGTCCTGG
This sequence comes from Heliornis fulica, assembly GCA_013399135.1. Lineage (NCBI taxonomy): Eukaryota > Metazoa > Chordata > Aves > Gruiformes > Heliornithidae > Heliornis > Heliornis fulica. The sequence goes on along the minus strand of VXBZ01010341.1, from coordinate 28,007 downwards.
GGAAGCACCTTGACATGACCACCCCGTGCGGTCACGTCACGGTGCTCCAAACACCAGAGAAGAGCCTGATGTGACACAGCAGCAGCAGCAGGGAGGAAAAAATGAAGTTCAAAGCTGACCCCCCCACACTTAACTCCTCAGTGATGCCAAGTTAGAGCCCTCTGCATGGTGGACATCCAGGAAAGAGGGATTTGAAACCTGGGGGAGAAGGGGTAAAACGGGACTTGTGGCTGTACAAACTTAAGTGCCCAGTGAAGAACAGGTGTGGCATGCTAGTTAAACTGCTTTATGGGTTAAATTTAATTAATGTTGCTATTCCTGGCTGCATATGATATCAGAACTCTAATTAAGCAAACAATCCCTATTAAAAAGAAGTTACTGTAACTGAGGGTTTGCAGCAGAGAGAACTAAGGTGACAACTTCGCCCAGTAGCTCTAAGTCTGTACTTCAACTGTGACACTAATCCCAGTCCTGCAGCCCATAACTGGGTCATGCTTTTCCCAAAAGATTATTTATCTATCAAGTGCAGCACGTTAGATTTCTAGTTTAAAACTGCATGCCTTGCAATACTCAAAGGTAAAACTTTCCCTCCCTTTGCCAAGGGAAGGGTTTGTGCCCATCTCTCCTGTCAAGCACCATCAGATAGAGCCAGACCCTACTGCTGCACACAGCATTCCATCCACAATACATTTTTTTTTAAACTAACAAGGTCAAAACGAGCAGAAACCATTTTAATCTTCATCCCTTTTATGTTGGAGTAGTTTGATCACCTTAAGGGGATTCAAAATAAAGGTCTGAAAGCCATATGGGACAACACCAACATTAATCCAGTTTGCCTTCTGTGCCCTCCCCGCTCCCTCCCCCGCCTGCCCACGGGATGCACTTGATTCGTCATGTTCGAAAGCGACTGGGAGCTGAGGTCAAACATGGTGCGGGACGTAACCGCTGCCCTCACTCCAGGGATTACCCCAGGGCTGGATTAGAGTGGCACAGGCAGCTGGAACCCCCCTCTCCCACTGTCTCCATCATCCCCAGCGTGGGAGGAGGGAGGATGTGGACACGAGCACTCAGACACATCAGCGTGTTTGGGGGGCTTAATTCGACCGTGTGTGAGCATCAGCCTTCCTCTCCTCCTGAAGAGGGAACACATTAACTGACCGGATCCTCAAGTGCACAAGTCACTTGAAAAACATGTCTGGGGTCCATCTAGGGTTAACAAGTGAAATATTTCAGTCAGAGCAGACTAAACTGGATTATCTAAAGGTTCCTTCTGGCTTTAAAACAATGCATGAGAGGGACAGCTGATGATCTGGCTCAGCATCCTGTGCCCGAGCACCAGGCTACAGAAGAAACAATTTCAAATCACCAGCTTACGAAAGAAAAAAACCCCAGAAACCCATCAGCATGGAAAAGGTTTCCCATTACTTATTTTTTTTGCCAGCTGCACACTCCCTCCCACATGTTCTTTATCCATCCACCAGCCCCATGGCCATCCACATGGCAGCAAAACCAAACGGGTTTAGAATCCTCTGCGCTCATCCTGGCTCTTTCCTTTCTGATGGGCAGGAACAGATTTGACTGAATGTTACTGAACTTTTCTGGGGGAAAACACACACACACACACACAAAAAAAACCCCACAACAAACCAACCAACCAACCAACAACAACAACAAAAAAAACCACAATAAAAAATCCCAAATCCCCCAAACTCTTTATGTGCATCCCTTGGTTATTTCAAGCTTTGGGAAGCCAGAGCTCCATGACTGCTCTTTGCCCTTTCTGTGTTAGGCAGAATGAGCCCAAAATGCTGCAGAACCCCAAACCAGGACACATTTCACCTCCCTGTTGCACAGGGGTTGGCAGTCACACGAGGTACTGGGAAGGCCCAGGACAACACAGAGGAAAGCCCACACTGTCCCCAGCCCACCGCAGGAAACAGAGGACAGGGTACAGCATCATCCATCCAGCAAGGCAAGACACTGTGCAAGACATACCTGACACCAATGCAAATACCTACCAGGAGAGTTCAGCACTGAGAAAAGAGGGAATGATTCCACTAAACAAAGACACAGGCTTCCTTAAATTAAAATATAAAGCACCAGCAGCCTCACAGAAATCCCTTATTAGCTCTGAAAAACTGCTGTGCATTAAAAGGACCGCTGAATGTATTTCAGCCCTGCACAGAAAGCGACTGACACCCCACCATTTGTTCATTTACAGCAAATATTAACATGGAACACAATTTTCTGCCTGACACAGTCGTTTTAATTCTTACCAAGACGAATGTTTTGAACGGCACAGAATAATTAAATCATTTTCTATTCCAAAAGAAGCCTCACGGACTCATTGTAGGTTTTCACCATTTTGTAAATCATCTAATGATTTTCTGCTAGTTTAAGTATTACCTCCCCATACCAAACTGATTAGTGAACGTGAAATACACATGGCAGAGGGACTTTCAGGAGGCACCAAGTTCCTAAATCATCCAAAGATTTCCTGTTACCGCCCTACCAAACATGTCAAGAAGATGCACAATCAGCAGGGCCAAAAACCCTTTTTTTCCAGTCCTGTTTGGATAAAGGGAGACAGTAGAACCCTCACCTTGAAGCACAGAATTTGAAGTCCACCCTGATGCTGCTCAGTCTGACCTGTGTGCCCCTCGTGAAGGCAGAGCCCAGTTCAGAGTCCTGGTGCTTCAGGGGACAGTCACACTGGAGACCACCGCCATGACGCCAAGACGACGCTCTCCAGTTCACAGTCACCAACTTGGCACCCTAATGAAGTACTGTTCCTTCTGCCAATGTGAAAACCCAACAAACTAAATACAACAACCAAGGTCACGGGAGGAGTCGATGGCAGGTTGGATCAGAACCCAGCTGACCGACACCTTAACGACAGACTGACCGTTAATTGCACTCTGACTCCCTCGCGGCGGCGTGAAGGTGGGCTGAGGCTTCTAAGACAAATGATTCCATTTTCATTTCCCTTTGCACTGGCAGAAACAGGGACACAGCTATGGGACAGCAGCTAATCCAGTCTCTGAAGAGTAAACTCCATGGTAGCACAGCTAATTCATAACCAGAATATAAACCCCTTCGCCGTGACTCACGCTTGCACCACGCATCAGGTGTTCAGATAACCACAGCGATGGGATGGCAGAACACCAGAGCAGCACAACGAAGACTGATGTCACTCTGGGAGAAAGGGAGTGCAGAAAGTGGATTTCTACCTGGAATTTCAAAAGAAGTTAATTTCTATCACAAACGGGAGAGTGGGACCTGAGACTCCTTTAGTATCAATTTAAAGATTTATTTTGCTTTGCTATAATCACAGAATCATGGAATTGTTAAGGCTGGAAATGACCCCGAAGATCATCCAGTCCAACCATTAACCTACCGCCACCAAGTCTACCCTTAGACCATGTCCTCAAGCACCGCATCT
>VXBZ01010341.1:5117-24468 GCA_013399135.1 Heliornis fulica | reverse complement strand
TCCCCAGCTCCCTCAGCCTCCTCGTAGGGCCTGTTCTCCAGACCCTTCCCCAGCTCCCTCAGCCTCCTCGTAGGGCCTGTTCTCCAGACCCTTCCCCAGCTCCCTCAGCCTCCTCATAGGGCCTGTTCTCCAGACCCTTCCCCAGCTCCCTCAGCCTCCTCGTAGGGCCTGTTCTCCAGAGCCTTCCCCAGCCTCCTCAGCCTCCTCGTAGGGCCTGTTCTCCAGACCCTTCACCATCCTCGTTGCCCTTCTCTGGACACGCTCCAGCACCTCAACATCCTTCTTGAAGTGAGGGGCCCAATGAACTTGAATTTTGTCTTTGCTCAATAATAAAAATTTGAATTTTAAAAGCATGAGGCTAATATCCACACACACTGAAATTTTAACCCACTGGGTGGGTCTGGGTGGGGGAGGAGAGGAGTATGACAAGTTAACAACGGTTGCAAATGATATTAAAGTCTTAGTGAAAAGAAAGGAGGACTTGCTTGCATTTACATGCAGCAGAACTGTAACCTTTTCTGCCCACACACCTCCAAAAGCATCATTCCTCTATTCTACTGTTAAAATGACAAAAAAAAAATAACCCTCAGCCCCAAGAGATAATGCAATTTATTAGTATTTCAGTGCTGAATGCACTTGTCAAATATTTAATCATCCGATTCTTTACATTAAAACTGTGCAGAGGGAGTCTGCCACTGGGGAATAGCAACGATCCACAGAAGTGGGAATATTTTTGGAGGATACTTATCAGGAAGAAATGGAGCTATCGGTAGGGAAGATGGTACTGCTGCTATTGTATGCCGAGGAAAACATTAGCAGTGGCTGGGGAATAGAATATGTGAGAACAGCAGGGCTCATCCATGCCTTGATTTGCTAAATGCACACTTGAGGAAACTGGTTAGAAAAGATTTGCACACCATAATCTAGACATGCCTCTGCATACAGAGAGAAGAGATTTCTCTTAGAGGGACGTGGAAGCAACAATCTGTTTGGCAATGCTGCCCCATTAGAGTCTGTGTGTTGTAGAGGTTCCAGGGAAGGCACGATCTTCCCTAAGTGAGGGGGACAAAATGGGAAACTCCAGCTGTTTGCTGGTCCTGCAGCATCTCCAGACCTGGCACTGAACAAAGGTGGTGGAGACAGAGTAACAGGATAGGAGCAGAAGTCTGGGTCACACTCCCAGACTTTCTCTGGGCTCCTCAACCACAACATCATGAGTTGAGAGAAGGGAACAGACCAAACATAACCTGGAATTTAACACAACTGCCACAACTTCTCCTTTAACTTCTTTAAAATCACCTGTCTCTTCTTTCCTAATGCTTTCACTTCTTTTACTGCTTCCTCCAGCCCATCAGCTGCCTCTGCACAGCCCGGCCGCTCCCGCTTTGACACAACACTAACAACATAAACCATGAGCACACGGGAAATGCAAGTGATGAAACAGCTGCTCGCTTCAGAACAATACAGCATCCTGACAGCTGCCTGACCTCTCCATCAAACCTGACCCATCTGTGCTGTGAAGAACATCGAGCCCACCTTGCACGAGGAGCCTGGCTGCCGCTCACCCACCGCCGCTGGTGTCTGCAGCATCACGGTCATCTTAGAGGGAACCTGCTCCCCGTTTCGCCTCCCTGGGCAACACACCACGGTGAATAATCCGAATTTCAAAGTCTTTCTTCAGTTAGAAGCCAGTCAGCTCTGTTTACACCAGACATCCCATGAGTCTAGCTCAGCACTTACAACACCTGCACTGCTTATTTAGCAGTTACTTTTCAGCGGCGTCTCTGCCTCCACGCGCACACCAGGAGCTGTAGATACTATACGGGCAGATGAGAAGTGGATTCCTTGACCTACAACAGCTCAGTCTGAGGCACAAGACACCAGACCAGAGAATATCTGAAAACACACACCAGCCAGCACTGGAGATGCCCCCAGAAGATGGAATTTCCCTCCCAGGGAAATTCTGCTGTTTCATATTTAATTTCCCTCTGACACCTGCTCCTCTCCCTGTCTCAGCCCTTGTAGACAAAAGGTGTTCAATGTTTGTAAGACTGAGTAACACAAAACCTAGGAACACCACCATGTATTTCAGTTTCATGTGCACAGCACCCTGGTAGTCACAAATTGTATGCAGATCTAAGCAGTTCATGCTGATTCATCTGCAGCCTATAAAGCAAACTGTGTTTCTCCTGAGGCTCTTTACATTCCAGCAAGTGTCCACACTGTATGGATCGCTATCATCACGCCTCTCCCTGCAGAGAGAAGTGGCAGAACTACGACACAGGTAAGGATGAGCCTGGAATCCACAGGGAATTACATGCATCACTTGTTGCTGAGTACATGTTAACTCACAGGGTTGTATCTCATCCCACTTCCAGCCCTTCAGGTTAGCTACCACAAGACAGGAGCAGTTTTTGACCTCAGTTACCTGTGGTGGAAGTAGAGGCTCCAGCCAGAGCGCAGGAACGTGCCCTTGGCTGTCAGGCCTCACAGCTATGGAAAAAGTATAAATCACTGAGACTTAATCCTCATTAACTACATCTACCCGGGCTGCCCAGGGAAGCAGAGGAGTCTCCATCCCTGCAGGTACTTAAAGGACAGTCAGATGGGGTGTGGGGGGACGTGGTTTAGTAGTGGATGGCAGGTTAGGGTGATGGTTGGACCTGATGCCCTAGGTTCCCTTCCAACCAAGACAACTCTTAGATTCTACTTCTGTTGGACCAGCAGCAGCCCTTCCACCACCAGACCGTGGCATTACTGGTACCAGCAAGGTCAGAAATGCCAGAGTGAAAAAGCCAGACACGGTGCTCACCATCTTTTCAAACCATCAGCTTCTGATAGGCACATGGCTGTTAAGTCTCCTTTAATTAGATATGTACGATCCAAATCAACTTGACTGTGACGACTCACACATTACTAAGGCGGCACATGACCCCTAAATATACCATACCTTGTAGCAAAGGGATTGAGTCATTCTGCCCACTCCAAGACATTATTAGCAATGTGCACCAGGAGCATCAAGACTCAACTACTCTTTCAAAATAACCTCATTTTATGTTAGTTTAACAATAAGTTCTGCAGCCTCTCACTGGAAATTCAGCTCCTCGCTACCTCATGCAGTGCACATGGGCTGTCACAAGCAATTTATTTCCTTAAAAATCAGAGATTAAGGACTCACAGGCTTAGAATGCAAATGGACAGAGGGACAAATAAAAGCCAGGTATGTAGCCCACATATGCCAAGTGTCCTAGGCAGGAAAACGGGACTGTTAATATGAAATCAACCCGAGTCCGTCTGTTCTGATGACTGTGGCATCACTTACCGGGCCATGGGGAGGGAGGAAAGGCAATGAGACCTGACAATAAAGGCAAAGATAATTCTGAGGTAGTAATGACTGGAACTGAAGGGGAGAAGTCACACATTTCTCTTCCATATTTACTTTACTATAATCACAGGTTTGATCTGTGTTAGTGACATTTCCCGCACCGAAAAGGCCATTTAAAAGTCACTGGGCGAATTACACGACGCTGTTCCAATCCTGACCCTCGAGTGCAGGCACACACTGTGTAAAACACACCAACAACACTCAGCAATAATTAATTCTGACCTCATTTGCTACGTGCCAGCCCATCAGATCCTCCCTGGGAACAGAATTTCTCCCAGTGATGAAGAAAATGTCCCTGAAGTAACACACGGTTTGACCACAACCGGACTTCCAGCCACGGGGATGGAAGCAGCGCTTGGTGTGAGCTCTCGAGCACAGCGCTCAAAGCAACCTAATTCAGGGGTCTGCTGATCAGCTGACAGAAGAACCACTTCCACCTCCAGCATTTATTCAGTTGGGAAAGGCAAGATAAACAAAGGGAACCTCAGCCATCTCGAGCCCAGCCTGGCCACTGCCAAGGCAGAACCGGGCTGCGCCAAACCCTGCGTTGTCCTTCTGGGCAGCTGAGCCCCTGGGAACAGCAGCTCTGGTCACTTTGTGGATGCAGCAACAGGAGAGAGGCAGTAACCCAGTTAACCTGCTGTGCTGAGTGCTCGTGGGACACCAGGTCTTCATTTGCCACTGCAGATGAATCATGTTAGCTGCTCCTTGCAGCACTCAGTGGCACTTCTGACGTGCAGGAGGCAGCAGCTCTGTTCTAGCGAGTCCTGGTTTTGTTTAGGCTCAAAATTCTGCCTGGATTCCTGGATTTCAAACACCAGGAAGGTGTTTGAGGCACCTTTTCAGGAGGGAGGTGAGTGACACAATTACCCAGCAAGCTACTGATCAAAGCCCTGAATCTCCTTCACAGTCCAGGCACTGGGCTGCTTCAGCTCCCCCGGATGACGAGAGCCTCCCCTTGGCAAAGGCCCACGTGTGCAGTGATGCAGTTTCTCTGAGTGAACCCCAGTGGTTGGCATGGGTGACACAGTATCGACTCTTGGGGGTTTACAGCAGTTTAACAACAGTGAGAGCTGCTACAGATACCAGTGCAGGCTAATAAACACCTGCCTGAAGCCACTTGTCACAACCCTGAGTCATTCCTCCAACACAACAGCCACGATTCCAAGGGTGCCAGCATGGCCCAACACACTCATCCCGTCTCTATGCCCTCTTTCAAGACACATATATACCCAAGCTGTAAATTACCCATCACTGAAAAGATCACTGGCTCCAATGACCCCCAACACCCCCCCACGAATCTCTACACAGTGAGTAACTGATGAGCTCGTGCCACAGCTAAAGCTGATGTCCCCACATCACATCTCCCACCTGTGATCAGGCACTTGCCTGACTCTACCCAGAGCCCTGATGCTCCCTTCCCAAACTCAAAGCTGAAGTTACTGGGAGGGTGGTGGGAGGGCAGCGCTGGAACTGGGTTTTGGGAGAAGCAGTCCTCCTCCTCACGTTTCCTACAGAAACTTTACTACATCTCTTACTTTACTGGAACATCCCAGTCCCTTTTTGTACCTCTGCATTGCGTGTTTTGACACACTTTTTTTACCTTCATGAAAAACTGTTTTCATATGTTTAATGAATAATGAAACATAAAAATAACAATTCATTTCGTAGGGAGATTTCCCTCCTTAAATTAAACAACCTAATTATTCCCTGCTCTCATTAAATAAGTCACTTTTATTAGGCTGTTTTACAATATTCCTAATGTAACTTGGCTCCCAACTATTCTGAACTAAATTATATATAAAAAAAAAGTTACCATCCTTATTACATCCAGCCTGTCTTATGCCATTACACTCCTGGCTCCTGAGAACACTTTTAGAAGACGACAGGTTGCAAGAACAGGGACCAGAACTGATGCTCAAGCAGTAAGTCTGGCTAAGCTCTAACAGGGCAAACTGAGTCAGAGGGTGACCCACTGCCACCTCCTCCTGACCTCGCCGACTGCAAACAGTGTCACCACCACATCAAGAGCATTACGCAATTTCCTCGGCTTCAGACAGATTTCAGAATAAAGGAGCTTCTCCAGCAAGATTTCAAAACTTGATGCATAAAGCATATCCAGAGAGATGCACTTCCAAGCTCTGGAAGCATCTGAAGGAGTAGTTTCCACAGTGGGTTTTTGTTACACATTGAAGCGGAATCGCGTTTCCCGGCGTTACGGGGGTTTGTACACGGCAACAATCTGATTCAGCACGGCATGAAGTTTGCACAAGGGGGTGGGAGAAGGCAAATGCAACCTGTCAAGTCATATATATGAGGGCTAAAATCTCAATCGAGCATTTTGAAAGCCTGTCAGGAAAATTAATTACCCTCTTGATTTAAGGAGTTCATTTTTGTCCCCACTGACAAAGGCAGCATTTAACTATTAAAAGCTTATATTGGCCGACAACTGACATCCAATTCATAACACAGCCAAAGGCAAAATACAGCATATTCAAAACAGAGATCCCCAGGCACCTACTTCTTTACCATTCCTGTGTAGTGCTTTGACTTTTGTCAGAATTTCCCTAACAGTAAACCCTGCACTTATGCAGAAAGATTTGTCAAGGAGTTCTTCGATTCATCATTTCACTCCATCAGAGTTTTATTCCACGCTTAACCCATGTTTTCAGCAAAAAACAGACTTTAAAAACTAACAGAAATCCCTCATTAGATGGCAAATGCTTAATTGGCCCCAGAACACACACACACTTCATGCCCTGGCTCAGATGTAAGCTCTCTGCTGTGGCTAAACTCAAGGAAGGAAAACCAAGGCTTGCTTCTCTCCATGCTATTCACTCCTGCCCTTGAAGATCATCACCAAAAGGGAGCCCAGTGAGTAGGAAGGTCTAAGGCAAGGCACTGCAGACAGAAACAGCATGCAAACACCAGATGAAACAAAGCCCCTGAAATTCAACATTTTTTTTTGTTGTTGTTTTGATTTGTTTTTTCTTTTTACAATGAGAAAATGGGTCACAGTCTATTTTGGAACATATTTTTTTCTTCCTCAGCAAACCTGGAGCCATGTGTACTTAGAGAAAACAAATACAAGCCACACACACACATGAAATCTTCAATCATGGGCAAGGTAGAATATATAGAGAGAATTCTGTTCTCCATCAACCCTCATGACATGAGGCAGCAATCACAAGAGAGGACAAACTGTCAAGTATAGGTAGGAGAAACTGTAAAGAATGTAATTTGGCAAAAGCACATCAGAGGTTTTTCAAAACACTTCCATGAACCTTGTCCATCTGGGATCAGACACCCTGGAAAACTCAGGACAACACCTTTATCACCTTCCTCTACACGTAAAACCTCCCTTCAGCAGCACAGTCCAGCCATAACTGAATCAAGACCCCAGATTACTTTATGAATAAGAATTATCACCTGTGGTTTAAGTGCACAAAAGGATTTCTCAGTGTCAGCAGATGAGTCAGTCGTGAAGTGAGGCCATCACACAGCTTACTGTATCCCATAAATCATACCAGGATGAAGAAATGCATCCAACTTTACACCCATCCAAGTAAAGGGAGGGTTGCCAGTATCATCAGGGCAAAGTAGCCCAACACATACTCTTTTCCTTTTCATCTTTCAAACCCCTAATGTAACGAGGCTTCTGCCTCACCAGCACAGGGCAGCATCCTTCCAATAAGCCAACCCAACACCGGGTTTCACGCCGTACTCCTCTTAGCACCATAAAAGCCATCCCTGATGACTTCATTTGATACACAAGGCACATTATATTAAAAGCAGCAGAAAAATAACTAAATAACTATATCACCCAGCAGTCTTAAGAGTAGATATGAGTAGCAGATGTGCCCAAAAGTGTCACATTATGATACAAATATTCTTCCAGGAGTGCTGAGCCAGTAGACCTTCAGCATTTAACTCTTCTCCTTCACAGTGTTTTTACTGATCAACACAAGGGGAGTATCAGTAAATATTCTCCAGGGTGACTGAGGAGTGCAGTACAGAATTTATTTGTCAAGGTTTCACCTTCCCTAAGTGGTGAAACACCCAGCAAACCATTCCAGGTTTAGGGGATTCACACTGGGTATCCCCACCCCTTCCCCACGTCATTAATGACCGTGTCCACGCCGTTAACAAATCGGGCCTTAACACTGCCCTGATGCAGATGGCATGAGGAAAGGAGTAAGCAAAAGACCCAGCTAATTTGATTACAGAGATTGATTTCTTGTCACCATATTAGCTTTACACATGCAAACTGCTACATACCTGGTTGGAGCTGGTCAGCCAAAGAGGCAGAAACGTAAGTACATGGAGTCAACCTACCAAAAAAGGGGGAAAACTAAACAAATGGGGCTGTGGGTCAGGAGAGGGGGTGGCCAGAGAAAGGGTGCAGGGGAAGGAATACTTCTTGGTTGACAAAACACGACCTGGTTTAAAAACCAACAACAAAACCAGGCCCACAATGTTGGTAAACACAAAGCAAAAGAAGCACCTAAGCACCAAAATGATGCATCTCCAGGAAAGCACCCCAGGACGGGCACCACTGCAGCTCCCTTCTGGCCTCTATCAATCACTTCAAACCAGGGCTCCAGTTTGTTACCTTCCACCCCCACCCTACACTTCCATTTCAAGCAGGCTCCTGATTTCTCCCCCAAGCTCCCCTCTCCCTGCAAACCAGCGTGGCTCAATGCTGCAATAAACACACCCAGGGCAGGCAATTACCAACCAACCGAAATGAAACTCTCCAGTACCTTGTGTGCTGCAGGGACTCTGCTGCACAGAACAGAATGAATCATGTGTGTCCACTGAAATTAAACCAAATACAATACAGTCTAAGCAGAGCCATTCATCACTCAGAGGGCCAAAGGGACTGTCATACTGCACAGTACACTCTGGAGGGGACATTTTCCCTTTGCAAGCTGGGCTGGACGGGGAGATGGTAACGCAGCACGAGAGCACGGGGCTGCCACTCAATTCAACCTACAGGAACAGATCTGACTTATTCTGGGGATTATTTATAAATGTGAACAGTTTTGCAGTGTTTAGCAAATGACCATGTACACAGCAGCAGCACTAAGATGACCAAGGTACCCCCTGGTGTGGCACCAACACACACCAACCTGTTTTTCACCTGATGGTTAGACTGAAGTCAGGAAGCACGTGAACGCTCCTGGAGCAGCAGTAGCCTGCAGGATTTACCTGCCAGCCCCAAGCAGTGCCCAAATGCCATGTCAGCATGCTGCAAGGAGTTCTGAAAGAGCAATCAGGGTTATTTTGCAAATTACCACATCAAATCTGCAAGGGGAGAAGGCATAAAAGTGCTCGTAAATTTAATGTAAAGAAACAAACACAATTATCCAAGACAGAGCCATTCAAATTGCTACAATCCTTCTACAACACCTAACATGATCTTAATCAAGTCCAGTGCAGCTGAGTAATGGCCACCTCCTGCCCCGTGCTGAGAGCCCTCACCTCTTCACCAAAGCAACATGAATTGCTCTTAACAGCAGCCAATTAACAATGTTGGTAGAAGGTGAAAGTTACCTGTGTCATCTTCCATCCATACTACTTGATTTATTGGCTTGCTCAAGGTGTCCCAGCCTGGCTCTAGCTACTCTGCTCACCCATCTGACAAATACTACCAGGATACTACTTATCTGAGTGCAGCAAATCCCAGATAGATACAAACATCAAAACAACTCTCCTCATTACAAACTCTTCCTCAACAATCTTTGGAACAGTGAAATCTCTCTTCCAGCTGCTCTCCCTAAGGGGATGCTCTACAGGACCTGAAGCCAGAATGTGTCACCTGATGCTTCTCACTGAGATGTACAAGATACCCAGCACTTACCACAGTGACACTATGGGGGATGGATGCTGTGCACAATGCAGCTGTTCAAAGAAATCACTGAAAAGCAGATCTTACTGCAGGAGGGAAGGTTTTGGTCCTCATCAGTGTCATACCCAGGCACCCAATATCAGCATTGGTAACTCCAAAATCCAACCTGTGCCAGGAACACAACTGATACCTGCCAGGTCCCAGTTCTGTCACAACTCTTCCCACTGGGTCAAACGTGGGATACAGGAGGACAAGCCCTTGGGCTCTGGTCCTCTCAGCTTTGTCTGCAAGGAGTCACACTAACACCTGTAAAGGGAAACACACACACCAAATCCAAAATACCCAAACCACAACCTCAGCAGAACATTCTCATCCACATCATGTCTCGGATTTTAAGTTGTCCATAAATAACCTCAGTATCTGATGAGCTTTGCACTTTTTGACCATTCTGCACTGAATGTGGATTCAGTAAAATTGAAAAATAATAACTGCTACATTAATAACCTTTGAGAGGATGAGAAGCCTTCCTTTTCCATTCACACCCATGAGATGAAGGCTGATAGTTATGGGATGCAGCCATGATGTGATCAGGCAGCTTCCTCTGTCTCACGGGAAGAAGGTAACTATGGAGATAGGCAGCAAAATCATCAGCATAACTGGTTTCATTAGCGCCCAATGTAGAGCACACAGACCTGGGGCACATCCAGTAACCTTTTTCCTTCTCTTAATTACTGAAAGGATCTTGATTTCATCTGGAACTGCTAAACTGAAGGATCTCAAAATGAGATCTCTAGTGCACTGCTTGGTGTGTGCCCGATGGACACTGCTCGGTGCTTCCAAACCAGCGTGTCCAACAGGGCACCTGGGCACTCTGTTTCCCTCTGAAATAACAAACAGGGAGTCCAACAGGGACCACCCTAAACATCACCATCCCTTGTTGCTCCTTGCATCACTGGTGAGTGTGAGAAGGATGATACTGGGCAGCATGGCAGAGGTAGTACTGGATTTGTTAGACGCTGGCTCAGGAAGGGAAGCAAGGCTGAAGCTAAACTAAAAGAAACAAGATGACACAATGAAGGATATAAAAGATTTAAAGATGCTGACAAGAATGCTGAAGCAATGTGTGCCTGCTGCTCACACTGCACTCTATTCCTCAGCTCAGGCCATGTTTTGTATTTCAAACTGGCAAACACCAACAGGGAGGAGCAGGAACCTCCTGCTCAAACACCTCCACAACCTTCAGCAAACCAATTCAGTAAACCCCTGCAGAAAGGGGCAGTTGTGACACAAACCTCACCAGAACCCACCACAACTGGGCTGTCCAGCCCCTGCAGTATCCCACACGTATCCTGCCTGTGTACAGACCTCACTGGGTCTCCTACTCCTGGGTTACGCTTCCCTTACACACGTGACACCAGTAATCCTTAGTGTCAAAACACCAGCTACTAATGAACATGAAAGGACACAACTACATCAGCAACAAGAAGCCTTAAAACCTTTCTGTTGCAGAAAGGGAGCTGTAAATCTCGGGATAATTAACAACTGTCAGTATTTAGCCCACAGAAGAGGAATGAATTACACACAAATAGCCACAAACACTGAGCATGCTTCAATTTGTAAAGTGCTTACCCGATTTTTAATAACAATTTTTCATTATCTCATCCCCCACCCCTCATAGAGATATTATTGGTGGAGGATGTCATCAGTGCTGTTTCAGAACTGTCAGATATAATCTTCTAATCTGCCAACTTTTCACAAGAAGAGATGAGCTCATGTACTGACTGACAAGATGTGCTGAAAAGTCTGGGCTTTCTCGAAGCCTGTTAAAAGTTTAAGTTCCCCCATTGTGTGAATACTGTCAAACTTGGCCCTGCAATTTTCATAATGACAGCTGCTGTCAGTTTAAAAGGGTAAATTATTCAGCTCAACTGGGAATGCTGACAGTAACTGTAAAAAGGGCCTTAGCGGTGGAGAAAAGAACAAGGTTCCAGGTATCTAAGGAAAGATGTAGTAAATTCACTAAGACACCTCAGAATTACTCAACTTGAGCTGTTCTCTAGTCTCCTTCCAAACACCAGGAAAGCAATTTCCTTTGGCAAGAAAAGAACAACGTAAAACAAAACCGGCATCAGTAATAAATTTAGAGACCTACAGACAGTCAGGTTTATGAAGATATTCTGCTGTCTGTGATTACACACATTTACATCACTTACAAGGACTAGACTGAAGTCGAACTGCCCAACTCCTGTGTACTTTCAATGGGAGGCCTGAAGTAATTTTTAAAGTACTTTAAAAAGCGTTATTAGGTGCCTATCTGCATTTTTCGAAACTCATTTCCAGTATTTCCCATTATGAAGGACAATTACCACACATACTTCGCAATTTCTTCTCCTCTGCCCTACAGCAGGAATCAAGATCCACCTGTGCAAAACACATTTTGAGACCAATCCATTTTGGAGACTGAAATTGCAATTTCATCCTTCTCCTTGTCTGAATAAAAAGAGAAACACCAACAGGAGAACGTGACCTCCCAGCTCTGCGGCGTGCATCATTCCTGCTCTGCCAACACCCACTGCTCCCATTCAGGACTTTCCATCTGCTTCTTCCAACAGTTGTGTGGGTAAAAAGGAAGAGAAGCAGCAGCAAGTGAAGAACTTACTCTCCAGATTCTGTGTCCAGATTCCCTCTGGAATACTCGAACAGGTATCAGCCACCACTTTCTGCTCAGCAGTTCTCTGAGCTTTCTGGGACTTTCTGAATGCTAAATGGCTGTTGTAACAGATACAGAGTGTTTGCCATGTGCTGTTAATGTATTTCTGGTTCCTACAGCTCAAAAAGATACATATACATATATAAAAACCAAGGGGCATGTGGCTCTTGAAAAAAATAGGGGTTCATTTAAACCGAAATGCATTAAATCCATCTGGAACAAGATAAAATAATATCATTACTACACACCAGCCTGAATAAAGCACCATCTAAATCCTTTACAACTTGCACCATCTATTCTCAATTACAAGACAATGGGATACTTGCACATGAGCTATCAGAATCGTTAAATTAACTCTGAAGTGATACAATCTCCCTCAGTAATCGCAGCCATCATCTGTCTGCTCTCCAAAGAAACAAGTCTTGCTGCCTGTAATTGCACAGCCAGAGCAACGTTCAGAGCATCTCTGCTCACCTGTGCTCCTGCTAATTCCATGCTCTGTTATCCCTACCTTGGCAGACTCACTTACCTGTTTGGAAATAGGGTTTCAGCCTCTGTAAGAATATAAATTGGATGCTCTGCACACACCTAGAGAAGCAGCAGCTCTTCGGTTCTTGGGCTAAGGAGAGGTTGAACACTTACAGACCAAGGTGGGTTCGCTTCCTTGCTCCCTCATGCAGCTGTATTTTAAACCTGACTGCTGCAACTGTGGCTAGCCTCAGTTATGCAGATTCCACTCCAAAAGAAATGCATCACCCATGCTGTGAAAGCAAAATGGTTATTCAGAACCCTGAAGTTGTCTGTAGCCTTGTCCTGCTGTCTAGTCAAACGGGTGCTCGCACTGCAGAGAGATTTGTTACAAGCTGTTAGCCATTCCCTGAGAGATACCTGCAGCTCACTCTCCTTCTGGAGAGAGAGCTCTCATAAATCTTCCAAAAATGGCTCCAAGTTCTGGAAACTTTCAGAGCAGGCTTGAATTTTGGGTTGTTTCCCCCTATAGCTATCACTGAGCAGGATCATAACTTACTGAGGATGTCAGCCAGCCGCAGCGCACTGCCCAGCAGGGCTGGAAGCTCAGCGTGCTCCACTTCTTCCTTCACACTCCTACCAAACATCAGAACCAGTTCCTCTTGGCACCTCAGTGTGCCACCAACAGTAGATGATGCTGGTGAGATTTTACGTGGCTCCCAGAGTCTCTTTAAACCTGATGCTTATCAAGTTGTGCTTAATCTACAGTGTAGTTCTCAGGAGGCCAATCATCCATCCTCTTGATAACATGCCTTAACAGTCCTTGGTTGTTGTACTTAAACTCACCACCAACTCGTGTATACAAACATGTCTTTGCTGCCTGAGGTGACCAGGCCAACCAAGACAGCTGAAGCTTTAACGAACCTCAGTAACAGGAACAGCGTTCAGCCTTCCTGAACTTCCACAACATCAGGCATGATTTTTACCTCCCAACCTGCTTTCCAGCTGTAGTAACACCAGAGCAACCTCTTACCATACTGCTTATCGTTTCTAGTTCTAGGGGAAGAGATGATGCATGAAGGAAAAGGAGAAGGGGGAGCTTTTCTGGACAATTGAGAACAGCCAAAGCAAACACGTCCTCTCAAATTACTCCCAGTTCTTACTCTTATCACTGGCTCAGCGGCTTTAAATTTTATTCAGATGATTAGTCTGTTTCCATTGTCAAAAAGATTAAGAGATTGATCTTTGACTAGGATTAGAATAAAGCTTTTAGTATGTTTTTCTAAAGCACAGTGCACATTTTTAGTGGAAAGCTTCCCCTTCCATATCCGGCTGCTGTATCTTAGGAACAATTCTGTTCTTTTTCTTCTCCCTCAATTCTTCAGTCCCTCCTCTTAGGGATGATCAGATGACAGTGCTACATATATAGCAGTTGCTCCCCTAGTGATGTTAAGAAGTATCCAAGTAAATACAGTGCTATGTATGCAGCATTGTTGCAGAAAAGAAAGAGGAGGAGCTCATCTTATGAACAGCCAGCTCTCCACGAACCACCAGTGACCCACAAATCACAATTTAGGAAGCCCTGTGTTGTAAAGAGTACAAAAAAGAAGTGTGATGCTTCTATCTCGTCCACAATGATAGTGGTAACTTGGGGCTGCTGCAGAGCAGATTCTTCTATATAGACAGAGCTGGAGGATGCTAATATCACCCATGATGAATGCTTTCTAAATAAAGCCTGGCTTACAGGATCTTTCAAGAAACCATTATTGCTCCTATTCATTTTACAGCATCATTATACATCAGAACAAGCAATTTAGGGAGGGAAAAACCAAATAAAACCCCCTCTGTACACATGCCAGTTCTTCCAATGACTGAGAAACTGATGGAAGTGGAAAACCTCCCCCCCGGGCCTGCGCTCTCTTTCTTTCAATTCCACTGAATAATGGCCACAGAAAGAGCAGAAAGCAGATAAGAGCAGAAGGATTGGACTATGGATCCTTGAGCTTCATCCCTGGTCATTGCCTCCATATTGCACAAGCTAAAGATTTCACTTAAAGATGCAAAAATTTGCAAACAAAATGTTCAGTTTTAACTTCCAAATGCTCCAGTTCCAGTCACTGAGAATGGCAATTGTCAACCTCAGCCAGAGGAGAGCTGAAAATCCCATATTCAATACAGTTGCTATCGTGCCTTGCCATCTTACAGAGGTGTTGAGAACATTTAATTAAAGCTGATACAACTCTGAGGTCCCAGTTGTGAAAGGCAGCACATCGAGGCAAAAATTTGTTAATTAAAGGCCTTCTATTCAGATCGCTTTCAAAAATCTGTCCTCAAGAAGAGGACAACAGACAGATGGAAAAGAGTATTTTTGGTACAGATTTTATCAGGTAACTACTCCTGTACTAACTTTTTTTTCCTGAAAATATAATTCACTACTAGATTCTTACATCAACACAGATGAACACTTTGTAAAGGTTCTATAAAAAAAAAAAAAAACAAAACCAAAACCAAAACCTTGAACAAATTAAGAAGGGAACAAATTTGAACACAGTGGTGAAAGACACCACAAATTTTCCACAGAACTACTTTTAACATCTGACAGTACCATCCAAGTTTGATGACACTGCAGCATGCTGCAAGAATGAACTTGACAATACCAACATTTAATGACACGTCTGCTCCCCCCTCCCTCTGTGTAACCAGTGTAGCTGCACAGGGGAGGAAGATGTCAGTGTCCTGAGTAGGGGTTAAACCTCCTCACACTACGGCTCTACTCCTGCCCTTGGCTCAGCAAGTCACCTGCAGCCAGCCATGAAGGAAAGGCCTGTGGCTGCAACGTGAGGCCTACAGGACGGTGTCCGACCCACCACCTCCTCACAAGGCCAGTGAGGCCCAAGGGCCGTCAAAACAACACGTGTAGAATTACACATGATGGGGAAAGCGTGTGAGTTTTAAAGAAATCCTCATTTTATAACAGGACACAGAAATCTCTTGTTTTTTTCAGGTTTGGAGGCCCTTTATGGACACAGCTGCAGCGCTCCATCCAATTCCACCCTGGACTCGTAGGAGGGGACAGTGTGGGCTACAGAAACAAGTCCTGCCAACCTGAAAGACAGATTTTGAGTGATACAACTTTACCCACTAAAATTAAACACAATTCTTAACACATCTCTACTGTTCTCCTGAGGACTGAAACATTCACTGACATTTACGCTGCAGCATCCCAGTACTCAAATCCCACTGAAGTCACAGGGTAGCAATGAGCAGCCACAGGACTGAGCACTGTTTGTTATCACTTGTGTTTCTCACTTCCACTGGACCAAGAAGTGGTTTTCCTTTTGGGACCTACACTGGCAAAACAGCACTCTGAATACCTGGTAAATGTCTATGCTTCTGCATTTCACTCAAAGAAATTAAAAAGAAATGGCTCATTTAATGGCATTTACCAGCAAGAAAAATACCACAGTTCATACTCTGTGTCACAGCATTACAACAGCAGTTAATTTGCAGAGGTGAATAAATTTCTGCAGGTGCACAAGGTTTTGCAAACTATCTGCTGGAGCACTTTTACGGTCTGAGTGTCGCAGTGATAAGTACTATAGAAAGTAAATACTCAGAAAAAAGCCAGATAAGACAGACCAACCTCAGATCAACTGCTGGAGTTGCAGAAAGCCTGTGGCTACCATGTAATTCCTAAAAAAGCAGCATAGGACACAGGGCTTAACTATTATTTACTGATACACATGGACACACACCTCGCTCTACATCCCTGCCCGTGTAGTCTTTTTCAATGGCCCTGGACATCCTAGAGAAGCAGAAGGCTCCTGCTGTCCACTGCATCTTCTGTCTTAGTGCCCCCCTGCACTGAAATCCTTCATACACCCAGTTTTAGAAATAAATGCACAATGCATGAAAGACAGGTACTTGTGTGCAAGGGCGGTTCCTGCCCTGCCGAGGGCTGAAAATCCCCAACATGAACACCACGCTGCAGTCTCCTTTTTATACTGAAATTAATCAAAGTCTGATGCACCTAAAGCACAACCCAAGGTATGGGGCCCTTTTTGGTGGTTGTTAAAAAACCCAAATGACCACCAACCAAATCCACAAAGTGCAGTGTTCCCCCAAATTGTTCCTGCTCATCCTTTGGATGGCCTCAAAAGACACATGTAAAATGCACTTCGGATATGGATGCACACTGGAAGCCTCGTTAGCATCCTCCTGTACCTGGTGAGAACAAAGCAAGTAAGATTTAAGCTGTAGCTTCAATAAAAAAGAGAAAAAAAAATATGTTTTTGCAGTTAGCCAGATAAAACCCTCTGCAAGGGCTTGTCAGATGAGAGAATTAATGTATGTTGGCTTACAGTAACAGAAATAATTAAAGGGGAAAACATTAGAAGGCAAAACTGCTGTAAGTAAAACTCAGTGGATGCGTCAGTACGCTACTGTGTATGTCAAAAAGCTCATCCAGGCCTAGCTCAGAGCTCAGGGAGGTGATCACGAACAAAGGGAAATATATTCAAAGTAATTTAAGAATCGTTAGCCCAGTGTAAAGGTCTGCACTACATTAAATGTTATTATCAAGGCCAGGAGCCTGAAAAAAAAGGATACACAATATGTGATTGATGATGAAAGCAACTGGTCTACCAGTCGGTAAGGCCAGGCACTCCCGCGGGGTCACAGAAAGGGATGAAGGAGCGATGGTCTCAGCTTGTGCTACCACATTCTGTGTGAAGAGACGCTGAGACACATTGAGCAGCAGTGAAATGCAGTAAAAGGATCAGGGACGTGGCAATAAAAAGGGAAAAAGTAAACAGAATGCGCTCCTCTAGGCCTCTTTTCATGCTCCCTCCTCTCTGCAGATCATGGAGATAGTACAGAGATCGCACTCCCAAACCACTGAGCTGATAAATGTGTGGAGGAAGGTAGTGTGAAATGACATCTCTCCTTCTGGAGACAAACAGCTGAGTGTCTGTGCTTGTATGCACACAGCACATTAGGTTCCAGCCCCTAATCCCTCACACCCAGCACGTAGCAGGAGTCTGCTGCTGGTATCACCGTGTTACACAGCACTGGTGGCATCTAAGCAGTGTAGAAACCACCACTTGAACAAGTATTTCTTCATTACCACAAAGAAGCTGTGGATAATGTATGTGACTTCCAACACTTCATTTTGTGGTTCTATTAATTAGCCTAGAGTTGCTAGAGGACACCTGGAATAAAGCACACCTTGGCTTTGTTGACTCAAGAGGGGACAAGGCTGCACTGCCTTGTGTTTCCCTCCTCCTTTCCCCATGCACACAGGGTGTGTATGACCAAGGCATCGAAGGATGGAATGAGATCAACAATGTACCCAACTTCCAAAGGATTCCTCATCCTCATTCTTGTTCAGAACAACTAAAACAACTTTACTCTGGGAAACAAATCAAGAGTGAAAACAGTGCCCACTCACGCCCCAAATGCTTTTCACCTTCTCCCACCATCAAAGCAGCATGACATGTAGGATTTAATATCACCAGATCTCTCCTGGAGTCTGACACCTCTTCCAGGCTAGCCTATTATTTAAAACATTGAACCTTCATGCCTGAAAGGCACACAGATAACCTCTGGGAGACCAGAGCAACAGTAGTAACTAAAACATGGGTAAGGAAGAGAAGAAGTGAAGAAGAGTAAGTTTACCAACTGATGTGGGATGTTTTAACAAAACTTTCTGACCAAAGAGCCAATACTAAGCAATTATTTTTTTTCATATAAAGATTAACTAGAGTGAGTTGAAGTGACACTTTGGTGTTCCCTGTGTCACACTGTATTGAACAACAATTCCTTCCCATTCCAGAGGCTGCTGTTTCACTCAGTTACTGTGATTAACAATGTTGTCCGCAAAGATTGAAACTTAATTAACATTTTTAAATTGTGCTTTGACATTTTTAGCTCGTCCTATAAAAGCAATTGTGCAGCTGTGCCATTAAAACCGAGAAGCTCCACAGCTTTAACCATTCAAACCACTCACCCACTGGAGGCTGACTGGTTTTACAGTCCTAAAACATCAGCAACATTTCAAGATCTCACTAAAGCTGCTGCAGGTAATTCAGACCCCTCCTTCTGAAACAGGGTTCAACCAGACACAAAATGCCATGTGGGAAAAGAGCTCTGTTCAAATTCCTTTCAATGCCAGAGTTCAGTACACTTGACCTTGGTGAACTGGTAACACACGCTCTGTTCTTCAGAGAGAAGTAAAATGATTTTAAGCTTCTCCAAGAACTTTCTGTGCTTTGCTCCCATTACATTTCAAAAGTGAGCTTCCCAATTAAAGTCAAAAGTACCCAAGAAGATGGAGCAATGGGACACAAATATTTCCTCTCCCTGTGAAAGGGCAGGCCCTGCAACCAGCTCCTGTTCCCATCCCTGCTGCCAGTTCCTCCCAGTTCAATACGGCCTCTCACAGGCAGGAAGCCTGGAACAATCCGACGGGACAAGCAGAAGAGCACATCTGAGGTGGCTTTTTTCATTCTGACTCATAAGTGTTCATGACCCACTCAAGACATTTGCTCTTCCACCTTCATTTTTGCAGCTGCAGTGGATGCTTTGTGGAGGGTTTTTTTTTTGTGGATTTCTATGGATATTGTGCATGGATCTCAGATCTCTAACCTTCACTCTGGGGTGCTACAGGCAGCTCTTCGTGCATTCCCAGCCCCCCCAACATTGACCCTCCCTCACAAGCTGCTTCCTGACAGTTCTACAGCTTTTGGTCCAGGGAGGGCCAGTACTTCTGGATAATTTCCTTTCCCAAGTATTAAAAACCAAAGAAAACATAAACCAGAAGACATACATGCTGGAGGCAAAGGAAATCTAAATTTCTGATAACAGCATTATGATTCTGTTAAAACAGTAAAGGAAGGAAGGAAGGAAGGAAGGAAGGAAGGAAGGAAGGAAGGACGGT
>VXBZ01010338.1:1295244-1321768 GCA_013399135.1 Heliornis fulica | reverse complement strand
CGCGGGGAGGTGCCGCGGCCGACCGCCCCCGCGCAGACCCCGCCTCCGACTGAGAAACTTCTGATTGGGTAGTTCGAACAGTCACGTGGCGGGGACTACAGCCGCGGCAACTCCGCCCTCCCGTTGCCATGGTAACCGTGGCCAAGGCCTCACGCTCCTTCCCAGCGCCGCCCCCGGGCCGGTCGGTGTCCGCGGTGCCCAGGCCGGGAGCAGCCCCAGCGATCCCGCATGCTGGCGGGAGGCTGCCCTGACCCTGAGCGCCCGGGGACACACCGCGTTTGGCGGCTGGAGCCCTCCGAGGGTTCCCTGCTCAGCCAAGTTTGCTCAGCGGTACTGTCTCAGGAGCCGGGCCTGTCCTCTGCTGCCAGACACAGCGAGCGTTCCCCAACAGCCCAGGCTGCTCTGCAGAGCACGACCACCCCCACGGCTCTCGTGTGGAGACCTACCCCACCAAACGTCGGGGGAAGTTAATATAACTCCGATCAACTTCCTTCGCACCAGGAGCAGTGGTTACAGAAATACAGCTACAGAGCCCTCTGAACGAGGGAAACCACCCAGAGCCACAGTAACAATTATAATGGTGTTTAACTCGTGTATGCATTACCTGGACAGTTCTAGTGGTAGTGTCCAAAGCAAGGATCTATCCCGGCCTCTGACCTTTGTGGGTGCTGTGGCTGACAACTCCGACTCAGTGTGGCCATGACAGAGCTCTTAACCTTTCTGGTGAGCTTCTGCCTGCCTCTTCTGAATCACAGCTGATGTCACCATCATTGTATGTTCACTCAGGACGGTAACTCGGATGTCATCTGACTTGGAGCCAAGAACAGGTCTCACAGGGTTATGTTTAACTGTGGTGCATTACTGTTGCTTAATGTAACAGGGCTTTTATTGTCCCTCCAAGCAATGAGCACGTTCATTCAAATTCTACTTATCTTCCATCTTAATTACTGTAGCGCTGTCTGGTGTGAGCAAACCTGTTCATGGTGTCACCGTATGGTATTCAGAACGCTACTCCAAAGATGTCTTTCATTACTACATGTTCAGTATTTGTTTGAGTTT
This sequence comes from Heliornis fulica, assembly GCA_013399135.1. Lineage (NCBI taxonomy): Eukaryota > Metazoa > Chordata > Aves > Gruiformes > Heliornithidae > Heliornis > Heliornis fulica. The sequence goes on along the minus strand of VXBZ01010338.1, from coordinate 1,320,709 downwards.
GCCCACTGAGTGCAGTTCCGCAGGAGAGATGAGCAGCTTTAACAGCTCCAGGCTCCAAAGCAAGCAGGACAGTGTGCCTCTGTGCCAGCACCAGTGCTCATCTCACCCCACAGTGATCAGGTGCACCTCACCAACCCAACAGAGAGCCGCTCTTCTAGGATGGTTTTTCTACCGGTAAAAAAATAGTACTTCTACTTTTCTAGGTTGGTTTTTACTACTTGAGTCAAGTAGTTTCAGGTGCTGGAGAACAGCTCCCTGCACTCTGCTCTGCCTCCCAGTTATGTCCACATGCTACCCAGAATCTGCTGTTTGCTACAGCACTATCAGCTCCTTGCCCTTACTTGGACCCTGCCACCTGCCACTACGTGTGCTTTACGGTGCCGCACACATCTCCCCAGCCAGGCACCTTTGGTAGCATTCTGTAATGCCCTTTGCTGTCCACCTGAATCACCTGCATTGAAGCTTGCTTCCTGTTTATGTGTGCACCTGTCTGTGGGCTGCTGGGTCATGGTGTCCTGAGGCACTAACCAGCCTCACTTCAAGACTTCCACAGGCAATTCCAGAGGCAGACTGCCCCAACGAGGGACAATACAAACAGCCAGGGGCAAGCACCAGAGGCAGAAAGAACCCTGAAGTTAGCTGGACAGGCCTCCATGCAGATGGCATGGAGGTCTGAGAAGGGACCGTGGCAGCAGCGGGTGCCCTGCTCGCTCCAAGCACCCGCTGTCCTCTGTGCTGGCACAAACGCGGTCAGACGGGGCACTGTCTGAGCCCAGCTGGCACAAACGCGGTCAGACGGGGCACTGTCTGAGCCCACACGACAGGGCCCTGTGCACAGGCAGCGTCAGGTTCCTCCAGCAGTTACCTCTGCCCAGGAGCTCCCTGCTCCTGATACCTGGGGCTCTGGTTCAAGGCCACCGAAGACAAACAAATCCCGCGGCGTCTCTTGCCCGAGGAATGCGCCGCTGCTACATCATCGCACTCAGAAGAGCGTCCGACTGCGTCACTCGTGACGAGCAGCGCCGTGGAAGGTGTAATGGCCACGCCTCTCTTCGCTAGGCTCACACAGGCGGCCCGGTTCTACCGGCGCATCCAGCCATTTCACGTGTCCCGCTGCGCGGACGCCTCTGGCCGCCAGCCCCGGTCCCTGCGGTAAACAACGGCGCTCCCTCACGCAGGCCCGGTACCGGCAACGCGCCACGCCAAATGCCGGGTACAGGCCAGGACCGGGACCTGCCGGTGCCACTCCTCGAAACCGCCGCGGGCCGGAAGCCAGGCCTGACCCGCGCCGGCAGCGCTCGCCGCACCGGGTTCGCATGCGCACGGCCAGGCCGCCGCCGGCGGAGCGTCACTTCCGGAGGCGGTGCTTCCGGGTCGCTGCGCGGCCCAGCGCTCCCCGTTCCGCGGCGTCCTGCGGCCCCGGAAGCGGCTGCCCCGGCCCGCGGGCGCGGGGAGGAAGCGGTGCTCGACCCGGCCCCGCGGAGCGGNCCTGGCTGCGGGAGGCTCGCCCGGTACCGGCCGGCGGCTCTCTTCCCCCGGCGCGTCCCGCTGCTTGGCTGAGGCAGCGGCGCTCCGTGCCGTATCCCTCCTCCCCGGCCGCATCAGGGGGAGACGAGCCTTCGCGTTCCTGGGGACACACGCGGCTTCCCCGGGCGTCTGCGGGCGGGGCTCCCGGAGCCGCGGGGACTGCCGCTGCCAGGAGCAGGGCGGGGGCAGCGCCCCATAGCCCTCCGAGGCGCAGCCTCACGGGTGTGGGGGGTAGAAGGTCCAGGCAGTCCGGCACTCAGTAGCGGAGTCGGGAGGGAAAGCAGGTAAGAGCAAGGCGCGGCTGGGCGGAGAGCCGCGCCCTCGGTGAGGAGGCGCCGGGGCTGCCCTGGGCGGGCTCCGCGCCCGCGGTGTGACTTGGGGTGTCCCGGCCTTGTGCTGTCACCTCATCCCAACGCGCTGTCCGCTCGGCCTCGCAAGGTGCTACGTGTAGCGTTGGAACGTGCGACTGCGTCGTGTTCTGGGGGCGACCAGAGCTGACTTCTCCCTGGAGAACGGCGGTGAGGGGCGCAAGGCGCTGTCTGGGGACAGGGTGAGGTGTTTATTGCAGTGTCGGTGGAACTGTAGCGATTGGGTCAACAAGAGACACCGGAGACAAGTGTCCTGCATGCTGTGAAGTTTCAGGGGATTACTGGGTAGATGCAAGGTTGGGAATTGAACTCTCTCAGTTATTTTTTCAAATTCAGAGCAAATCTGTTTGTGGGTGCTTTTTTGGGTTAGATAAAAAAAAAATTGAGATCATTGTCTACATATAGATAGGTCCAGAAATAACTGAAGCGGTGAATTAGCACCAATTTAGTACATTTCCTTCCTGGTCATGTTTCAGGTTTTTCTTATTACAACCTTTCATCTTCTGCACATTGGTTTAATAGTTTCACGCAGTTGCAACAAATAACAAATGCCTCTAACAGCCCAGTTCTCACCTAGATTTCCTTTCCAATCAGCAAAGGCAGCAGTGGGGAAGCAGCTTGGCATAAGAACTGTGTGTTACACATTCTGTAGAACAGAGTTTCCCAAACCTCCTGAGTCCTGAGCATGAGAACTAGAACTTCACCTTGAGAGATCCGTTATGTTACTGAACAGACAGAAGACAAGCAGGGTAAGAGTCGCACAGCCCTGACAGCAGCACAGCCCCACACAGGACCAGTAGTTTCCCCTGTGACAGCTCATCACACTTTACTTTAGAGATGGATGAGGAGCAGTTGCTGCAGAAGGGAGAGGGAAAGCTCCATCCTTTATCAGACACTGGAGGGGACAAGCAGTGAGTTTTGGGCTGTAGGGGTGTGGAGGTATAACAGTAGCACACAGAACACTGCTGCAGGGTCATCACGCTGCAAACTGCTCATATTGTTGGTATCATTTGTGTCTTTGGTGGTTCATGGGTGCAATGCTGCTTATGTCTGAGATGTGCCTGGCAGAGAGTTTTCTGTCTTAGGGCTTGATAACAGCAAGGGACCAAGTGAGGGCTTTTCTGTTAGACATTACTTCTAACAAAGACCCCAGGATACATTTTAATTGTGTGTGTGTGTCTGTCTGCTGAGAAGCTTTACTATCTGTGATTTCTAGGTATTTGTTCTCCATAAAGTCAGTTTCTGAGATAAGATGTCACAAGGTAATCACTACATTGTTTCTATAGTATTCTAGAAGTATCGTATCTAAATCAGTTATGCTGAAAGCTAAGCAAAGCTCAAATCTGTTTGGTGTGCTCTTCAAGGAGACAGACCAAAAGTTTGACAAGTTGGAAATTACAAACTGGAGGAAAGAGTGATTCTTGTATTGTTGAAGAACTGTGAATCTATTGTTACATCTCACACAGAGTCCCAAAGGGGCTGGGTGTCTCAGGAGTTGTAGGTAGGTATGATCCATATGAGCATTTGTGAAGCCAGAAGCAGCTTTCACCCTGTTATTATTTGGAGGAAAAAAAAAAGAAAGATTATAAACATCCCTATTTGCAGTAAAAATATTGTCACGCAGTCAGCGGTGGGATGACAGAAACCAGTAAAAAAGACAAACCCAGAACTCCAGTTTGGTCCGTGCTTCTGTTCCATACACAGACGCCGGGTGAACCCACCTGTGCATCAGTGTGGAGGAGCAGCAGCGCGTTTGTGGCGCTTGGCAGTGCTGCACAGAGGCTCTTCCAGAGCCCTCAAAGGCCGGCAACCCACACCCTAGCTTCAGGCTTCACCACCTGGAGCGAGCTCTTTGCAGCTGGGGACCTTTGTGTGCTTAAAATGCTTTTCAGTCAGCTTTGGCTTCTGCACACCCAGGCAAGCTCTCTGAGGCGGCTGTGTGAGTGAAATGCAGAAGCTGCTGCATAACGCCATACGTCCGTGCTAACCGCAGTGTGGATGGAGACAGCTAGTGAGACCTGCTTTTCCCAGGAAAACCCAAACAGTGTGGCACCTCTCGCTATTATACAGGCAGTAAGAGGAAAAATGTAGTAGCTTTCCTTTTGGTTAGGTGTTTGTAACATTTATGGGGCTTTTTTAGGCCGTTGAATCCACAATAAGCAGAGCCATATCAGCTCTAGTCTGATATTCAAGCAGTCTGAGACAACGCTTTTCACATCCTGTCTGTAAGTAGGAATTTTATTTGTTGATCAGCAGTGTTAAAGCTTAGTGAATTGACTTTAAAGCTTTTTAGGCATATGAGTGAAAAAGCACCATTCCACATGAAAGCGCAGTGCTGCTCATGAAGGAATTCCTTTCCCGCTCCCTGCACGCAGCAGCACCGTCAGCCTCCCCGCTCGCAGGCAGTGGCTGCTGGCGCCTGGTCTGGAAAGGAGCATTCAGCCAGAGTGAAAATAAAGCAGGAATTACAATGCTTTTCTTGAAAGGTACTCAGGTTTTGCTTTGTTATTTTAAAATAACCAGCAGTTAAGTCTTAAAAATGAGCTCAAATATTCCTGCTTTTTCAGGAGAGTAAATTCTCACGAACACGTGATGTGGAATTAGGTAACCGGGATTCCAGGGATGTGGTCACCACAATGTGCCATTGCAGAGGTAACGTGTGTTGGGTAACACTAGCCAGCATGAAAACGTCAGTGTAGTCACAGACATTAAAAATTAAGTGGAGTGTTTGCACCTATTTTGATTAGGCAGAGCCCAGGCAAGATGCTGCTTTTCTAAGCTGCTCCCATCCAAACCACTCAGTACGATACCGGAATGAAAAATGACAACACTTTGTCATCTGTTCAAATTGATATTGCGCTCTCTGCAGTGACAGCTGAAAAGGCCCACAGGTGCCATATAAAGAGGTGACCATGTTGTCATATTTCATTTAGGCATCCCTCTGCAAAGCCATAATTACCTAATTAGGTTGTTAATTAGGAGATTAGCATTTCACTATATTGATAGAATGCTCTTTGCAGGCATGAGTCTAGATAGAGATTTGTCTGCCTTAATTTATAATCTCTGCATTTTTTTATACTTATTTATTTGCTTAAAATCTTGATGTGAGATAGCTCAGGTTAGCTGAGAGTCAACTTGCTGACAAATGAAGATTTGACAAGATCGGGAAACAAACAGAGGAGACCATACAGTTTGTATACATACTCGAGTATTCTTTCCTAAAGCTCAATAATTAAAATATTTGAGTTGGTATAATTTGCATCCTGATTAGTTTGACAAAGCTAGCCAAGTTCCAAGCAGTTTGTAAACACAGAAATACACAGCAAATGCCAGATCGATTTGCAGGTTTGAAAACTAAGAAATAATTTCTCAGCAGTTGCATGGCCTGTAGCGTTTTCCCATCCTGACTTCCAAATTCCAGTTTCGCTTGTGAAAAAGCACCTCTTTAAATGATTATTTCCTCTTTAATGATAGGACCCAAAGTATGAGTGACAGCTACTCTAGATAAGTATTCATTCCTAAATGCACTCAAGCTTTTGTTGAAACATAAACTTGAATTTTCATATATTGCTGTTTGCGTTCCTTTATCCTGCGTGCCCAGGAGTCTGTCTGGCTTTCAAGGGTTTTGATTATTTGTACTGCTGCAAGTGCAGATAACCAGAGCTGTTTCTTTTGCAATTGCAGCCAGAAGTTAACTGGCAAATAATTTCATATAGCCTAAATCATAACTTTTGAAGCATGTTTGCACTGTCCTATTTCAGGTTATAGAACTTTGGGGTGGAGTTGGGAATGAATTTTTTATTCTAATCTGCTGATTTCTTTTCCATTCGTTTGAGATAACTTCAGAGAGCTGTAGTGTGAGAGGTGTTCAAGTCCAGTGACTGTGGAAGCCCTTGAGCTGTAATGGTGACCTGTAATTTTATGTATGTATTCATGCCTGCTGGATTTTGAGATTACTGCTCCTTGGTTTAGGTCCAAGTTGTACCTTCCAGAAGTTCTATCTTTGTTTGGCATGTTTCTGTGTACCTTGAGTAGGGCTTTAGTTGTGTGTTAATTCCTGAAGGAGGGCAGACGGTGTAAACCATTTTAGAAGAATATAAGAGCTACAGTTTTGCAAAATGAGAGGGATTTTTTTTCCCTGCTCCTCACATTTTACTTTTCTAATTTAGAGAGCAAAATAACCTTGTGGGAATTGGCTCAAGAGCTTTGTTGAGAAATTACAGACACTTTTAGCTGTTTGAACTGAAGGATTCTTAAAATTATCCCATTAAAACTGGTAAAATTCCAAAGCTGTAGCTGTTTCCTGTAGCAGAACATTTTTAGTTGCTTATAGCTTCTTCAATTTTGCCATTCATTCCAGCTGATTTAGAGGTCTATGAGTGGATTTCTATGTGTGCTATACATGATACATTTTGAAGCTTGAAAGGCATAAATATCAAAATATGTCATGAGAAGGTGACATTGACTCGCAGCTTTGGGAACAGTGTCCTAAAGTCCAAGTCAAGTGGGTGAAAACCAGCTTGGGTGTGGTGAGGCATGGAAACATGGCTGTCATCAGAGGGAGCAGTGTGGAGGCTGGGTGCTGCAGAAGGCAAACTGGTTTGGGGGTCCTGCCCCTCTGCTGGAGCCTCAGCTGTCGTGCTGCTGCGTAGCGTAGTGATTAGCCACCACTTGCACCGGAACAGGGGGAGGGGATTTTGTCTGATTCAACTGTGTATATGCATTTCAATCAAACCAGAAAATTCAATTCAGAATAACTGTATTTTCCCAAAAGTGAGGTAGTCTTCACTCAGTGTTCTTCACCCTCAAGGTCACGTTTTCTTCTGGGAACAGCGGTAAGGACAGGTCGCAGGCACACACAGTCCCACCAGTCGGTGCGGTCCAGCACTGGAGCAGCCAGACACCACTTCCAGCTGCATCCCTGTTGTCTGCACTGGTCTGTGGTGAGCTGGCAGGATGGATGGGAAGGATGGCAGTCATAAGAGGGGTGTGTTTAGCTTGTCCTTGCCTCTTTCCTCACGCTTGCTTTGGTATCTTGTTGGCACCCTGCAACTATAAATCCATCTGGGTTTTGGGATGCATGTGGGTTATTTTTTGTGGGGAAAGAGGAAAGTGAGAAAATCTTCCCTTTATTTAAATAAATGCGGCATATCAAGCAAGCGGGAGGGTCACAGGGACATGTAATATGTTGTGATGATGAAGTTGCATCCCTAAATTCAGATAAATTCACCTGTGTGTTTAAGGTATAACTACATCTCCTCTTTCCAAGACCTTTGTGTCACCTACTGGGAGCTGAATAATTTGTTACCATGCTCTGCATTACTTATCATCTGCCGTGTTACGGATGAGGCTGATCTGCATAGCAGCCTTGCTGCACTTGCTGTGAAAGTCTATAGATGCCATAAATATAGCAGTGGGTTACTGGAAGAGGAATTCTTCTGATAAAAATAATAGACGGAGATCCAGCTGTCTGTTTCCCCAGCAAAGTTCCTGTGTAACCTGGCAAGTTGTTCAGCCTCTTGATGGTGCAGTTTTACATCTTTAAGGATGCTCTAGAATAGTGCAAAGCTAATTGGGGGCTGTGCTCCCCGTGGTCCTCAGGGCATGGCAGTAATGCAGCGAGGAGGCCAAGGAGAGGGCGAGGGAGGCGTTTGTATCCAGGGCATTGATCAGATAATAGGCAGAAAATACGAGAGGTGAATAATAAAGATCCGGAAGAAAGTGCAGGGCTGATTCAGCTGTGTCCAGCGCTGTGATGAATCGCGGGAGGTGTTTACCGATAAGCAGTATATCATCGTCGCGCTAACCTGTATATCCCATCGTACATAAATACTCCTGAGGTTGCATGGGTTTCACATTGCTCTTATCATTTTTAGTGGTTGTGCAGAGTCCCCTTGGCAGCTGTCTGCAAAGTGTTTTATTTAATAGTAGAATAATATTTATATAGTGCATGTATTAAAAGCACATTCATCTTTGTTTGGTTTTGATTGAAGAATGTATGAATTGCTGATGCTCAGAAAGTCCCTGAATCTTGTAAGATTCAGGTATTGGATGTGGACGTGCTGAGTGGGTGTGCAGGGAGAGAAGAGGCAGTTTGCTGGCAAGGCTGGGGTCTAGAAATTCATCTCCTACCTGCAATTGTTCTGAAACTCAGACTGAGAGTTGTTCCTGTGCAGATCTGTCACGCTGACCATGGCTTCTCTGAGTTCCTGAGCTCTGTTGGCAGCTGTCGCTCCTCAGGCTGGGGCTGTGTGTGCTGTCTGACAGGGTTTTGCCTTTCTCGAAAGGAGGAACCAGTTGCAATTGTGTTGGTAGCAACTGCTGATACACAGCATGAAAACCTGGACTGAATTTTGGAGCCAGAACTTCTCCTGTGATTTTTTTCTTTTTATATATATTTTTGTTGAAGGAGTGTTAAATGTCTATCACAGACCTTCCAGTTAACATTAATACATTGAGAAGTCAGCTTTGATGTGTTCTTTTGAAAATTCTGGAGAGGAGGAAGAAAAAACATGTTTGTATTAAATTTCAGCATTGAAAATAGAATTTCTGGCAATTTTTCACTGTTCCTGTTTATGGGAAAAGTGATTGTGCATGTAAAATTGTAACGAAGCCTGGGTAATTTAGCACGCGGACTGCTAATGGCACGAAGTCGGGGTGCAGAGTATAAAGGTAAAATTCTCGCATCTGCTGTTACATGTTGTTAACTCCCTTAGCAGACATTAAATCATTTCAAGTACAATAATAGTGTGGGAGGTAAATTAACTAACCATTAACAATCTTATAAATACACAATTAACATGCCAACATTTATATGACACATTGATGGGGCAGCAGTAATTTTTGATTGGGAGTTTGCAGACCTTTTAGAAGCCTGAGGCGGTTGCTTATTTAAACAAGTTCTCACTGCTTGCAGGTAAGCATGGCCTTTTCTAATAAGCAGTGTGCACGTAATTACATTGAAAGAACATTGGCAGCACGTGTCTTAAAATACCCATGCTCTGCACTTAGTTGTGCCTGTGTTCTCCAGGTGTCACAGGGCCAGTCGCGCTGTCACGGCTCCTGCAGGTAAATCACAGCCAGGAGACGGCTGCCTTGCGGCAAGATATCTGCCATACGGCCTCTCGCTTTGAGGACAACGCAAAATCCTTCAGGGAGAGCAAGCCTACTTTCTGTAATGGAAACCATCAGAAATAAAAATGAGAGCCTGGCTGGGACCTCTGGAGATCCTGCTCCAGGCCAGCCAGCGCCGGTCGCTCAGGGCCTTACCCAGTTGGGCTTTGAGGGTCCTCAAGGATACCGATGGAACGTGTTTAGCTAATGGAATTTATTAAAAGGTGTGGTAGGAGTAGTGTATTAATAACAAACAGTGGGTCAGTTTTATTTCTGTGCTCTTCTTTAGTTCCTTCTTGCGTAGGGGTCTGGTGTTTAATATAATACTTCTGAATCTGTCTGTGTTTTTCTAAAGAAGAAAGGACGTGGTCTCAGGAAAAACACAGGGCAGTGTTAGTGGCCAAGGGAGCGAAAAAAGCCAGCAGTTATGAAGGATGTAAATATTTATTGGATGTTGTAATTAGCAGAAGCTGATGTTAATTGGTAGGAAGGATACCAGTCGGGATGGTGGGTTTGCAGTTTGCGGTACACCTCCACGATTGTCCTTTCATCATGATGAGATGAGCATCCAAATGAAGTCTTGCTTTTGTTTCCAACTATTTAGATGCAGAAGCTGCTATGTGAGGCTCTGTATTTTAATACACCTTAATATACTTTATTGCATGTGTTTCTTCTGTGTATTTCTCTCCGTCCTGTGTGTAGCACTTGGCTGTTTTGCCTTATAGCAGCCATTTGTTGTAGAGTAATGGGCCCAGTCTGGGGGTGTCTGCTTGGTCTGTTGTCTTGGGATTCAGGTTTCAGGCTGTCCTTGAAAAGTGCTGTTCCCTAAATGGATCTCAGCAAGCAGTGCAACTTACATAAACTGGAGCAGAATTAAAATAATTCGCTCTACAGGGCTGAGTCCATCAGGTTTTGTGCATCCAAACCTCCGTTATTCAGGGTTTTCAGGGGTCGTCTGTTGTGGGGTTTTTCCCCTAAAATGCTGTGTGCCTTACACATTTCTAGGTGCACGTGTCCATGGAACAAGATGGAGAGAAGATAGTATAGTGAAGTGGTGGTCTTGCGGACAGAATGGCTTTCCTGGACAACCCGACCATTATACTTGCTCATATTCGGCAGTCCCACGTGACCAGTGATGACACAGGGATGTGTGAGATGGTCCTGATAGATCACGATGTCGACCTGGAGAAGTTTAATCCCTCGTCAGCATATGGGGACAGTGGTTCAGAAACACAGGGAAGCAATGGTGAGACTCAGGGCTATATATATTCCCAATCAGTCGATATTACCTCAAGCTGGGACTTCGGAATCAGAAGACGATCAAACACAGGTAAGTGAGACTTGCAGCAAAGATAACATTAGCCTTTTCAAATCAGCTTCTATTAGTCTGGCTTGCCTGGACAAATCAGAGCATAACTAGCTAGGTATCTGTCAAACTTTTCCTTTTGTAATGTCGAGACCCTTTTTATAAAAGGACATGTAATGATTCAGCTACTGTAGTGTGCTGTCAGCTGGGTTTTAATTGCTGTTTTACTTATTCATGCACAGAAGAACATTGAGGTAGTCAGTTTTTTATATAAAAAAAAAATTGAAATTGTAAAGACATCAAGTCTAAATCCAAAGTACGTGAACAGTCTTTGATATTTCTATTGTTAATGTCTGGAGGGGTGTTAACTTTTGAACAGGATAGTTATTTTCTGAGAAAAATCTACCTAGTGAGGCATCAAATCTATTTGTTATAAAAGAGAGGAATGAAGTTTGATGTGAGCCACCGAAGTGAATGATTTGTCTGTATTTTGTCTTCTGAAGTTTAATTTCAAGAAAAACCTTGAGCAAGGATTAAGTTCTGAAATTGGGGTGTTTAATGGTGTACACCTTTTCAAAACATCCTCAGTTTGTCTTTGCTGGAGGAAAGCTGTCCCAATTATTGTTTCCTATGAGGGACATTTGGTTTTATGCCCGAGGAAAATAAAATACACATGAAAAGGTCATTGTGGAGCAGTCAATGCTGAACTCTTTTTTTGTTTTGGGTTTTTTTTCTCTGCTATAGTATTTTTTTTTCCACAAGATTTCAGGAGGTATTATAACACCACCTAGAGCTCAGAAAAAACATCTGTGCTCAACCCAAGAAGTAAAATGTTCTGTGGGGCTGGGTATCTTGAAGAACCATTTAGAAATCAGAAGTTTTCAAAAGCAGAGGAGAAGACAGGACACTGCTCTCCTGTAACAAAGTTAGATTTGGAAATAAGGTGAAGGTATTGCTGGAACTGACTGCAAGGCTTGGGAAGAGGCTGTGTGCTGGCTGCCTAGCCCTGTCCCTGAGGTCCTGACTCTTCTAGACTGGTGGTGGGTGCTCAGCCCACTGCAGAGCCAGTGTCTTGCTCTACCTTCCGTGTTCTGTGGGTGTGCTGGTGCCACCAGGAACCCGAAGCAGCAATCAGGGCGATCAGGCTTTGGTTTGAAATGGGGTGGGGGAAAGCCCCCAAAGAATTGAAGTTGCTGAGTGCTGAGCCATTTAAAAAATATAGGCAGAGCAGTAAATTAAATAGAAAGTTAACTATTTTTAGTATAAATAACTTTTGCGTTACACAAGAGCTTAAATAAGTTCTTGGAGGAAGAAAACAGATACCTACAGACATGGAACAAAGTGTCTGTATGTCTAAGTAGTAAAAGAAAACTAATTAACTGTAAATTCTGCAGTTTTTTTCTCCTAAAATGGACAAATGTAAGGACATTTCTTTCTTGCTTAACCCGTAACTACCCGACTAAATTTAGCAAGAGTGAGAACATTTGTTCTTCGTAAAGCAGGCAGTGGTTTATCGATGTGGAAAGAGAAGATGTAGTAGTTTTGTGTAAATTTTGTGTATCAGCAGGTAACAGTGGCAGATGTTTTTAATGTAACAGCTCTTCTTTATTCACCTTGAGTTTATATCCTGCTAAATAAAATGATTACCACTTGTGCTGTCTGTAACCATTGTCTTTGGATGGAATATAGCTTTTTATTATCTTCTGCAAAGCTGTGTTATTGTAATGTATTTACCAGGATAATATCTTCATAAAGTGTAAGAATACTGTGTGATGGTAGAGGAGTCCACATATCTGGCAGGACTACCAAAGTGTTGGCTCTAGGTGGTTCCCACGTGGGAGTGGAAACATGGAGATGACATTGAGGTGCATTCTGGTATCAGCTATGCCTTTAGCATGAAAGGGATGTGAGGTGGGTGAGAAGGGTGGGAATTGCACCCACACTTGGAGAGCAAGGGGTGCTGGTGGAGTCTGCTGTAGAAATCATCGTGCTCTGCAGGAGCTGGGTGAGATTTGGCTCTAGGCTGCATCTCATCTCTGCCGTGCACAGAGGGTTGAAGTGGAGACAGGTCTGCGGGGTGTTGGGTAGGTGAGAACACAGCAAACTCCCGATCCACGTGACCACATGATCCAAAGCTCATCTAGTTGCTAATAGTTAATGAGACGAGAACTGCGTTTGGTCAGTGACATTTTTCACAAAGCAAGCTTTCAAACTAGCGTGCCTCTTGTGGGAATGGACCTTAAATAATTCAGGCTTCTAATACATACTGATAATTCCCTTGAATTTGGAGTTGCTACAATATGATCCCACAGTAAGTGGTCATCTCTGATCAACTGTGGATAGAGCAACAGGAGAGTTAGTGAAGACAGTGACTGCTCTAGTATGTTTGTATTGACAAAGGTGAAGATACCCAACAGGGTGAAAACACACATGGTTCTTACTCCTATTCTCCATTTTTCCCTTTATCCAATGTTTGCATCTGAACCTAACAGATAATTTGTGATGGTCCATTGGGAAGCACAGGGTTTGGAGGGTTATTTTGAGCTACAGGCTGGGCAGTAATTGGTGAAAAAATAGTTTTGTTTCAGGATCAAGTATCTATGCTCCAGTAGTGTCTTACCTAATGTTTACACTTATAAGCAGGGATACATCTTCTCTTCATGAAGATTAAGATTCCTAGAGGTATGTAGACACTAACCTCGTGCTGATTTAAATGGGAAATAGGTGTCAAAGCCCCTGTTTGTGTTTGTACCTTAAACTATTTGTTACAGCTCTTAAACCTCAAAGTTTTATTTTTTTTAATCAGTTCCCAGATTTGTAAGGTTTGGGGACAAAAAAAAAACAAACAAACCACCCCTCTGTTCACAATCCAGTTCAAAGACCAAACAACAAAATAGTAATAGGACGGATAGAAAATATTTATTAACCTTTTTCTAATTGGTGAAATGTCTCAGGGAACTCAAATTGTATCTAAAAATGGTCAGAGTAATTTAGCATTTTAGAAACTCTTCCATAAACCCATTTTAGTTAATGAATGATCTCAATACATCAAAACCAGTAATATAGCCAGCAAATTGTTTTCTTCCACGACCAACATTGTTAATCTGACTTTCCAGTCCACATGTTTATTTTGAGTGGACACATTGTTCCATCACTTATTTCTTGCAGTCATTGTCTCAGGTGGCTTCTGCCAGGTTGAGATGACCGTTCATGGAGAGAGAATGAAGAGGTAGTTCAAGGTGTTCAGCGGGTACCTGCAGTTTCTTTGATATCAAAACTCCTTGTGGCTTTTTTCAAACCGTATTTTGAAGATGGCGTCAAAATACACGTAAAGAAATACTGAATTCATTTTAGGCTGTGACTAATGTTGTGAAGATACAAATCATTTATTTTACTACCTATAAACTGTTTCAGCACACTGAAGAAAAAGCTATGCTAATTTATATAGCTTTGACATTTTATAATTTTCATGATTTTTAGATAAAGGATTTTATATTTAAAACTTTAATAGTCTAGTCTGAGTTCATTTATCTTTAATTTTTGAAACGGGTAGAGTAATTCATAACAGTAATTTTATTCCTGTAATGTAATATTCACTTCAGTTCATTTGTGCATTAAAATTCCTTTAAGACCGTTATTAATGATTTATATAATGAAATGTCATATTAATCACAGAAGTTTTCACATTTTATTATTCTCTTCCATGTTAATACTATCTTTATGATCTCTATTAATGTTTTATATCCTCTAATTTCAATTATAAATCAAGAACATTTTCATGTTTTTGTTGGTATTTGCTTTTCAGGGGTGCCACCTTTAAAATTTTATGACTTTTTCCCCTACATATGCAGTATAAAACATCTTTATTCATATAAAGGTAGTTAATTATGTCTTTGTTTATAGTAAACTTTCATTGACAAACTTATAGTTGTAATATTTCTTTTCAAGCTCAGAGACTAGAACGTCTGCGGAAAGAGAGACAAAATCAAATAAAATGCAAAAACATTCAGTGGAAAGACAGAAATACTTCTTACTCAGGTAAAAAGATATTTTCTTTTTTTTTCATACTGGTTTCATTTCTGCTTTTGATGGTTGCAATGGTTTCAGTTTGCAGTTTTCACTTCCAAGACACAGTGGAGATACCCAGATTGTTTGCCTTCCATTCCCAGTTGCAGGTTGCCCACAGCTGTTACTGGGGGTCAGTCTGCAACTAGGACATTCTGAATTACTGACAAAGGGTAAGGAAAGCAAAACCGCTTACAACCTGGTCTGGGTTTGTGTGGTCTCTTACCATAGGGCATTGCTGTCTTCTCAGGCATCCTTTGTCTGCAGGAACAGGGCACAGCATGAGCCCAGCTCCTGGTGTGAGGTGTGTAAGGAGCAGACGTGTCTCCGCTCACAGCTGGGCGGTTGGCAAGTGTCTGCATCCAAAGCGCAGTATCGCTAAGTTACAGCGTTCCAGTTCTTTCCAGCAGTGTCTGGTGTGCTGGATGGGAGGAAGAATTTCATAGAGGTTACTTCTGTAGAATGTTTTTGTGGTTGCTCTTCTAGGTAAGTAGAAAATCTGAAGGAATAATGTGTACATATGATCTACTTAAAGCATAACAAATGCTGCCTGGGCTTATGTAGCCATTCTTTGGAAAAACTACCAACCCCGATTTCTCAAAAATACCCTCTTTTCTTTTTTTCTTTTTTTTAACTACATAATTAAGTATTTCTGGATGTTCTGGATGTTCTACATAGTCTAAATTGTAATGTATGAAATGAAAAATCTGTTTCAATTCTCATTTTATAGCTCTAGCTGGTCTCTATTCCTGTTGTATTTGATGCACATTCAAACCTTTGCATGGTCTGTCATTCCTACTTCTTTCAAAATTTGTGCATATCTTAATGAGGTCCCTCTGTAATCTCCTTTTTCCCCTAAATCCTTGTATCTCCCTGTCACTTGCAGAACCGTCTCCAGCTCCAGAATATTTATTATTTTTTTGTAGAGGAGCGAACAAAGCCGCTCACACGAGTAACACGGTTGCACTAATCCTTAGCACAGTCTTCAGCTATGTTTGATACCTCTATTAACGCATTCTAAAGTGCTTTTGCCTTTCTCCTTCTGTAAGCAGAGCTGTAGGTTTTAAAGTTTAATCTACCATAACCTCCAACTCTCTTTGCTCAATATTTTATGGCATCTGACCGATGATGATGCAATTCTCTTTTTTCCTTCGTTATCCCTGCCTGTACGCTGCTTGCTGTTCCCTTACACTGACCTGCCCTCAGGCTCCAGCCTCCTGTGTGTCTGCTGTTGGTGGGTGCTCATACCCAGGCTCCACCAGGACGTGGCTCAGCCCTGAAGGTGGATGTTGTCTGCCACCCAGCAGGACTGGAGGTGTCCTGCTCCCCATGAATGTGCCAGGACAGTGGGCAAAGGGATCAGTCCCTCCCTACTGTGGGAGAAATTTAAATAGAAAATAAGTTGCATAAAAACTCTCTATTTGTATTTCTCTTATTGGCAGAGGGCTGTTTTCCTTCTCTGCTCAGGCACTGGGATCTGTGTGTTCCTCACAGATGTGCGTGAAGAACAGCACAGTAGGAAGAGGCCAGGACAAAGAGGAGCCTGCAGGGGTACCCACTGCACCCTTGTTTGGCGAGGGGACATGGGGGGTGTGAGGCTTCCTGTGCTCTTTCCTCGAGCTCAGTGTCTCTTCAACAACGCTGCGAAGGCAGTAACACAGAAATAGCTGTTTGCACAGGGGGGGTTGGCTGCCATCTTCTGACAGTGCTTATCAGAGCTTCAGAGCCTCTGGCTGACACTACGGATGTGGGGAGGTCGCTGTGTTGGCCTGATGCATCACCTCCAGAGATCCCTGCCCGGTCGAGTGAGAGACCCCTGTGCAAGCCCTCCCGATACGCAGTCAGCACTTGAGGCATCTGGCAGTTGGGTTCTTTTCCTGATTCCCATTCTTGATTACTGCCTACAGAAAGAAAAGTACACTAGCCAGGATAAAGGGAAGCAAGAGACAAGTAATTTTGCATATAATAATGAGAGAAAAAGAGTATATTTTCTACTCATCATCACTTTGCCCACTGTCACAAGACAAGCTGTTTGGAAGGTAAGGTGGCAGCAGTTATATGAGCGTGGAAAAGAAAGTCTCTGTTCAGACCTCCTCCATGTGTGGAGGTCTTGGATTTTAGGCTGTGGTGCCACGAGTTCCCATCACAACTCAGGGCATCGCTTCATCTGCAGTAGGATGAAAAGGATGTTTTGGTGTCATGCAATGTGACATCAGGTTATGTTAGTGAAGCAGTTTGTGGATCTGGGAACCAAGTATGGACATGCATATTGAAGGTGACTCTCATAAGAGTGCTAGGTATTTTTAGATGAAAACAAGAAATAAAGTGTCATGTTTACATCTTACATGCTCTGAAATGAACGAATGTAAATGTAAACTAGCACTGTATCAAGGGGATCTTTCAAAACCCTTGTGTTCAGCCCATATAAAATAGTTTGTGTATCTAAGAAAACCACAAAAGGTGAAAAATAAATAAAGCACAGTTTACGGCAAAGCTTAGTTTTCATTAGGAATTTAAAAATACACAATTAAAGCTAGCTTAATGTAAAAATGAGAGAGTATTTTTACCCTGCAATGTGAAAATATTTTTGAATGTTTTTAATTGGAAGTCTCACAGCCTGTGTCTCTCAGGAATTATTTGACAAAACAATCAATGGAAGATCTATCATCTTCCAGCATTTTGCACAAATCGTTAGAAGGTTTTGGGCTCCTCTTCATTAATTAGTTGAATTTTCTGAAAATTACAGACTCCTCTGTAAAAAGACAACTATCTCATCCAGCTGAATTTATAGTCTTATAGAAATTATTATTGCTTAAAAGCTTCAGTCACGTGAGATTTGACTTGAGTAAAAGCTATACAAAACTCAACGCAAAACAGATGTCACACTAATGAATGCAGAGGAATTCTTGAGATCCTCTTTTTGCTGCTCCAAACAAAGAGAATGATAAACAAATCATCTGAACATTTCCCTGGAGACAAAAAAAAGATAAAAGACTCACTTTTTTCACTCAGAGCAATTAAACCATTTTACTGAGTTCAGAGGTACATGGTACTCTCCAAGTGCCCAAGAAGAACCAGTTAAGGGTAATACTCGAGCATAATTGTAATTGAGTTTGGGTTTTTTTTAAACAGAGATAAGCTTGAAAAACAGAATACCTAATGGATCTTAAGTTGCTACATATAAAAAGGATTTAATCAGGCTTTTTTGGTTAATCACAGCCTCTCACAAGCCTGTTGGGTATCTCTTAGTGCCAGTATTTAGCACTTTTGCCAACTGTCTGAATTTTCAGGCAATCTGCTGATAAAAATAAACTGAGCTTTTGACTAGTTATAATTTGACAAGTTTTAATTTTGCACTTTAAGAAATTAACCAACTCCCTGTGGCTCGAGCCCCAAGTCCTCCTTTCTTGGAGGCATTTCCATTTTCCTGGAGAAGCAACATTTAAATCTTGGAGATGTGAGAGAGTCCAAAGGACGAACACCGAGCCGGGTGAGGCTGGGAGAGCTGGCGCTGCCTCTCAGCTCATGATTGATGGACTTTGGGGTTCTTCGTTCCTAGAGCAGATGTGGGAAAAACATGTCCAGATTCCATCACAGTTTCTTGCAGATGAGACTCATTGGTACAAGTATGCTAAAACACCCCAGGCTCTGTCCTGATTTTGAGGTGTCCTTCTAACATAAGAAGCCCTAATTTTATTGAATTACTATTATTTTTTAAATATGCCTGTTAATCTTGAGTTAAATCATT
This sequence comes from Heliornis fulica, assembly GCA_013399135.1. Classification (NCBI taxonomy): domain Eukaryota; kingdom Metazoa; phylum Chordata; class Aves; order Gruiformes; family Heliornithidae; genus Heliornis; species Heliornis fulica. The sequence goes on along the minus strand of VXBZ01010338.1, from coordinate 1,302,582 downwards.
GCCATCAATTCCAGTATGCAGGTTCTCCCTATAGAAAGAGCTGCTTGCCAGAGGCTTTTATGCACCTTTACAGACCACACAACTCACTAACTCATATCACCTTTGTTTTTAGAAAGTTTTTCTTTTGTCCACACTGCTTATCTGGAACGGTGGTTTCAAGTTTGACATTTTTTTGAGAGGACACCTTGTCCAGTCTGTCATGAGAACTAAATCCAGAGAAATTACTCTTTGGATCAGGTGTAGTCCTGAACACACTGCTGACAGCCAAGTGACATCATACAGTAACGGGAAGCATAGTAATTGTCCTGTAAAATAGTGTGATGCCCTGAGTTACAGGCTCCCTTTGAAATGCATGTTGTAGATGAGTCACCAGCATGCCTTGTGTAGCAGAAGCATAAAAGCATTTACTACCCAGAAGAAGGTGGGCAAGCAGAAAGACCAGGAATCCATGACTGTTGTTGACTCTTGATTTTCATCACAGCTTGAGTGGATCTTGCAGGGATCGGTTCTGTTCTCCATATGGGAAAATTCAGCTTTTCCTCAGCGTAAACAGAACCATCATTCAGCTGTCTTGTGGTTTCATATCTTTGGACTGTGAAAGAGTTGTGATAAATTCTGCCCTCCTGTTAGTTTATATATTTGATTTTGTCTTCCCTCTTACAGTGTTCCTTTCCGTGGTAGCCAGCAGCCTCTGTATGTATCCTGCTACAATCATTCCAATCTCTTTTCTGATTACAGCAGAGGAGCTGAGCTCTCTATTTGAAAAGAAGAATTTCAGAGTAAAATCTCCATGTTCTGGGAAGCAGTCAATACTGTCTGTGCGACTAGAACAGTGTCCGCTGCAGCTGAATAACCCCTTCAACGAGTACTCCAAATTTGATGGCAAGGTAAGCAGGCCAGGTGCTGTTCTCTCACGTACAGGTAGTCCCTGACCTGAAAAGGATAGGCTTTAGGCTCTTCTCATGTGTGTTTATTTACTTGTTCAAACACTAATTGGGTTTATAATAGGCCATCAGTTACTTTAAAGTGGCTATGTAGAAAGCTGCTTCCCTTGGTCTTAAATTAACAGTTCCAGGTTCAGCAGACTCTCCTGCTTCAATTACAAAATCATGCCTTACCATTAGGCATGCATACTTTGCTGTTTTCTTCTCCAGCAGATTAGTTAGGTAAACATTTCATGTGGCAGAGTCCTGGAGCATTCTCTCCAGCGTTGATGGTGAGACCCTTTGTAGAAAGGATTGGTTATTTGGCATTTAAAACAAAATAAATCAGTTCTGTCTAGCCATCACAGCACTTGCTGAATGTTCCATAATTTATGCTGTCTTTATCCTCAAAATGCTCCGATGAGAGTGGAAAATCCACTGTCAGTTTTGAGGGTGGAAAACTGAAGCATCAATGGTTCAATACTTGGGGGTCAGAAAAAAAGGACTAAAGGGTGTAGTTCTGCACAAGTACCCAGTTAGGTAATAGAAGTTATACATGGAGGAGGTTTGCCACAAACCTGGTAGGTCACATTCATTCCTCGACTACATTCTAGAGTTTGCATCTGATATTGCTTGGAATGGCGGATCACTGTCTTTCCTTGTGTGCAGCTTAGCTGCTGTGTGTTGTCAATTGCTTTTCTTGTCATAAACTCTAGAAACTGAAATATAAACATTGATGTGACGGATCGATGTCATATTGTTCCAAAATAATTATAAATACTGCACAGATCTGTTTTCTGCTGGATTTATTTGTGGAGTCTCCTGTGGGAGTAAGGAGTTTGAGCTTCATTACCATTGTGATGGAAGAATTTCATATTCTGTTAAGTATTCTTAAAGTGGAAAGTCAGGCAATCTCACTAGTGTGCCTAGAAGTATTCAGAATGTTTGTGAAAAGGTAACTTAAACTGTCAAGTCACTGTAGCAAATGCTTCTTCTGCTACAGACTAGTAAGTACAATATAATGATAATTAGTGCTAACTCAGTTTTTTTAAATTTCTGGCCTGGATAATAGAGGATAGCAGCACCCCAAGATGCCTTTCTTCTAACCTCTGAGCTTGCTGTCCATATGTCATGAAATCTCAGTTGAGCCAACATTTAAATGTAAAAAAAAAAATAGATACCTCTTTATAATGAGAAATTTATTGTAATTCAGTGGTCCTGCTGCTTTAAGACTTGAGCATTATTTGGGCTGCCTGCTAGAATTTTTCTCAGAAACTTGAGGAACTTAGCATGTTCCCTTCCCACTTTGATAATCCAAACTACTTTTTACTGTCTTTAATAGGAATTACAGTTCACTGTAATGAACATCTTAATTTTTTATGTTTGAAAATCTGATACGTAGGAGGTATTTTATCCATTTGAGGGAAATTGTACTGTGCATAATAGGTTGAGCTATTAGGGAAATATCTCAACATTGCTCAGTTGTGATTTGTAGGGTACGGTGAGAATGAACTCAGTGGTGATCTAGAAATCAAAATACCCTTTTAACTCTCCGGAATAACTGAACTGGCATTTTGTTAGTGTCATCTCTGTATTAATTTCAACAGCATTTTTTATGTTACTCTAGTAAGTCTGTCAATAGTATGCTGGTGAAATTTATTCTCTGTACTTCCATACACATTGTTTATTTTTAAATACCTCCTTGACCATGTAAGCTCTGGAAGAACCATTATAGTTTAGTAGTGAGTTATTTTACTTCAGTTGGTTGTGTTTTCAGACATTAATGTAAAACGGAAAACCATCCACATTTAAAAAAATATTTTTAATGAAACATTGTGGATCTTGTATTTATTTTTATTGATAATAGATGAGCAGTATTTTTCACATAAATACAATTATTTCAGGGAATAGTGCATGACTTATTTACATAATTAACAGAGCCTCATATCTCTTGGGGAAATGGTGCATAATTGGGGAGAGGCAGGGGGGATGAGGAGGGGCTAGGGGCCTAATTAAACATGTCTTAAAAAAACCCTACTTAATTATGTATTTACTCCAGGGATCCCAGTGGCTCTGAAATCCTTAAGATTATAACTAGGCCTTTGGTTTACATATATATATTTGAGTTTTGGAAAACAGATTTCAGTTGGTTGGATAGCACATGTTTTGTGGGTCAGACGCAAAGCCCGAGGAAAGCTTGACCTGCTGCATGGAAGCTCTTTATTTGTGTGTGTACTCAACTGCCTTCAGAATAATTTTAATTTGCTCCTAATTCAGCTCCCTAACCAACCTGAAATCAAATAAACCCATTCTCTCAAGATCCTTCCCACCCCCTCCCTCCATTTGATGTATTGTTTTAAACTAATCAGTTAAAAATAAGAAAGTCATATGCCGTAATACCAACCAAGCGAATTTATTAAAACACTTACGTCTTGCAGGTGTTTTCTGCCAGATTTAGTGTCTTTTTCATAACCACTTCTGCAATTTTATGAAATAATAAAATTTTAAAGCACTCTAATTTCTTCTTGTTCTGATCAGTTAATTATCAAAATAGCAGAGAATATGGCTTGTGAAATGTAACTACAATGGGAGCATCCTAATCAGCTCAAGGATTCAGGTCATTCTTGCCCCACAGCTGCACAGGACAGTCCTCTGGCTTTCACATGCATTGTTAAACTTTGGCTCTTAACAAAAGTCACATGCAGTAACTACTCTTGGCTGCATCTTCATGATTTTCTTCAGAGTTAAAGAAAACTGAACCCCGGCATCTGTTTGTATGGGTTGTAAATCATGTGGGTTCTACACCTTGGTTAACGAAAAATCTTGCTAAGGGTATTGTATGAAGAGAAGCCTTCAGTTATTTATAATTGCTGCAGCTGTCTTTCATATAGAAAATCACTTGAAGGCTGAAGAAATTGGTGGGAAAATTGTTTTTTTATCTGCATGTGATTATCATCCATTTTATAGATAACTCCAGGTATATAAACTTCTGTTTCCAGAATGTGAATAATCAAATTTTGGTGGCTTATTATGCCAACTCACTGATATCTCATGAGGCTGTGAAAACCAGGATGATGGTAAGACAAAGGAGACATGAGTGCTTTGGTGGCTTCTCTCAGTGAAACAGCTGTGAGGTTCCCAAGATTGATGTTGCCTGCGTGTTGCTTACCTTTTTGACAATTATTCTAAAATTGTGGTAGAATCAAATGTTCAGCTTGTTGTGTACTGAGTGGGTAACTCCTCCTTGACAGTTCCCACAGATGGAGTTGTGCACGTCACTTGCAAAAGAAGCAAGAATGGGTTTCTTGTGGACCATGCTGGGCTACATCCCTGTTTCTCCCAAGTCTCTGCTAGCTTTAAGACATGTTAATCACTAAGTTGTCTCGTCAGTTCAGGTTGTGGCATGCCTGCCACCAAATGGCTCCTGCTACATCCCCACAAGAGTGTTAGCAAAGAGAAGTGCTACTGGACAGTCAAAAAAGAAATGCTAGAGCTATGCAAAATAGTCATGGAGGGAAGTTGGAAAGCCACAACCCAAACATGTGGAAGGGACCTTTCAGCTCTAGACTCAACTTGACCTGCAGGGCCAGAAACCCATCTGCATGCGGATAGTCCTCAATCTATTTTGGTTCCTATTTTCATGACTACTAGTTGAAAATGAAGATTTACACAAGCCTAGATTTTCTGACCTCCTGGGGGTTTGTGGGTTTACTTGGCTACTGGAGCGAAGGTAAATAAAAACAGGTCAGTGTGATTTTTGGCTGGACAGATGCTAAAAACACTGTGGCGAGGAGCGGTACCTCCGTGTTACGGGATTTCTTGTGGCTGGTTTTAGTAATGGGTTAAATCCCAACAATTTCTCTTGTAGCAACTGTTTTAAAAAGGATGCTGTAGGAAGCATGGGGGAAGGGATAATTCATGAGTGCTAATTGCTTGGCTGTTAATTTTCATAAGTGTTGATAGAAGCAGTTCCTTAAATTAAACTTTGTTTAAAATGTATCAAGGGAAATATTCCACAATGTCGGGCCTGAAGTGAAAATTAATATGAATGCTGTGGCAATTAACACGTACTGGTTAATGGCTTTTAGCAGCATTTTGGGATGATAGTCCTTAAATACATTTTTGCATGCTGCTCTTGTTTCAGTCTTGTTTGACTGTATGTCTGGATAATCACGAACAAATGTTTCCCACAATCTCCTGTATTAAATAGCTTTAGTCAGAGAAAGTAGATAAAGAATTTAAGAAAGAAGCAATACTGCTTTAATTAATATGGAAAATGTCTAAAATAATTAATCCAGGATTAAAATCTCAGTGTGGAAAAAATGTGGGGTTTTATTGAGATGCTTTGTCCCTAAGCTGCACAGAGTGATCTTCATCTGAATCCTGACTGTGTTTGCACAGGGTTTGGGGGTTTGAAAGCATTTCCCTATTCCACTGGTTTCTGTGGTTTGCATATTACTTGTGCTGTACTGGAACAGCTGAAATAGAAGTGTTTATAATGGTATCATTTTGGTTAAGTAGCATCTATGTTAGTATAATGCTTGTAGAAAGGCAGGATGTGTGCCAGGAAACCTCTTGCTGTAGCTGTACCAAGAGCCAGCGCACTGGCCAAGCCGTGCTGGTGCAGGGGGAGAGGGAGATATTGCTGTCCTTTCCCTTGGCTCGCCTTTGCCTTTCGTGGAATTGTGTTTTGCTGGAGAGCTGCCTCAGTCAGCAGCTTGGGAGAGAGATCTCCTGTAATACTGAGAATCTCTGGGCATTGGGAACGTGAACTGCTGCTGCTGTCGGGTTTCTGAACTCTGGCATGTAGCATCACGTGCTCTGTGGTACAGAGGGTGAGCCCAGAAATGCTTTTGATAAGATGAACATTTTTAATGGAATAATTCCCTCTTTCTGAAATTAGATCTCTTTCATAGTGTATGATGAGCATGGGGTGTGCTAATAGCTGAGCTGTATGTAAATAAAACCCATGTATGAAAATGCCTGGCATGTCCTATACTGGGGGAAGCTGTAAGGATGTGGGTCCGGGTTGTGCTGGGTAGAGAGGTGCAGCATAGAGGGACCAGTTAAATGCTGCGGTGGAGGCTGGAGCATGACAGTCCTCCAGTTTCCATACAGCGATGAAAAGAGATGAAGCTTGACTGCTGCTTAATTTGAAGTACTTCAGAATGTGTGTTGCTACTTCATCCTTTCGCTCTGCGATAAGGCAGCACCTCGTAGTGGCGGCTGGCCGCTTGTTTAACTGGAAGCACAGCCAGAAACCGCTGGGTATTCTGTAGTTGGCGCAGTCACTTGAATCCCTTTGCATGGGTGCATCAGGGGATGGCTGGGATGGGTGTCTCACAGGCACACAGTGCTCTGGCACCTGGCAAGAAGTAGTGCAGCACCACAGCTTGGGCAGCAGATAAGGCTGAATGTCAGCGCAGAGCTGTCATCTCCATTTGGGGACTTGAATTTTATCTCACAATTCCAGGCATCTCACTTGCATTAAAAAATATTTTTCTGGCCTTATGTAGATTAAGTTAATGTGGATCTGGTTTGATTAACTTGGCTTGAGGGCACATGCAATTCACTTCTCACTTTTCTGTGCTCTCTGCTGGGTCTGGTCACTGCTGAAGGTGGGTGCCCTCCCTGAGCCTGTGCCCGCCTTGCAGAGATGCTCCACTGATGCTCCTGGCAAGGTGCAGTCCCTGCCTTCCCTGAGGTGAGCCAGCACTCCTATTCTGATCTTTCTTTCCAAAGGCTTCGCAGCCCTGTGCAACCCCTCATGCCCTGGCACAGGTTGGGTGTATTTTATCCATACTGCCACACTACTATTACGCCTAAACTCTGAACAAGATGGTACTTGGAAGTAAGTTTTGAAGATCTGCAAAGTGTGCTACTATGTAACAACGAATTAAATTGATTTGTTATGTGTGCATTTAGCTACAATTCATTTTAATTGTCCTTATGAAGTTAAAAAGTATTAGCGTCAGATAAAGATTCATCACCGTGGTGTGATTTAAAGCTGGTGCTATAGAAAGCAGGCATGTGTTCTGGCAGATGTTTATATAAGGCACTGTCTCTTCTGACAGCAGTTAAAAAGTATGGTTGTAGTAATCAAATTGTGGTGCAGCATCTCAGAGGCTAGAACCAGATTGAATTAAAATAGATATAAGATTTATGAATAGCAAGAGCTGTGATAAAATTTCACTACCTTCCTTAATGGGAAGGACCTTTGCACAGTACAAGAATAAGATTTTAAATCGTGCCTTCCAATTCTGTGGTTTTCTGGGGATTTTCCCTTCCTGGAATGCTGCTGGATTAGGGAGAAGGCAGCAGTGTGCTTTTGTCAAAGATGCTGTGCTATGTTTCTAGGGCTGTATAAATGTTATTTCAGGAAAAGTATGGGGTACTCTGATCACAGCACGCATCG
>VXBZ01010338.1:1220244-1290244 GCA_013399135.1 Heliornis fulica | reverse complement strand
TGGGCTTTGGTTCCCTTCCCTGGCAGCTCCTTTGGTTAAGAAGTAGGAGATGCACTCGGAATGCAAAGCACAGGGCTTTGGTTTTGTAGGAGGAATTGCAATTCTGCTCAAATATTTTAATTTCAACAAAGGCCATGGTGTGCAGATCACTGCAAGTACATCTGGGAGCTCATTAAATGGTTCTGACCTTGCCTGGAGCCAGTGGAGGACCTGAGGGTTTGATGGGAGCACTTCTTAAACAGCCAAACTCCATTCCTTAGCATGAAATCTTTCATTTAAAAACGAATGGAAAGGGAAGGAAACCAGCTGGTATGAGGAAACATACAGGAAAATTGTAACGAAGGGATGGTTTAAATAAAAAGCAATTTTTGGGCCGTGGTCATTTAAAGCAAGCTTAATTAAAATTAAAGAATTTAAAAGTAGATTTTATAACGCACTTGTTAATCTTTTGGCTGAATCATATTGCATTTTATTCTATCTAATTGATTTTTAGCAATTTACTAATGTCATTATCTTTCTCTTAATTACAGATCAAACCAAATGAAAAATGCATTCACAAGTTAAGGTTCTTAACAACCAAAGAAATATGGATGTGTTTCATTAGCAAATGGTTTTAATGTCTGCCATTAGCAGGAGGATTGGATATACACAGCTAAGGGACTTGTTTACTGGGAGAAAAATATCTGAGAGAGATTAAGTATTTTTGTCTAACTTCTTGAGGACACTTTTGTAGACTACACCTTTGTTCTGACCTTTGTACTTGAAAAAGAATTTAAGATGCTGACACTAATTACAGTGTAAGGACTTGTACGGGTCTGTTCAAGCACCATAATATCACTGAGCAAAGAATTCTGCCTTTGTAGTTCAATATAAATGGGCTGATAATTGTTTTATTCTTCTTTCCATTAAATGTAGATTTTATTAAGTCATTATTTGTTTATTTAAGAAATATTCCCAACTCAGAATTTGGGAAGTTTTTTTGCATGTAGGATTCCTTTATTTGCCTAAAACAATCAGGGAGCAAAATCTGATAGACTTCTTAATGCCAGTAATGGTTTAGGATGAGGGAAATGGATTTACTAACAAAAAGGGTTTCCTGGTGCTCTGTGGAGACTGGATTTGTTACACCTTAAGATGATGCAGGCCTTGGAAACACTCTGTGTGATAAAGGGCTGTGAAGGCCTCGTGCTGGGACGTGCTTGTTGAGGGGTGGTAGGGGCGTGGGGCCTTGGCAGTGGGTCAGGGAGAGACCAAGTTTTAGTCCTCTGCCCACCAGGAAGCCTGCAGAGGTCATGGGCTCTCTGTTGCAGACATCTCAAACCCACCAGGACACCTGGCCGGGGCACCCCTGCTTTGCAGGGGCTTGGGCTGGATGATGTCCCGAGGTTCCTGCCAATCCCCACCAGTCTGGGACGGTCCCATGCATGACATCAGCTGTGTCATACACTGACTCTAAACGGCCCTTTTGAAGAGACATGTAGTGTTCATGCTGGGAGAAAGATGTTCTGAGTAGGGAGAGAGGTTATTTCCATACCCAGATAAAGGTGTAAGGAACATTTAGTGAGATGGAGTGTAATTATCGGAGAGAGAGATATTAGCTGTACTTGCGTTATCAGGCCAGTCTCCTGAGAAGTGAGAATGTTAGTTCTGCAGAAAGCCCAGAGTCCATTTTTTCTGCAAGTTGTTTGTATTGTTTCAGAATATTTTTATATGCTGTGTCAAATGTATTTATAAAAGTAATTTTGTGAGCACAAGAATAGAGAAAATGGTACTTAATTAGAAAAATAACATGGGATTTCACTGCACGTTTATATGTAATGTAAAACTGTTTTCCAAAAGAATCTGTATAAATTTTTCAGAGCTAGTCAGTTCTTTTTGCAGTCACAGAATCACAGAACATTAGGAGTTGGAAGGGACCTCAAAAGCTCATCTAGTCCAACCCCCCTGCCTGAGCAGGATCACCTAGATTAAACCACAGTCATAAACCGTCATACTGCTAGTATAAAGCATCACGTTGGCCAAAGAAAATCTGTTGAGTTGCTGTCTGTACAGTTAACTGCAGATTTCTCAAAAGGATAAATCTGATGGTCTGAGTTTCTGTTGCAAGTTTGAGGAATTTTTTAACATATTCTTTTCATTGCTGGGAACAGGTCGAATTAAGTCTCAAGTCTTGCAATTCTTTATTCCGAAGGCTAAGGTTGTTTTCCTCAGGTACCTTGGTCCCTGTTACCTGTTGCTGCTGAGGTGCCAACACTTCCTTCCCCAGGCAGTCATAGCTCCTTTGCCATGGAGCTGGACGTGCCAAACCCCAACCGTCACAACTGCTCAGTGCCTGCCAGAGGGACCAGGGATGGGCTGAGCTGCCAGGAATCCCCTTTGGCAGTCAACCCCTGGACTGCAGAGATGATGTGTTCTGAGGAGACACCATCAGACTGAAGGAGACATCCCTCACTGAAGAGGCTCAGTATGTTTCTTGGAATTGGATTTGGTTCTTTTTCCAAGAAGAGCAAGTAGTTTTATTTAACAGCCCTATGGAGTATCCTACTTCCGTAGCAACTTTTGCAGTACAAAACTTTGAGCATATTGCTGGAAGCAGAGTTGTGTAAGTGTGGTTTGATTAATGAATACCCTGCACTGAGGAGTAATGTGGCCAAGTCACATTCTGTGTAATTGCAGGTCGACAGTGTGGTCACAAGCAGCTTTGCAGATGGGGTGCTGGGGCAGAGCTGGGACACGCAGCCACTGCCTGCCCCACATGGCGTGGGCACAGCGGGTCAGCAGTGTCCCAAGCAGTGTCCCTATCCCTGACACAGGACCTGGCAGAGGAGGTGAAATGCCATTTCGTGAGCAGCCCAGCAGATGCATCGCTTTGCATCTTGCTGGTGGTTTTTAAATTGAGGGGGGCAGAGCTCTTGTGATAGTGTCTCTAAACACTGCAGAACTTGTTTCCATATAAAGCCCTTCCGAGATTGGAAATTCCAGTTAAAAATAATTTGGAGGAGAACCTGTGGTAAAATCTGGATTCTATTAACTAGTATGACTTTAATTTGAGCTCTGGGGGAAATGATCTATTGAGATAGGCACGGGGAAATGATGAGATTTCAGGCAGGTTTTACAGATTATTTTCTCTTTCTTTTTAAGCATAATTGAGTCGTTTTAATGATAAGCCTTGCTTGGCTTCTTTGAATGGACTGCACATAATTAGTTGTAGCTTCAACTTTGAAATGTTTTGACAGAGAATGTATCATTCGGCTGGTGAATTTTTTTCTAGCATCTGCCTTTAATATTTGTTCATTTTCTGCAACATGCAACTTCACTACTTCAGGTCAAATTCCAGATACAGCTCTGTTTTCTTTGTTATCTCGATTGTTTCCTCCAGGACGAGGGAGAATAATTACACAGAACATCTTTTCCAAGCAGCTGGAGTCAAATTCCAGCTGACTGCAGCACCTGCGACGCCGGTACCGCTGCCTCGGGCTGCACGGTGCCGTGCCAGCCGGGGCCGCGTGGTGACGATGCGCTCCAGAGTCACGGGCTCGTCCTCACAACGCTACTGCCCTTCTGTGAGCTTCAGATGGCAATAATGCCCGTGAATGCAAAGTGTCTGGTTTAGACTAATTAGAGGGATGATTTGTGAAATGCTGGCTATTTATTTAATTAATCACCGGCACAAAGCTATAAAACCCATATTTTAAAAATCCCTGTTAGTTTGCCATGTGGTTAATAGATTGTGGCACATTAAAAAGTGACACGGTGATGTATTAAAAATGTTCCACCTAAGGTTGGCTAATGTCCTCGAGGAACTTGAGCTGTCTGCTTTATGCAGCAGAAGCATAGGATTAGAGGCTGATCTGTTCAAGGATTGAATATTTCTGAAAACATTTATCTTTTGTATAGCATCTGTTCATTAAAACACATCGTGGCATATTTCTTAACATACAAATAATGTTTATGGTGTAGTTTTAATTATAAGTTTTTGTTGCGTTTTGTTATTGCAAAGAATAACTCTGTTCCTCAGTATTAAATTGTAATGTTTATTACTGAGGAAAATATAAATAATTCTTCTAAAGTAGGCCATTCTTTCTCTTCGCTGCGTGGAAACTAAGGATGGCTGCATGTAAGGAATGTGTTTTTGTTGCAGCTACAGCAATTGTATTTTGATAAATCGGAATATGGGTATTCATTCTTCAGCAGAACTGTGGGAACTCAACAGATAATGGTTTCATATCCCTGGTTAGCTCCGCTCCGGCGCGGTGCGGTGAAACCCTGCTCTCAGGGAAAGGCAGCTGTGGGCCCTGCACAGGCTCCAGCAGGACTGCCGGGCCACAGGAGGGACAGGAGGGATGTCTGTCCTACTAGTGAAGGGCTCTTGCAGTGCCACAGTGGGAAAGCCAGGCTGGGCCCTCCATCCCAGACTTCATCCCTGTGGGACAGTCGGTGAGGCCCAGCTGCACAGGGGCCCGCCGCTCCAAACTAGATTTGTCAGGAAAGTGTAGCGATAAGAAGCTGCACTCAAGGCGCATTCAGTGAAAGGATTCTTAATTTGCAGTGTGCTGTATAAACAAATGTGTGTTAATATGATTGAAATGCGCTGTTAGAAGGATTCCTCGTCTTACTCTTTGCTCAGGATTTAGGCAGCTTTATTAACTGTGGATGTGACTGCTAGGAAGGAGCAAGCGGTAATTTGGGATACTCTGTTATGTGGTTATGTTTGTGCATCATAGTTTTGAGGTGCATATAAAAATGCATTGAGGTGGAAGCATGGAAGGAAAATGTCCAGCTCTGGAGGTTATGTTTCTCAGCTGTGTGTTGTATAATTAACTGGTAGGTTAGGAGGGGGGCTAGAATAAAACATGAGTATGTTAATGCAGCCTGGAGCTGATGTTGTAGTGATCATTGCGATGCAGATAACGCATTTCTCATAACCACGGCTGCCTACTGAAGCCTTTGAAACATCTGGACCTTTAATTGAAAAATAGTGTGGTGCTATGCAGAGCCGACATGCTAAGTGAAGTCAACAATTGAGAATAAAAAATAATAGTGTGTTATTTACCTTGTAGTTAAATATTCATACTTTGTTATGCTTTGTATAACAGGAAATTACTGGGTTAAATTTTTATGAATAGTGACAGAGTGAATAAGATAAATTAAGTATTTAACACTGTTAATGGAATTTTACATTGTGATCTGCTTGCTCTGCAGCACGAGCTGGGGCAATGCAGCAGAGAATCTGCTCCTCGGGAGGGAACGGCTTTGGACCTTCCCACTCACCTGGAGCATGAGCAGGTGTGCTGAATACAGCCCCATTGCAGCTGCCACTGCACAGCCCCGTGTCCCAGTGACCTCACTGGTGGCGTTTGCCATGAAGGAGCTAAGGATAACCCAGGTCATCCTATGGCTGGAGTGATGGCAAGTGCTAGTACTGGCTCAGCCAGCTGATGACTGTGCCGCGGGAGGGTGCAGTGCGGTGTATTGAAGAGAAGGGACAGAGCTGCCCCGGGGTTTCATGCCAGCGCTAAGACTTTGTGTTATGCCTCTCAATATTGATAAACTGAAGAGGCATCTTCTCCAGGAGTGATGCAGCACTGTGCAGGTTGAGTGAACAGGCTGATAGTCAGAGCTATCACTATGTCAGGTGCTGCACCAGAATCTACCAGCTGCATCTGGGTGCTGTGGGTCTGGGATGCTGAGGCTGTGTCGTCATCCTGCTTTGCTGCCTTGTGTTTGCTCTGACCCACGTGCTAGCAGCCCCATTGCATTGCACTACAGTGCAAGGGTTCTGCCACGTGCTTATTGAAAGCTTTTAACATACTTGGTCATCTAAGCTTTAAAAAAATAATATTGGTTTTTGGTTGGTGTTTTTAGATATCCCTTCTTTGTCTTCTCAGCCTCTCAGGAGCTGTTTTGCTTATGAGTGAGTTTGACTTTTATTCCCACTTCATTTGAATGAAGAAATAAATGCTTTTTATTTTTTAAGTGGAGAGCTCAGGAAAAGATGCTTTTCGATGGTTGTCTTGGAAAAATATAGTCCTTCATATTGCCATAAACATCTGTGCTCTAATCTGTTTGTGTTGTAAATGCTGAGTTAATACATTTCCATTTTTTCCCCTTCATGTGTTTTCTGTGTGTTTTTGAGTGTATATGTGAGCGAGTTATGCTTAGGATGCGGTTGCTGGATCGCATAGTACATGAAATACCATCACCTAAACAAAAAAAAAAAGCCAATTTCACTGAGTTTCAAAGTGAGAAGAAATCCTGCTTGGAAAGGATGAGCATTTGTTTCCATTTTGCATAGTGCTTAGCATTGTTTGCTGGGTGGTGAGTCAATGGCTTGAATTAATTATAATTACTGAAGAGACATATACTGATTGAGCAAATAAAGTAGTAAGCTCATTCGTGCCAAGGCCATCTAATTAAATGCTAACTTTGTATAAGCTAGATGTGCATGAAAGATTAATTTTAAGAGGTTTTATGACTCCCACTAAATAATGATTCAGTAAAATCTTTGCATTATATCATTAGAACATCTAATCTTAAAGTGATATAACATTTAGTCACAGATCTCTATTGTACAGGAAGATGCAGTAAATTATTATTGTTGCAAATTAATCACTTTTCTCTAAGAAATGTTTATGGACTTTGTTTTAATTTCCGACTGCGATGTGCAGTGAAGCAAATCAGAAGTGAGAAGGATACTGCATCCCCATTTTTCCTAGTGCCTGTTTCACCAGTGTCCCATGATGCAGGTACTTCACAAAAATGTTTAGCAGTAAGGTGTCCTAGGGACAGACAAGACTTATCAAACTCCCTCAGCCATCTAGAAGTGGCCCCACAACAACCTATTCAAGATGTACATCAGCTGATTTTGGAAGGAGGTACCTGTTTTCTCCTGGGCATTGATTAAAAGTTGATTTTAAATCTCAGAAAGAGTTCTTATGCTGAAAGTATTCATAGTTTAACTTTGTATTTTTTCTTTTTCATTGAACATTCTTTGCTTATATTCAAAGCACATGATTTGTTATTACAGACCATGAAATAATAGTACAGATGTTTCTAAAATTGTGTGGCCACTGAAGATCGTTCTGTGTGCAGTTTACCTGTCGTAATTGTAGTAACCAGTACTCATATAATAAATAATAAAATAATGAAGATACAAAGACAGTTTTCCATAATTTATTGTATGTTTTCTGTGTATCAAGTTACCTCTCCTTTCCTTAAAGGATTGGTGGAATATTACATTTCTAACAATAAAAGCTTGATGGAATCAGATTTGTGATTTTCTAGAAAATTAACGAGATATTTTGTCAATTTTATTCCAGACTTCATTTGTCAGAATATGCAGTGTCCAGTGACAAGCTAAAAGAATTTTTTGACAAATTAACTATGCCACAGGTGACAGATCAGGAAAATGTTAATTTAACAGCCCCTTTATGCTTCCCAGATTTATTGGAGGCTATTAAGGAAACTCCAAATGGTAAGGCCCCTGGCCCTGAATAGATTTTCCATTGAATTTTATACAGGATCTATTAATAAAGTTTGATGCTGCCTTTTTGAATATAGGTAATTGTACTTTATCTTCTGGGTCTCCTCAGCATTTACAGTTGGAATACAATTTTTAGTTGGAAGAAAAAAGTAAGTATGCTTCAGTAGGGCCTGTGATCCGGTTCTGAATGATTCCTCTTGACGAAGGGACTGAAGCACCATGTAAGACCCACAGGTTGTTCCAAGTTGAGGCCAGGTGGGCAGTTCTCTGACTCTTGGCCACTGAGACTAAAAGTTGGAACCCTTTTGTTCCGTCCCTGCCCCTACACATCCTTACCCCAAGCTTTGCACACGTAAGACAGTCATTGGGCTCTGTGGGACTTCCTATGCAGCTTATACTTGGCAGGATCAGTCTCAGGGTATGGATTCATCCCATCCTGTGGACAGGTACCTCATGTTTTGGATTGCTGAGGCTGGTTGAGAACAAATACCATCAGTTTGCGATAAACACAGTGGACGTTTCTTCCAGAGCCCTTTGGCTTGGTGATTGATCAGTTGAAGCCTTGACGCCGGTGTTTGTAGTCCGTGCTGATGCTCCCTGCCTGACCTTACAGCAAATGTTCTCAGTACTGACAGAAAGTCTCACCAGCTGCTGAATTGCAGGTTTCAGCCTCTGGAACACCTTACAGCAGTTGATCAGTTTTACAGCACTTTTAATAGATAACAGTATTTCACATTTATAAAGACCTTCAGTGGAACCGTGGTGCTTTTGAGGCATTCCTGGTGCTGGTGTGTCGCTCCCCTTGCTCTGGGAGCAGTTGGGATCTGAACTGGTGCACAGATTCCCCCTGGTTTAACTCAACTGCACCTTGATGTTCATGCTGAACATTGCTGAGTAAGAGAGGAACGATACCAGTAACGGAGGGGCTTGGACAAGCACCATGGTGTAAAAATCAACTGGGAGAGGTAGAGCATGATGAGAGATGGGGAAGGACCAAGAGAGGTGGATTTACAAAACAGGCAGCACAGAGCAACAGTGCAGTGTAAGGCAGAGAATAAAGGGAAGTGCCGGGAGAGGACGAGAGGAGAGGCAGCACGAGGGAAGTTGCCAGCCTGTTTGTGATAGCTGTGAGATGAGGGGCCCTGGGAGGTGTTTATTGTTCAAGTAAGTGCATTTATTGGATTATGAGCTTATAAAAGAGTCTGTACTTGTAGTAGTGGCCAGTGGAATAGTGTGGACTTTCTGGTTATTAGGTACAGCTCCTGGTGTGTTTGTCTGTTCTCCCCCCTGGTTCTATGCGGTGTATATCAGTTGTAACCTTGACAGTGACTCTCACCACTCGCTGTCAGTTTTTCTTGGATTTTCCTTTGTCAGAACCAAGCATTACTTAGGATTCTGCCATCCTTGGATATAAATATGCAACTAACGTCGCATGCCAAGGAGTTGCATTAATTTCCTTGATAACTGCTATTTACTCATTCACATGCAAATGGAGCTGGAACAACAGGTCTCTGGTTCTGGCGGGTATCTCCAGCCACGGCTGTAACTGAGCGATGTCCCAGCCCTGCGTGTTTGTGCCGTCCCTGGCTGGTGTCTGCACTTGGACATGGGCAGGGATGGACTTTGAGATGGAAGGTTTGTTACCTGACACCTGGTTAATTCCCCTTAAAAAGGAAGGAAGGAACCCTTATGATTTGAGCAGTTGGGGTTGTTAATGGTTTCCTCGGGGCGGTGCGGTTGTGGGTTTGGGTGCTGCCCTACGGAATCCCAGGCACACAAGCTCATCCGGGGGTTTGTTGAGGCTTATCCAGACAAGGTGATGAAATGTCCCATGTTCTGTTACAAGTACAATGTTTGCTTTTAAAATGAGCAGACACGATTTTCTTCTTAACTTAAAAGCATGGGAAGGGGAGATTTCTGCTTTCTTGAAAAAGTTTATTATATTTCGATAGATCTTAGTAATACTTTAAGTTGTGCCAGTATGAATAACTTTAATCTTTAAATTCCTGTTATTTCTCTGATAGATAATCACACTGAAGTATCTGATGGGTTTTGACAATATATTGAAATTAGCACATGGCATTTAACTCCCTGTTTTATATCCTCATCCTAGACTTATAGATTGAATCCTTTTATCTGTTACTTAGAATTCCAAGTGATTAATTTGAATGATACTTCCCTCTCTCAAGCCCAGTGTGTGTATAGAGATTGAGGGATCCATCTACAAGGGGGTGCTTTTGCAGAGGGGATCAGGGTGTACCATCTTTTGTCTCTTGAAAAGATTACCACTGTAAAGATGCAGCAGTAGATGAAATATTTTTGTCTTGTAATACAAACTCCATAGATCTTTCTGTTGCTGTTCACCTTATGTTGTATTTAATTGTTCATCTCCACATTGCCAAATAGATTTTTTTTAAATATAGTGAATTCCAATAAAACTCAATATTAATTCATCCTTCTTAGTTGTCTTAATAGTTCAAGATTGTTTAATGACTCAGTTGAGTGTGTGATTTTGTTCTTCTCTTGGCAAACCAAGGTCAAGCCTAAGGTTTATTTTTAAAAATCATCTTAACCTCCAGGTGTGATCGCCAGTCGCATTCTCTGCTTGGGCATTAGCCCTTCTTCACATGCTCAGTGATTCCGTGCATTTTATCCGCTGTGTGTCCGGGTGCCAGCGCCTTTCACTCCCCTTGGCACAGTGGTGAGGGAAGGAGGGGGATGAGGGGGTCCTGAGCTGGAAGGGACCCAGGACAGCGTTGCAAAGTGGTAGCACTGGCAGTACTGGTGGGTGCCATAGCTAGAGGAGCTTGTGCTGCAACAGGATACGGCTGTGGGAGCTCTTGGAATACAACTCCTGAGTTGGTAGTTCTGTGTGCAAGGAGCTGAGCTCTTCGAGAGTGAGAAAGGGCTGCAGTGGAAAGCAGGAGTGTGGAAACACGGGGAACACTGGTGGGGAATGCTGATGGAGAAATGGTTTTGACGTTTTGGGTAGGTTCGTCATTGCTCCCTTCCCCCCATCCCACCCTTATTATCCTTGGGTTTGGGATTTTTTTGGATCCTGCAAGAACATAGGATCTCGCAGTGAAGTTCAGGCTTTTTAAGGAAATTAAATCTTTGCCAAATATATCATTTTTACAGATACATTAAACAGCAGTAAAAGAATTGGAATTTAAACGTCGAGCTTCTTCCAGCTTTAAGCCGTAGCAGTGTGTTTTAATCTTCCTGCTGAAAGGACTTCCACCCTCCCCGGATTTTGTATTAGCTCTGTCGTACTTTTTCTTTTATACATTCTAATGAAATATATTTTCTCGACAGGGTCATGTTGGTACAACGGCAACCAAAAAAATTGATGTCTACCTCCCACTGCACACAAGCCAAGACAAACTGCAGCCCATGACAGTTGTGACGATAGCAAATGCCAAGGTGCATGACCTGATTGGACTAATATGCTGGCAATATACAAGTGAGGGACGGGAACCAAAACTGAAGTAATGTTCTTTCTTTACTACCTCTTGATCTCTAATTTTCTCCTCTGCAGCCTTTTTGCATAATGAAATGGATTTCCATGTCAGTGTTTTTATAGATAAATCTTAGAGAAGCCACCTCCACATTTATCAGTATTTCTTTTTGAGCAGTACACATGCATCTGTATCCATTTCTCTTTCAATTAAACTACCGGGTACTGTATAATGATAAGCATATGAAACCTCGGATCTGTAAATGAATCATAATTTCAAAGCTCTCTATGTAAAAAATAATATAAATCTTATTTCTTTTGGTGTCATGGAGACATTTTTCAGTTTATGTCCCATCTATTTTTTGGTGGTGTTCTTAATGGCCGAGACCACAGGGATGTCCAATAAAGTCACCTGAACCCACAGGTCACACCTGTGCAGGGTGATCATGTGCCTTGGAAGTACCAGTGATGTTCTTCTGAAACTGGAGAGTAGATTTTAGCCATGATGAGTCTGCCTGAAAGCAAGCTGGAATTCTGTCAGAGCACTTTAGCATTATCTCTTGCTTTCTGCTCTCCTTTTGCTGACGTAATGTCTTTGATTCATTGTACATGTGATAAAGTGGTGATGCTTCTCTGAGGATTGACGGGTAAGGGGCCAGAGGTGCTATTCCTCCCAGGTTGTCATCCTGGAGATGGCATTAAATTAAACATACACAAACATGGATCTGAAAACAAAATAAATACCAGCTTTCTTCAAAATTTTGGATAAAATTGCATTCTTTAATTCAAAACTCATGGCAGCATGCTGAATTTTATAATTTACACAAGACAGACCTCTTTGCTGTCTGGAGAAACAGCTATGTTGTCCTTGGAAATTTTAGCTTCAGTTAGTCAGTGGATTTTTCAGTATCTTTGGCAATCATTGCTCATGTCTGCATTGGGAAGGAGTTCTGCCCCAAGATTTGTGACTGCAGGATGGGTTGGATTTGCTGTGCTGGAGAAGTGGCTCTGGTCAGTAAGAACCATTATTCCAGCTTGGTGTAGGTGACAAAGGTTGTAAAGCCCAGGTACTTCAACCATCCATCTGGGCAGCTTTGGGTTTAAAAAGAGTTCTGTAAGGTACCTCCCTTTTTGTGGGGTCACGGAGCATAATGGGAGAGTTTATTCTGGAGTTGATACCAGTGGGTGACTGTCCTGGTGCAGAGGTTAATGGTTGGGTTGGTTTTCACTACAGGAGCCAATTTTCATCTTATTTTGTTGTTGCTCCTGAAGTATTTGGTGAACAGGGCTTCGATACTGAATGTTACAGCTTGCTTTTCCAGCATTTTTCAGAAGGATTTGGGGAGTCACTAGTCTTCTCACCTGTTGCAGCACAGTTGTGATGGGGAAAGGGACATACGGAGCGGTCACTTGAATTCCCCTCCTTTAGGGTGAGCTGATTGTGGTTCATCCCCATGGGACAGCCAGACAGGCAGCCCACCCTGAAAACAGCTTCAGGGATATTGTTGCCTTGAATGCAGGATTTCCTTTGCTCTTCTCAGCAAACATATGAGAAGTTTCAGAGGTTAAACACTTACGTTGGATTTGTCATTTTTTTAAAAACTGGAGAAGAAGTATGAAATTATTTGCAGATGGTGCCATTTGCTGTTATTAATTTCTGTTCGTTATAGCATAAGTTTGAAAAAGTGCCCTTTTTGTGTGATTAGCTTATTTTTTAATGAGTAAGACACTGCTAATGTCAGTCTTTGGACACACTTATTTTTCAGCACACCTCAGCTGGAGCGGTGCCTGTGAGTAGAGGTATGCCATGAAACATCGCTGCCCACAGCAGAAGTTAGCAGTGGGAGGAAATGAATTTCACTGCCTGCCTTGAAGTGTAAGATGTTATGATGTGTCAAAGAGCCATCATGACCAAGGAGGCTGTCTGATGTAATCAGATCTCAGGACAGAAATAATAACCTAAAAGATGGAGGCATGAGTTCCCAAGAACAGTCAAACAGCAGCAACTGAGATTCTGGGCACTCGTGCTCCAAGGGGTAGAGCCTCAAGATTGCTTGTTTCCTTGGGGACTTCTTAATTATTTCTCATGTCTTCATCATCTTTCCTCAGCACTGCTGAGTGCCTGTCCTCTGCAAGGACTGATGCAGCTGTAGAGTAATGCTCATCATTTCCAAGTGTGTAGGTTGCACATTCTGCATTTGCTGTTTGTTCCTGATTTAGTCAGTTCAGAATGAACAATAAGAAACTGGAATCATTGTGACACTGCACTACAATATATACCAAGAATGCTTCCAACCTGGTACTCAAGGCATGAAGAATGACAAATACACCTACTAGTAACACAGTTTGAGAATAATGAGGAGGTTGTAGTCTTTGTAATTAAGAAGCAACCCCTCTGTCTTTAGGAAAATAATCGATTACTGTCTCATTCTTTTTCCTAAAAGGTAGATCTAAGAGTCTGAAAGGAGTGAGTATAGTTGACAGCTTTGAGGACATCTTGCATTCAGTTAAACTGCCTTTTTTATTATAATTGTATTATATTTGTCTCTCTTCACTCTCTCGGTATGAGGAACCACTGACAGTGTTAGCAGCCTCATTCCTGGTCTCTTAGACATGACTTGTGGTCATAACCCACTGGACCATGCTCTGGCCAAGCCCCACAAATGCACTATAATGATTCCACCTGCAAAAACCAAACAAAATCCTTCCTAGGATCAAATTAATTGTGTGATGCAAAATTCAAATAAACTTCCTATTTATACAAACCGAGTGCTGTTACTTCAGTCAGCTGTACTTCACTTTTCCATTCTGTCCAAACCTAACTCGGATTCTCAAGACTTGGTGCGTTGTCATCTGAAACCTGAGGTTCAGGGCTTCAGTCCTGTCCCGGTGGCAGTTTGGAATGCCAGGAGGTTCTACCCTTTCTGCTTCTTCTTTTAACACATTGCAACTTTACCTGTGTTAATGTTCAGGAGCCCGCTGCAGGTTTGCAGGCCTTTGTAACCCCTTTGATTTCTGGGATTTAACACTGTGTCTTTTCAGACTGGTGGGTGGCAGGTAAGTTGTCACCACTGCCTTGTTTTGGCACTTTTGTTGCTCTGAGACTGCCCTGTGTTCTGTTGTCTGCATGTCTGCTGGTTCCTCGGACTTTAATGAGAATTATGCAAATACATCCAGTACTGAATGAAAATGGTGACTGTTTATACAGAGCTTTAAGCATGCTCCAGGCTGCACACAGAAGAATTCTGTCAGGCAAATAGTTTGGGAAGTCAGCAGTGTGAGGCACAGACCAGTGCTGGGGAAGTCTGGTGGCGTGGGGCAACTTCTGAGTGACATTGATCTGGACAGAAGGAGCTTGCAGACCTGTGCTTGTGTCTGTAGTCCTGGGAGTCTAAACAGAGTCAGAGAAGGGCCTGAAAATCATGCCAGGGATTCCTCACTGCGTGAGCAGGATGAGCTGTATCTCTGTTTAGCGTGTTCCTAAAGAGACTGGCACCAGCTCACACCGTGCTGGCTGCGTAGGCTTCCCCAGAGCCCTGGGGCTGTATGAATTCCCAGCACCACCTTTCCCTAGCTTCCCTGAAAGTTATTTCAGCTCCTGAAGAAGTTGAAAATTAAATCAGCAGCAGTGTCACCATTCTTGATGACAGTCTGGAGACTCGTGGAAGTTTAGTAGCACTGTAGCGCGTTCAGAACTCGCTGGGATGAACACTGCTGGATTACCTTGTTGGTAGCAATTTTCCAGCTTCCATGAAGTGTAATGCATCATTATTACTTGTTTTATATAATAAATGTCTTAGTTGTGACAAGGTGTATACAGATCCCCTGGACTAAGCGCTCTCAGTTGCAACCAAAGGTTTGTGAATTAATTGAGAAAATTGCAAATCAGGTAGTCAGCGAAATAATTCATTGTCACATCCAATCAATAAACTTTGTAAATCAACTCATTTAATTCAAAAAATGATCTATATAGATCAAGCGACCAATTAAACAATTAGCATACACTTTGCAATTAATTAATTTAAGCATCAATCATGCAATTAAAACTCCAAATTTAAGCTGCAGAGTTTAGAAACACATTGCCACGTGAACATTCCAGCTATACTTCACGGCTGGGGACAAGGCCTGAATGCTGGCACATTTGCAGTAAGAGAGAATATTTCTTTTTGGCTGAATAACTTAAACACTGTCATTTGAAATAGCTGTTAATATTAGGAAAATATGATTAATACTCTGGTATATACAGATATTTATTTCCCTGTGGAGAGAAAGCCTTAGATTTCCCTTTTGTATTTTCCTCATGCTCTATCAGCTTAAAACCTCCTTTATTATTTAGTTCTGTTAGTTAGACCACTCATGTTTGAGTTTTTAGTGACTGGACTTCTGGGATATTTAGGAAAGGCAGCTTTTCCACTTGTCCTTATTTGTGTTGAACAGATCTTTGCCTGTAGTTTATTGGCAGTTACCTGCCCAGGAGCCACCTCAGCTCTTCAAGCCTACGTTCAGCAGCTAGACAGTGTGTGTTTGTCTTCCATTCTGAAATGATGGCCATGTAAATAAATACATTTTCACAAATGGAAAAATAATTACTTCCAGCTTTAGGAAGTCATGAAACTTTCATGGACTGTGGTGTATGTTAATCACCATCAGTCTTTGCTTGCAGTTCAGTCGACATTGAAGGACTCACTGCTTTACACTGAGGTTTTGGGGTTTTTTCTGTTATCACATGGTTATGGTGGTGAGATCTGTCAGGGCTTTGTTGGGATGTATTTCTGTACGTCCTGTTGGTGGCTTTTAAGTATATCCCTGCTGCAAGTGGCATGTCTGCTGGTTTGTTTCTGCAGCATTTAGCAAGTAGAATTGATTGGCTGAACTGAATAGGTTGCCTGGCTTCCCTCCTGAACGAATTTGTTTTGTCTTTCAGCGACAACGTCAATGCCTACTGTCTCCATATTGCTGAAGATGACGGTGAGGTTGACACAGATTTTCCACCCTTGGATTCCAATGAGCCCATTCACAAGTTTGGCTTCAGCACTCTGGCGCTGGTTGAAAAGTACTCTTCTCCCGGCCTGGCAGCAAAACAGTCGCTCTTTGTTCGCATGTGAGTACGGACACTAGCTTCACAGCTACAGGGAAATACTAGTGTGACACATCTGTCTTCTCCTCTGCTTTTCTTCATCTGAATTTAGGGCTATTCAGGGGCACACGTGTTCCCTGGGCTCTGCAGGCAATGCCCAGGTCTGGGTCTCTCCTGGGGCAGGTTGATGCTGCAGCGCGCTGAGCCATCGCTGTGGGTCTGAAGCTGCAGAGGAGGATGTAGGCATTCTGCATGCTATTAGTGGGGGAGCATTGAACAATAAATAGCAGGGATTTACACAAAGTCTGAGTTCATCATCTTTATTTTGCTCCAGCCACGCTGCTTATTTAGGAAAAATATGTCCTGAATAGTAAACAAAATAATGTATATAATAGCTTCAGAGAGTTAAAATTGCGAAGTTGTTTGTGTTGGATATCCAGAGCCCTTGTCAATAGGTATTGAGAACCCATCTGGCTAGTGACATTTTAATTATTTTGGGGAAAATGGACTGAATTATAGCAAAAAAAACCCCACGTATTCTTGTGGTGTTTGAATATTCCTAGAGAGGGACTTTGAAATCTCCAAAGCCTGATAGACATAGTAGTAAGTTAGCATTTTAAACTTGAAAAGCGAGTGATGTTTCTTACAAGTAGTTGCAGAGTGCATTAATAGTGATGCCGTGATTGAGAAGCGAGCAGTCAGAGCAAGACCACTCTGGTGTCCCAAAGGGTTTGAAGAGGAAGGCCCCATCCACCACTGAGGGTTGGGGATGTCTGGTTTGTAACTCAAGGAGAATTTGCTATTTCATTTGTCAGTGAATTACAGTTTGAGTGATCACTTTAGGTTTTCCTCACTTATGAGTGAAAAATGTTCCAAACCATTGGAAGGTCTTAATTATTATAACAAAATACTAGTAGCATAAGCCACTTCCTACTCAGGAAAAATATGTAACACTTGGGTCTCGTGAAATGAAAGTGCTAGTAGGGTTTTCCTGGCTGGTTTTTTAATTTATAAAGGATGACTTACGTTTCATAACCGTACAGCTGCTTCCAGTTTTGAATAATCAGACATTGAAAAAAATTTCTGAGCTATTTCATTGCCTTTTGACATCCTGCATTGTGGAGTGTGTTTCTTAGAGATGCTCTGAAGCGTCCTACTGAAAGGCATTTTCAGAAACCCCACGTGCATTTCCCAAAGGCCCATTTGCTCCACTCCACCACAGTAGGTCATGGGAAAATAAAATACTCTGTCAACAGAATTTACAAATCAGTTATTGAAGGTAAAGATATTCATCTGTGCTGAGCTGGGTTCAGTCAGGAGGGAGCTGATGGAGGGAGGAAAGGAAGCAATCCTCTTCCAGTCGCAGGATGGGGTCCAGTACTGGTTTGTAGGAGGCACCTGACCTTTCTGGCCATGGAGCTGCCAAGTTTTTCATTCCTTCCACCTGATGGAGGGGTGCTGCACATTTTATGAGAAAGAGAAACTGTCTCTTTCACCTGCATGCATCTCTGAAGTCGATGCAATTGCCATGAATTCCATTTTTTCAGTCCTATGATTCTGTGATTATTTTGTCTTCAGCATAATCCTGCACCATCTGCATCCCCAGAAAAATTCTAGCAGGTATATAGAAAACTCTGATCCTTCTCTGTGCAGTCAGAAAGGCTCCTCAGTGGTGACTGCAGGGAGGCCAGTTAAGCCTGTATCATTAGAAGATTGTAAATTGTTGAGGATTTCTCATCTGGAAAAAGTGCCCTTTCTTTCTCAGCTGCCTCTTGCCCAAATCCCCACCACCCTACTCAGTGCAGAAGTGGGGTTTAGTGTTTGAATGCAGTGAATGCCCAAGGTCTCAGATTTTGGCCATCAGCTCAGAGGAGGTGGAGCTGGTGTTCCCACGTGGAACCCAGAGACCTCAGCACCGGCCGAGCCCAGCCAGCACTTCTGTAGTGCTTGTGACAGGATTAAGGTCCTGCTGCAAATCCTGCAAAAGAAATGTCAAAATTCTTGCTGTAACCAAATGTGTGCTGCCATGAAGACCTTCCCTCCAGTGTGGGAGCTCCTGCTGATTAGAAAAAGGACAACTGCAGCATAAGTAGTAGCACTTTTCTGAGAGGGTGTTGTTTTCTCTGTGCCTCTCTGTTAATTTGAAATTTCAACTTGTACTTCATATGTAAGTAGATATTTGTAAATAGTTAGCTTAAAATTAGAATTTTTAATTCATCCCCTAGAATAGGGAATTACACTATCCTCCCTTGATCAAAAGGTCATTACTCCTGTGAGTTTAAATGTGTGTGCTATTTTGCTTTTGTAGGAATTTGTTGTAAATTAGACATCATCTTCCTTCCCTGTCATCCCAGTAGTGCATGTAATTGTAGTTTTATTTTTCTGCATCCCTTTTTTTTCCTCCTCACACTGAAGTATTGCAGCTGCTGACATGTCAGGCTTGCGACTTGTAATGTTTATTAATATTAAATCACTGTTGAAAAAAGTTGATGCTCCTGAGAAGCTTTACAGTGAGGCATGGTGGATCATTTCAGACCTCGCCGTCCTGCACACAGGGTGTGTTGTCAGAGGCTGTGCAGTTGCTCAAGGCAGCGGAGCCTTGTCAGGGACCCCGCTTCAGCAGGACATGTTTGAGTGGCAGCAGTTTGCAGAACTTTACACACTTAAACTCCTGCCAAGGCAAACTCCTAGCCACTTGAGTTAGTTATAAATATCCAGCGGCGGTGGTTGGAAGTAGCCCATGGTGCAGTTTATATTCTGAGCCGAATGTGACTGTCGCTGTGGCTATACAGAGGAGTAAATAATTGAGTTTGATTAGGGAGAGGGACCTCATTATCCCCCCACCCGTGCCCAGCTGGTAGGGGAGGGTCGCAATGAAGCCATTAGCTGTCTCTCTTCCTGGCATCTCAAAGAGCTCAAATACATCTGTGTCTTATTTTCTTTTCTGGCACAATCAGTCGAGCGAGCTAAGCAGGCATGACCGAATTTGGCAAGTTCCAAGGACTCTGGCAAAGTTACACAAGGAGAAGACGGAGGGCAGTCGTTCTGGCTTCCAGCTGCCCATTAGTCTAGCGAGTTATGTTTTTGGAAAATGTCTGTTGTGGAAAGCAGTACTTTGTCCAATGTCAAACACGGCACTCACAAACAGCTCCTCTGATGTCGCATAGGATCTGTCAGGAGGAGTGAGGTGAAGCCCTGCATCCATGTAAATGCAAACTTCTAGAGGTGATGAAGTAATACCTGAAAGACTGGAAGCAGAGGTAGTGTAAAATAAATCTGTGCTATCATTAGAGCTTTATCCCTCTGAAATTTTATTATCGCAACTTGACACACTCAATCTAATGGTGTTTCTCAGAGTTGCAGCTCAGCTGCCAGTTGGCACACAGATGAAATTTGGCATACATCTCTTCTGCTCTGGAGCACTTTTTTCCTGTTTTGCATATTATGTTTAAATTGCTGTGACTATTATATATGTGCTTTTCAAAGCAGCACCTCCACTATACCGGATAGATTAAGGTTTGAGACATTTTTAAAATATCAGGCTTTCTTCATCCATGTACAGATCCAATCCATGGCTTTGAAATGTGTCTTTCACTTAGATTTAAGCAGCATTCCCCAAATGTCCAGCTACCAGATCCTACATGGGTGCAGGTAATCTCCAAAGCCTCACCTGGAACACTCATAAAATGTGATGTAAGAAAGTTAAATGTGGCTGCTGAAGTTAAGGGCTTCCAGGGAGGGGCAGAAGCAAAGAAAGGAGTCTGAGCAGGAAGCTGGCTTGTTGGGTGTCTAATGGACACATTTAGTGTCTAAATGCAGTTGGTTAAACTGGGGAGCAAACAGGCTTGCCCAGGAGTGACCTGAGATGCTCAAAAGCAAGATTGGTGAGGCTCAGGATAAGAATCGTGTTATTCTGGTTCAGATTATTGTGCGCTTTGTCGTAAAAATGACCCAGCTTAACTCAAGTACCTGGCATCAGCTTGGAGTTTTACTCTTAACTTTGGCTTTGTGCTGATCAAGTGGAAATAGTTATTAGTCATTCACAGACGCTTCCAGCCATGCCAGCCGTTCTTTGCATCAGGCTCTAAGTGCTATAAATTCCACTTCAGTAGGGGAAATAAAAAGGAAAAAATTTATTTTTTTTTTTAAACCAGCACAGATTGCACAGGCAGCTTTTGGAAAAGTTTGTGCCTCGTTGGGAACAGAATGTCCCTAAGAGTTGGGGTTTTATTTTGCTAGGC
Source organism: Heliornis fulica (assembly GCA_013399135.1). NCBI lineage: Eukaryota > Metazoa > Chordata > Aves > Gruiformes > Heliornithidae > Heliornis > Heliornis fulica. The sequence goes on along the minus strand of VXBZ01010338.1, from coordinate 1,269,986 downwards.
AAACAGAGCCCATGGCGAGGACGCTGCCTGTTTTTGTGCTGCCTTGGAGCACCTTCCCCCCGGCAGCAGCCCGCCGAGCACTCGCCTCTTCTGTTGTTTTCTTTTTCCTCTTCTGAACCTTGCCACCCTGGCTCCAGTGCCGAGGCTGTAAAAGAAGATGGAAAGCCAAGTTACCGCAGAATGATCACTATCATTAACATTCACGGGTGGTTCACTTATCATTCCTGACTGCACAGACATGGCAGCCGTTATGAAACGTCCACAGGTGTAGCACGATGATACATATTACATTGTGCCACAATGGATTTATGTATTCTGTAACAAAAGAAAAGTGTAATGAAAAAATACAGAAGGTAATCCTTTATTCCTCCACTGCACAATTTATCAGTAATGCCTGTGGATGATAAGTGCCAGGGATTTCCTTTGCTTGATTTAACCTTGTCACCCAGGTATGTTTTTGCAAAATGACAGAAAATACAAGCTAAGGAATTTCTTTGGCTTCCAATTTGCAAGCCTCGGTTTTAATTGATTCAATAGCATCTGCTCGTCTGTCCCGTGTTCTCGTGTGTTGACTTAAAATAAAGGTATCACACGCTAGGAGAGTAAGGTAAACCATGTAATTTATAATCCTAATTAAGGATATGCTGGAATTAGGTTGGGTGAAGAGAGGTTTATGTACATTATCAATGCAGGGCATAGCTGGGAAGCTGGCAAGGCGAGCTGGGGCAGGCGATTCTTCCAGAAGAGCCTCGCTGTGCCGTTTTCACATGGAGGTGGGTTGCAGAGATTGATGATGGTTCAGGCCATCCAGTGCAGAGGGTGGCTGCATGGCTCCATGCCCCTCTGATGCCGCTCCAGCACACTGGGGATGGTGCAGGGCTTCTGATCCATGGTACAGGAGACCTGACACACTGGCCTGACCCAGGGACAGCAGCGGAATCTCTTTGGTCTGGGCATACATCCGCTCCTGGCTCAGGGCTGTGGGCTTGCCAAGTGCTGAGATGTCGTTCCCGAGGTTTGGTGGTGTATTGTTAGAGAAGAGCCACACTGTACACGGAGCATGATGGAGCAGAGGAAGGGAGAGGCGTGTGCTGAGCTGGGATGGGCATTTCAGACCCTCTGGCTCCATTCCAGAGCAAATAGCCAAACGTTTACAAATGCGGGGCGCGCTTTGTGTTTTACTGTGCTTGCCAAAGTCCCGCTTGCTGGAGAGCACACTAAATATAGTAAAACACAGAGGTTTTTCTTACTTTGCTTTGATCAGTAAAATAAACTTTTAAAGATTGTTCTGGGACAAGATCCAGCTTCTGAGGCAAAGAATGGCCACGGCTCGATGTGAGTTAGTAATAGAGTGTCAGGAGAGTCAGTCTGACAGTTCTCAGGCCGGCTGCTCGATGGAAAGAATCGACCGTGTTGCAGTGGCCTGAAACACGAGTGGGATGGGCAGCAGCAGTATGTGCCCCTTGACTGGCTCAAGTGTCAGCACTCAGTACGCAGTCATCTGTTTTCGGGGTGTTCTGCATGGGTGCTGGTGTGAGCAGCCCCGAGCTGGGTCAGCCACTGCTGATTGCTTTGTGCCCATTAGGAAGCAGGAGACCCCATGGTGCAGCCATAGGCCCTGCTTTGTCTGGGAAAACACATCTGAAAAACGTGTGGTCAAGGGAAAAATAAAATCCCAAGTCATTGTTCATGGAAAGTTTGGGAAGAATTTCTGCACCAGTTTTTTCTTTTCAGTATTTTAATTTGTTTGCCTGTGTTTTGGTTCCAGTTCTCTGGAAACATCCTTTCTGTATGACAGAGCATTTCATGAATTACTTGAAGGCACCAGAGCTCTTCTGAACAGGTGTCTGTTGGTCGAGTCCAGAGCACAAGGCTTTTCCTAGCTCTGCATCAACAGACATAGCATCCTTCAAATCAGAGCCCAAAGGGAGTTTCCTTTGTGTAGTTACACTGTGGCTGTACAGGTCTGGGTTCAGCTCGGCAGGTCAGTTCAGACCAGAGCTGGAATGACTTGGAGAAGCAAGGTGGGTGATCAGGAAGCCTCTGGGCAAAGGCAGGATGTTCTGCAGTGCTCGTACACCTTGCAGGGCTCCGAAGCCTCTCAGGGCAAGATGTGCTCACTGGTAGAGAGTGCAGGAAGGTCTGTGCTCGCTGTATGGCGGCAGTCGAAGCCCCTGCTCCAGGGGCCTTGCAGAGGATGGCAGTCTCACCCCCACAGACATGGATGGCACTCCCTCATGTGGAGCATCGCGCTCAGTTCTGCACCGTCTGCCTTAAACATGTGGCAGAAGCAGAGAGGGAAAAAGTAGATGCATGAAAAGCATTGGGAATATTTGGTTTGAAGATGAGTAAGATAGAGTTATAAATAATAAATGGTCTAGAGAACATAAATTTGGGGCTTTTAGGCAGTTTAATTTTGCCAGGAACAAAGTGAATCAGGAATGAAATTCAGATGAGGCCGACCCACAGCTATGAGACACAAATGCTGGGCTATACCGGTGACTTGTGGGTCTGTGCTGTGGGCGAGGAGCTGGGATGCTCTGGAAGCAGGTCTGTCCTTTTTGTAGTGCATCACTCGGTGGATGATGCTGGGTTGCAGAGCTGACCTGGGAGAACTGAGCTCACTCTGTGCTGTGTGCAGGGCAGAAGGTTGCTGCAGGAGGAGTGGAGTGAGCTGCGGGACAAGCTGGTGGTGGCTGGTATGTGCCCAGGCAGGGAGCTCACTGGCCACCGTGTCTGTGCTGGGGCCAGGAGTGTGTCAGTGGTCGTGAGGGCTTGAATATGTGTGTTGTTCATTTCAGCTGTGTTGCAGCGTGGGCCAGGCATGCTGCATCTGAAGGGGTCTGAACTCAGACTTATATTCCCAAAGATTGCGGGGTGAAGTGACATGTAATACAGGCTTGGTTTAACGATGTAATTGTGTTGCTTGGGTTGCTTTTGACTGCCAGTTGCTTTTAAAAATATTCCAGCTGTGATATCAATATCGAGCTCCGCTCCCTGATTAAAATCCTCAGTTGCCAGATAAAAAGCTCCTCCTCCTGTGTAAAGAGCTTTGCAAACCCTCTGCCGTGCCAGCCAACCTCTGGGTGGGTGTGGAGCAGCTCGGATCTCTGTGCGAACTGTCTGCAGTGACATCTACTGACACGAGCAGAGATTGACTGCAAGGTCTGAGGGGCAAAAATTACCGAGATATTAATCCTATATCTCTTCCACTGTATTGTCATCATCCCTGCTTCCCCAGTGATGCCACCACCAGGGTTTGTCTGGCAGTGTGTGCTGTAACCATGCCTGTGCCCTTTGCAGTGTGTCCCCAGCCACGGACTCTCCCACAGGTCATGGCCGGGATGAGCATCCCGCTGTCCTAAACCTTTCCATGAGATCCTGTGCTACCCTGTTCACAGAAACGTGGCCAAAGAAAGGACGTTACATCTGGGCATTCCCAGTGCTGGAAAGCTGCTGGGGCTGCTCTGAGTGCTGTTCTTCCCCTTCTCCATAACAATCTGATACGTCTGCCGTTGGGACGCGGGCAACAATGACATTGGAAACTGTTTCTCCCATATGCACTGTGAAACTCCTCACAGATACTTAATAATGAGCAGTTGAGGAGCTCTGCAGGTACATTTGCTCATTTTTCTTTTTTAATGGTGAACACAAATTGATCAAAAATAAAGATAAATTAGGAAAATCCCTGCACACCTTGAATCTCAGTCTGCTTTCTTCATCTTTGTCTCTGCCTTTGAAGGGAGTTTGCTCAGTTTCTCCTTTTAACTTTGTTAATTGTCGTGCCTAACAAGTCCTTTGCTTGAAGCTAACAAAAATTGCAGCGAGCTGCCTGATGATGATTATTTTGTAAAAATGCATGTGCATCTGTCTTGCAGAAATGCTGCTCATGGATTCTCACTTATTCAGGTGGACAGTATGAAGGTCACCATGAAGGATATCTTACAAAAGGCCTTAAAGAGAAGGAAGGGATCACAGAGAGGCTCAGGTGGGTTATTTATTGTATTTTCCAGAGGGTAGGGTGTTTCTCCATGAGCATATTTTATATCTCTGTTTATCTGTTGTGAAAGATGCTCGGGTTTTTCCGGTGGGTATTGTGATGTTCAGCACCACTCAAAGCAGTTCTGCACACAGGTTTGTGTTCCAGATACTGGCAAAAAACAGACAGTAGAGGAGCTGTGCAGTGTTTGCTGCAGAGCCATAGAGCCATTACTGCAAATATTTATTTATGATAACAAAGCCATTTGCATTCAAGTCCAGCTAGTGGGAATTTGAGATGATGGGTGGAAGTACAGTAAGACCGGGCCTTGGTGGAATTTGTTATACTTTTTAATTTATGTCAGAAAGTGATGCTTAGTATGATTTTAAATAATTCAAAGGATTCATCGTTCCTTGTTTGGAAAAAGAAAAATTTGCTCCCTGCAATGTCATCAAAATAGCACTGCTACAGTTAAGACATACCAACATTTAAAAAAAGAGAATTTACGGTGCTTGCATTTATATTTTAGAGCAATGCTTTTCCAGGGTGTAAATGTACATTCCCATATATGCTCGTGTGTATATTTCAAAAGTATAAGGCTGAGGGTTCTTTCCAGCAACAAGGAATAATTACTGTGAGAAATTGCACCGAGTCTTGTCACGCAACAAAGGAACTTTAATATAAACCTATCTATATGCTGGGTAAAGATAAGGATCTTGTCTTTGTAAATGAATGAAACCTCCTTATGTACCCTTAGTTTTAACTATGGGAAAAGAAAATAAACCCTGTTCTCTGTAGAAAAAAGTAGTCCAGTGCAGTTTTTAAACGAGTGTATAATCTGTCATGGATTTAATTAGCTATCTTCAGATGAGAGCTGAAGTTTTAATAAAAGTTAGAAGAGATAACACAGTGAAGGACACGGATGAGCTGTCTCAAGGCCATATTCCAAGGGAACGATAAGAGCTGTAAAAAATGGCAGAGGAGANGTGAGAAAGATGCTGGTAGGGGTGGTTGTAGATGAGACCCGCCAGCGTCTGCAGCAATTTGGCCGCTGGCCAGGAGTCATTGTTCACCCTCGGCGGTGGCGGCTCCGTCCAGATGTGCCAACTGCACGTTTCGGCTTTTGCCAGCTGACTGCGCCGTTTGATAACCAGCTCTCTGGATGCCCATCACTGGCCGCAGAGATAGAATTAAATGATGATGATCTTCCCACAAGTTGGGAGAGGAAACAATGCATATAAATCTTGATTTCATCTCAGCGTGAGAAGTCTTTATCCATCATCACTCATAATGAACAAGTCGTTAGCTGCGATGAATGGTGTTCTGTTTTTTTCAAACACCTCTTTTGTTCACTTTTTGGGTGACTTTTATTTATTTCCCGGGGTCAGATTTCTCTTCCCTGAAGGGAAGTGGCTAAAGGATTCACTTAGCTCCCTCTTTAAACTACTTTCCTCCTTCCTGTAGCAGATGCTTTACTCTGTGTGTCCCTTTGAAATTTGGTTTTGCTTTTATTTTGTTACTTTGGCTCAGTAGCTCAGAAATGGAATGGACTTGTCATTTATTCCTGCAGCTCTTACACACATTTCTGCTGTCCCGGCACTCCTGCTCGGAAGCCTTGTGGTAACAGTGTATATAAGCACGTAGGCATCCCTTTTTTGGGGGGAGGGTGGTGTTAAATTGCATAAGAAATTGTCTAAATTTACTTTTTATAAATTATCCATGTGATATCTCTCCTCTTTGAGATGTGACCGTCATCCCTGCTGTGGCTATAACCACAGAAGATGTCACAACTAAAAACCCCAGGTTACTTAGAGGGATATTAACTTCGGACCATGGAATTGGGTTTCTTGAGGTAGACAGGACTGGGTGCAGATTTTGGATTGAGCCTGTGGAGAGGTGTGTCTGGAATTAGGACCTGCACTTGGAATCACAATTGTGAGTTGGAGTCACAGCGAGGAGTGATTGCTGGGCTAGGATTTCCCTTTGAATTCCCATAGCACTGAATATCATGATCAAAATACTTTTTTTGGTTTGTTTTTTCAATGGTGAGGCCTCATAGTGCGTTACTGAAATCGTTGTGAAATGCTGTCACATGGGTGAAGGGCCTTCTCAGATTAGGTATTAAATTCATAAATCACAAATTAAGCGCTTTTATTAAAATTATCTCCCCATATCCAAACTGCCCTTATTCTCAAGTACTTCCCTGAGCTTATTCCCAAGTCCTTCCCTGAGCCAAACCTGGATTTGGAAGGGATGCACCAAGGGATGTGACGTCAGCCACGTCAGAGGGGCAGTGGGAGTGCAGCCTGTGCTGAAGCACAGGTAGAGCCCAAGATGCCACTGCAGTGGGCATGGATAGACTGGAGAGGGAGCAGAAGAGGAATTGGTTATCATTCTTCACCTGGCAGCAGGTTCCTCGTATTTGGAGTGGGCATGCTTCCTGCTTCCCCTGGGAGATGTACGGAGAAATGGAATTTAAGATCAGACTATTAGCACGGTACAGTCCTGTGCCGTTGGAGTTCAGGTCATTATTAAGCAGTGGATTAGGGTGTCACAGTTCTGAATAAAAGATAAGACATGATTTAGGGAAAGCATTTCTTCTTCTTCAGCAATGCTTCCATTTAGGTCGATCGCTCTGGTTTTTACAAAGGGCTAACCAAAAATAGACTTCATGTGTTTGTTTAAACCTTCCTAATAGTTTACTAAAGCTGAGATGCCAGTGAACTTTCCTGCACATTTTCAATGTCCCTCCAGACCACTCTTCTCAGGACAAATGAATTTATTATGTTTACAGCTTATGCTGTTTTCAAGTGCTTGTATAAGAAATTGCTTTCTGACCTGTTTTCACCGCTGACTTACATGACATTTCTCAGATTGGTGCTGTGTCCATAGGAAATGCAATCCTCGGTTGGCTGTTTTGGGTGAGGAAGAAATTGAAGAATTTCTGTTGCACAGTCAGGAGGGGTATGTTATGCTGTGACCAGGCTAACACACTACCCTAGTTCCCTTTAATTATTCCTTCAGCCAGCAGCCTGCAGCTTACAAGTAGGTTTTTCAACAAGCAGTTGAGTCTCAGGTTCCTGAAAACCCGTCCCCCTCAGTCATCTCTGTGGGTCAATGACCTTCCAAGCTTCTCTATTTCCAGAGGTTTGTTTCAAAATGCCATTACCATCCTCACAGCTACAAAGCCTTGTCCTGCTGGAGCACAAGGCCAATAGCAATGCAAGAGGTTCCTCTTGATGAAGGGTCACACAGAGCCCAGGTTCCCGCAGCGTGCACTGGCACTCACATCGCTGTACAGCGATCTGCGCCTGCAAAAAACATCCACGGGTTTATTTCAAAATCCCTTCTGTTGAACAGACTAAAGCCAGGTAAAGACTTCTGACTGCAGTTTAACTTGAAGCTAAAGGTTATTTGTTGCAGGAAGGTACAGGTCAGAGAAGGGGATAGAAGTGGGTATGACCTTTGTTTCTTAGAGAGCGGCATGAACATAACGAAACAGTATTCTGATTGCACCTCGCTCTGTGTAGCTGTTACATTAGATAAAATCATTGCTAACTGTTCCCCATGGCTTGCAGTTTTCCTTTCCTGTTGTCACAGGCCTGTGTCTTTGACATATGAACTCTGACCATTTTAAAATAATCATTTTTGAATCAATCAGCAGGAAATGCAGGTGGTAAAATAACCTGTATGTGTAATAGCTGAGAGCTCTGCAGCCCTTCAGTTGTTTGTAGAGGACATGGTTGTTCTGAAGCAGTGCTTTGGGAGCCTGGTGACCTGTCCCACAACAGGCAGCAGTGGGGGGTTAATGGGAATACTGCATCATCTCTTGCCACGTGCCCAGAGAACTGACGGGAAGAAGTGCGGGGCAGTGGCTGCAAGTTAGGGAAAAGCCTCTCACAACCAGTCAGTGCTTCATACTGGAGAAGATAAATCTGCAGAGGAAATTGTTGAGGCAGATGTTTAATTAGTTGGAGTCAAGCTGGATAAATCAGGATAGGTACAGTCTATGCAGATATGCTGGTGTGCCTTCCTCTTCTCTGGGCTGGTTTCATTGTCTTTAAGGACTAACTGTTCTTTTTGCCTAGGAAAGAAGCAGCAAAACCAGCCATCCAGCCTCTCCGTTATTGTAATGGATTCCCTTGTGTACACTCGTAAAATAGGAAATGTAATTGATGTTTTCTTATGGTAATGAAAAATAACTAAGTAGAATACTTTATCATCAATTTGTTTAACCTATCATGTGCTCAGCAGCATGTATTGCACATGCATATTTTACATGAGGGCTGGAAATGAGCTCCCGGCAGAGACTGGTCTAAGCCAGTGATGGGCCACCTCGAGGGGGGCAGGGTGGAATCTCACATGTGAGAGCGTTTCCTCAAAATATCCAGAATGGGAGAGAAGGACACTAGGGATGGGATGGCATCCTGAGCACAGTGAGCTGCAGCAGTGAGGAGAGAAGAGCTAGAAACTCCCTGGGCCCTGCAGAGACCCTGCTGTGCGTATCCTCTTGGCCTGGGCAGTGCTAAGATGCTGGGCTACGTGCCCTGTGGAGAACCCCTGCGTCCACAGGGAGTTGAAGAATTGTTTTGTATACACTTGGTATGTCTGGATATCTTTAGGAATGGTTTTGAGCAGTGTGAGCACTCTGGCAGCCAAGGGTTTAAATATAAAATTGCTCTGCAGAGTGGCAGATCCACAGAAAGGGACTCACATGCTTGGAGTCACAAGCAGAATTTCTCATTCTTCCTTTTTTTATCAGTGTCTGATACGGTGCTGCCTGGATATTGGCCAGATAAAGTAATGGAATCTCAAAAAGCCTCATGAGAAAGTGGGATTTGGGTGGTTTGGTGCTGGGTGGAGCTGTGCTTCCTAGAAATGAGGAGCTTCAGAGAGGGGTGGACTTCAGGTGTGCTCATAAAACCTCACCTCGTGGTTTGTAGAGACGGTTCTGTAGGTCACAGGGACCATGCTGTGGAGCTGTAAGCACCATTATTGGTACCACTTGCTTTGCTTGCTACTAAGTGGTTTTCTACACGACCAACCTGGCATGTGATTCTAATGGCTTTGCCTTTGTCCCTATTTAGGTGCCACGCAGTTAGTTAGCCAAGGGGTTGAGGTTTGGCAGTTGTCAGTGTTGAATCCCATGTTTCAGGAGAGCTCTGGGTTGGACCAGGGGAAGGAGTACCATGCAGAGCCCCTCTGTCCAGATGCCTGGGCTGTCAGTGTCCCACACATGCCCCAGGCAGGTCGGTCCTACCAGACCAGTTAGATCTGCGGGGAAGCCCACAGTTGATAGTTTATATTCAATATGTTCACATGGCTTACAAGTTTAAGGATATTCATGATGCCAGGGTGATTCTCAAGTAATACATGCAGGAACTGTGTTCACCCATGAAAGTTCTCTCCCTTATCTCCCTCGCCTTCCAGTGGTCTCATTCCTTTTGCTCTGCAACACAGACATTCTCCGGGATGCCAGTTGCCTTTTCTGAGTGAACAGACTATAAATACCAATGTAAACTAAATAAGAAAGCTGTGTGAATGTGTACAGAGGCTTTGTTTTCAAACAAATTAAGCATTGATGTGAGAACATAAAAGCCAAATGTTCTTAGAAGGAAATGAGAGGCAAAACTAAACAACGTGTAAGGCTGAAACGTCGGAATAATCCTGCCTGGTTCTGGTCCATGTCAGCCTGTCTCCAGCTGAAATTTCTTGTGAACAGAGAAGCCTTGTCTGGTTAATCTTGTCTGATTCTGAGTAGGAATTCTTTGCAGGGTGAACATGCTACTGATGATTATTTAATAGCTGCTTCAAACTGCAAACATCCCTGAACCAGAAATGCTCAGTCCTTTTAAGAACAAAATGCTATACGAGTTTAATTGTTATAAACAATACCTTCTGCCAACATTTCACAGACATGACCTGTATTTTCCGTAGGTTAGAGAGTTATTAACTTAGGATTCTGCTCAGTTTGGAGAAAGACTAATACTTTTCTATAAATGAAAACAGCTGCTTTACAATAACATTCGCGTCCCTAGCAGCTGTCAACTAGCACTCTTTGCATTCTTTAAAATGTGCAAAGTGACCAAAAATAGCCTAAAATAATCTTACTAGCTGGGATAAGTTTATTATCTCACCGCCCCAGGAAGCTGAATGAGAAGGAAAGAGAAAAAAAACCAAAGGAACAGGGCTAGGACATTAAAATGAAGCCTCCATGTTATGTTTGAGACTCCACAGCAGAACCAAAGGAATTGCAGCTGCAAAGGCCAGTTAAAACGCTGCGTCTCGTCCCCAGGTGATCAGATCCTGACAAGCCATGCAGCCTGTCACCAGCCCCTGGTTTGCAGAGTTCTCTTCTGTGGGTTAGGTTTAAGTTATCCTTCAGACCTTTGGGTCCAGAAGCCCCAAATAAAGGTGCTGCTGCAAACATGAGGCTCGTCTTCCATTCAGAAAGCAGCAAGGGAAAAGAGATCCAAGTTTTGTTGGAAAATTCCATTTCTAACATACCAGTCTCAGCCCCAATTTAATGTTAAAGTTCATGTCTTAAACGTTTGTAAACACATTTTATTTAAAACCCACCCAGGAGAGAAGCACAGACTGAAAAACAAGGATACTGTTTGTGTGAAAAACCACTTACTGTCAAGCACCCCGCCAGGCCCAAGGGAAATCGCGCAGATGCCGCCACACCGAAGGTTTTCGTTTAAACCTGTCCAGGGATTTTCCTATTCCTGGAGTGTCTCGGTGTTTGTAAATACCTGGTCTTGACGCTGGGGTGCCGTGTTCGATTTCCCTCGTCCTGCCTCCTGCAGATGCTCGGAGGAGCTGACATCCCCGTGGTGCTGGGCAGGGGCTCAGCAGCTACGTGTCGCACCAGTTTTTTCGAGGGAGGCGAGCAGGTTGTGGAGGCAGCACTGGGAGTGGGGACAGGACAGGGGCTGGTGGTGAAGAGGCAGGACAGGAGCTATTTGTAATGCCAGTTTTCTTCCTTGGGGAGCCTCATCTTCAGTCAGCAGGCAGAGGTGTTTCTGCAGGGTACCCAGTGACCCCAGTACCTGAGCCAGAGCCCAGCATCTCCATTGCATGCTCAGAATGGCTCTCCAGAGCTACACCTTGGATTTCAAACATGAAATCTACTTCCTGCCACGGGCACGGCTCAGTTTTCATCTCTAAATGATTGAAAATGAGGTCTTTAAAGATATGTAATACTGTGACTTAAAAATACCCCTAATAGTCCCCAAACCAGAATATATCTCTTGCAAGTTCCTAACTAGATTAAACTCCTCGGACTCTTGTGTTGCTTGCCTCGAGATTACAGTTGGCAGTAATGAAACATGTTCTTGTTACTCTCCATCGGTTGTCTTTGCTTCCATCACAGGACTACGGCTCTGATGCCTGGCCAGGGACCTTGCTCTGAGCCTGTGCTCACAGAACCCATCTCCATCCCTGCCGTGGGGCCCTGCCTGGCTCAGGGAAGGGTGTCCCTGTCCCCACAGGTACCTGGTGCTGCAGCTGCCCTTTGGAGCAGGGGTGGTGGCTTTCCTTCCCAAGGGGGTGGTTGCATGTAGCAGAATACAAAGTATGGGGAGAAATGCTAATTCTGAGCATGTTTGGGATGGTGCCTGTTCATCCAGTTCCCAGCAGGAGTTATCTGGGTTTTGGAAGGCAAGAACCCTTCAACTCCTTCCCGGCACAGCTGGCACGCTGCACAGCTGGCTGGCACCTCAGCCTTGGCGGTGAGGCTGGGTGGCTGGACACAGAGTGTCCCTCAGCAGCTCTCACTGCTGGACAGGCTGTGTGTCCCACTTGGATTTTACTTCCTCATCCCCATCTTACAGATGGGGGAACAGGACAAAAAGAAATTGCTGGAAAGGAGGGGGATGGTGTCTTTTTATTGCATATATTTATATATAAAAATAAAGAAATAGGGGGATAAAAGAAACTGTAAAACCAGAGCCCTGTGATTAAGGCATTTTTAAGAGATGAACCACAATTAGATTGAACTGTCATTAAAGTTTGATACTGTCATCGAATGATGGCAACCAAGGAGTTTAAATTTAAAAGTAAATATGTTAGAGTAGGCGATGCATATGTTTGCTCTGACTCTTCAAGAGATGGAAGCCCCAGCATCTGTGACAGTGAAAAGCCAATTAATTTGTAATTCCTTGTGTTTACGTGCCTGCTTTTCTGCTTAATGGTAGTTTTGAGTTTCCTTGGCTTTCAGTGCTTTGTTTTGGATAATTATAGCATCCCTGCAGAGTCTTCTGTCCCCAGTTATGAATTGCTTTACCTGGAAACACTTCAGAAATCCTGGTTTTCTTTGCATTCAGCTGTTTATATTAGCAGGGTTTAACGTAGAACAGTTTCAGTGTGCATAGATCCTTGGCCAGGCGTTTCTCTGACGTGCTGCCCCCTTTCTCCAAAGGGGCAATGTAGTGAGAACAGTGTAGGTGTAAATGTAAAAGCCCAGTTCTCCCAGCTTTCTCCTGTGCTGTGGGTCCCATGCAGGAGCAGAGAGGAGCTGGTCCTGTGCCGATGAAGAGCTTGCTGTGACCACCCACAGCCCTCCTGCTCAGCACCCTGCACCGCTCCAAGTTGGGTTGGGTCTGACCCTGCTCGCTCTCTGCGTGACATGCACTAGGGAGAGAGGAGGGATTGCTGGCCTGGGTGTCTGCAGCAGCACCTTTTCCTCAGCAGGATTGGTGCTGTGCAGGGTGAGCCCCTCTGTGCCAGAGGGGTGTGAGAAGGGCTGCTTGAAATTATTTCCTTCTGCCTACAAACGCCGGCGCTGTTCTGCAGCGGTAATAATTTATTTCAGCAAGCCCCGTGTCACCAGGCTGCTGGTGCCGAGCAGGGAGCGCCGTGCGGGGGGACGGGGTGTTGGTGTGCGTGGAACAGCTCATTGGGAGTCAAGTTTGTGACTAGTTTGTCGGAATAGAAATAGCTTGTTAGTCCGGTGTGTTTGGGCTGATGGGATTCTGGACATCAGCCCCAGGGCTTGAGGGAAATTTGTCATGCCTGGCCTCCGAAATGAAAGTGAAATATTGAACTGTGTCTATTTTAGAGCTGTTGGTACTGAAATCATACATTTATTGGTTCTTCTGGATTGGTAATAAAGCTGTAATTTATGTGACATTTTAAATTCTGTAGTTCAGTGTTTGGATGACAGACTTTTTGTTTATTTTATCCATTCTGATGAAAGGAGATGCAGCTGATGCACCAGGTACATCTATGGGACCCTCTCCTTCCCGTTAGCTTTTTGGGCAGCGTGCCAGCTGGTGGCTGGGTCACACCTTGCTGCGGTGCGATCACTTGGACATCCAGCCAGGGGGGAAGCACCTTTCCCAGGGTGCAACACACAGCAGGAAGGCAGAGACCCTGTGTTGATCTGATCACAGAAACTTCCTGAGCTCCAACTGCAGGAGGCTCGAGTCTGAGGAGCCTTGGACAGCTGACTGGGGAGGGGGCTTGGGGGTATGAGCAGCAGCGTGTCCAGTAACACCGTCTGCTCGCCATGACACCATCTCCTAGGTCTGTGATTTCAAAAATAAATACATCTGTATATTGTATTTCTGCTATAGGTACGTTACATTACAGATCAAACAGGGTTTCTTTCTCCTTTCCCCTTTATTTAGAGCTCTGTATTGCTAATGTGAAAAGAAGAAAAGTCTGTAGTAGCAATTAAATAAAGCACTCCCGTGAAGGTTCTGCAGAGGGGTTTGTGTCCAGCCCTGCCACGTGCTTTCCATGCTACAAAAAAGCAATCCACAAATGAAGTGTTTGTTTCTTTTTAAGGGGCTTTTGACTAAATTCTTTAATTTCACTGGCTGTCAAGGTAGTGTTAAGTAAAATGGGTTTGAACTGCTGTAGTTTTTGTGTACTGGACTAGATGTCAGAAACCTTTGCCATCACTGGAAATTCTGTCACTCTGGATTTACTATCTGTTTCCCACAGCTGAATTCTTAAGCAGTGTGATTTAACACCTTGGCTCTCCATCAGCCAGGCCTGGCATTTATTTGAATGCATTACACCACTGGTTTCCATAAACTATTTTACAATTGTTTCATATAAACGACTGTTTATTTCTACAAAAACCATCTGTATTTCTGCAGAGAGCAGCAGATAACTGTATGTAAAATTCAGTAATGTCACAACAGTGCGAGTTAAGAAAAAACAGATTGGGCTGAAAAAAAAGTCTGAGGCTCCCATGTAACGTTAAAAGTTTGTTTTCACTATTTAAATATCTTTATTAACTGGTATTTGCATTTGTAATGATAAAATCTTTATTCCACTTCAGAGGTGTTGAGGGGCTTTGGGGATTTCTAACGGGTAAACAGATTTCAGATGTCCGCATAGCAGTAGGATTTGAGATGTAAACATTCTGGCTTTACAGCTATTTCCTCCCAAACTGTTTACATATTTTCTGTGGTTCTATTGTCATTGCCAAGCACACAATGGAGTCCTTGCCCCCTTTGTCACTGCCTAACAAAAATCCTACATGCAGAGGCCAGAGACCCCCTGTTCCTGTGCTCTCTGTGGCATATTGATCCCCCTCCCTCAATCCCCTCTGTTTGCGGTCCTTGCCCCATATCCACCCTCTGTCTCGGGCTCGGTGTGCTCGGCCGGCGCCTCTCCCGGGCGGCAATGCTGTGCCTTGGCTCTGGTGCTCCCAGCCAGCGCCCGAGGAGCATCGGCGCTGAGCTGTGTTATTCCTCCATATGCTGCCCATGTGCTGGCAGAGGGAGAGCGGGGATCCGATAGGCTTACACTTAGTGTGGCTGATACGTTCTGACAGACTATTTGAAATTATAGAAATACATAAACCTCCTCTTTTTTATGACCTTGTAATAGCTGCAACATATTTCCGGCAAATATTTTCTATAGCAATAATAAAAAAGTGATAACGAAAAAATAAATATAAATATAGTTTAAACTCAAAAGAAATCACACTTTCAAAACCTGGGGTTGGAGCAGTGAGGCTATAAATCATGTAGCCTTGTGAAAAGAGAAACTTGGAATAGCAAAGTACTGCAGGCATCAATGTTAAGTGTTTATCAACTTCTCCTGTGGCGGTTTTCCTGTCCTGCTTCGGTCCATGGATGGAGCCGCAGGTCCAGCTCCTGTTTGCTCCTGCGAGTTGGCTCTGCCTGGCATCTCGCGTGGTCGTGAGGTGATGGTGGCCTCACCACCTTTACCTTCTGCTCTGGCTTGTGTTACTTGGGTATCATGCCCCCACATTTCCTTCCCCGTTAGTGTGAGCTGGTGTGATGTGTCCTCCCACCACCCTGTGCCTGATCCTTCTGTGTAAACTTTGGTCGTTGTTTCGAGTGATGTGACAGACCCAGATGCCACGTCCTTCAGCACCACCGGCATTTAGGCAGTCACATAGCTCCTGGTGTAGTGTTTGCTGGCTCAATGGGGACAGGTCTTCATGCTCTGTAAAACTAGATGAGCTTTTCTGTTCTCCAGAAGACAGCAGTGTGTGTGCCCCTCCCTGCCCCAGGCTTCCGCTGGTCCTGTGTTTGGAGGCTGAAGATGTTCTCGCGCAGACTGTTTCTACAGAGAGCTGACAGAGGAGCTGTGCCAGGAGAGTAACTTTTAGAACTAATTCACAAACCACCATGAGAAGTCCCCGAGATGTTTGTCAGAGGTCACAGACAACAGTGATGTTGGATATGATGTATACACTGCTCCTATCTGCTCCTCTTGGGTGCGGACGGTGGCAAGTGTTCATCAGGAGTTCAAGGAGAGACCAGACTGTCTTGGCTTCTTTACCTGGCAAGCTGCAAAAGGAAAAGGTAGCAAAGAGCAGAATTAATGGATGACATGCAGATAGATGCCATGTGCTGAGGAAAAAAACGGGCATTGCTTTTGCAGAGCAGGTTGTGCCTCCGAACCCGGTGAGCAGGCACTGAGGAAGTCAGAGACCATCTGAATAAGGATGATGTGTTTTATATAGCATGCTTAGATTTCCAAAAAAGATTTGACAAAGGCTCATAAAGCAATTAAGCTGTCACAGGATGAGAAGGAGGATCCTCACATGGATTAATAATTGATTAAAAGACAGGAAACAAAGAATAGGAATAATGGCCCTCCGTTATTAGTAACTAGGTTACTGGTGGAGTTCCAGTGGAACTGGTAGAACCTGCATTGTTCCCGTAATGTGGGGCATGGAAAAGGATGTGAATGCTGATGTGACAAAACGTGCTGTTGATACAAAGGCAGTAAGAATAGTGCAAATAAAAGCTGTCTGTGAAGCACTGCAGAGGTATCTCACAATGCTGAGTGACAGGACAATAAAATGAGCGAGGGAGTTCGGTGTCAATGCAAAATAATATATGTGGTGAAAAGCAACCGTAACTATATGTGCACAATGATGGGCTCTAATTACCTTCCATCAGTCAGGAAAAGTATCCTGGAGTCGTCGGGGGTGGTTCTTTCACAGCCCAGCTCAGTGCTTTGGAGCAGCCAGAAAGACAAACGGACCATCAGAGATTAGGAGAGAGAGCAAACCAGAAAGCTTTGATATGCCAGCCCGTAAATCCTGCTGTGCCCACAGCTGAGTTGTTGTATCTCAGAAAGGATAATAGAGAAGTGAAAAGGTTTGGGACTGGAGGAGTGCAAACCTGGATCAGACACCTGTGATGGGGAGTGGATGCTAAAGGGCCGTTCCAGTTGGGAAGAGGCACGGCCAGGTCCGAGAGAAGTCTGTGATGTGTGTGTGGTGGAGCCATAGACTGAGAGGGTTTATCACAGTTTGCAGATGAGCGCTGGGTGCCTTGGAAGCGAAGGGCTGGCAGTGGCTGTCTGAAACAAATGGGAGTCCTTTTTCTCAGTGCAATAAATTCTGGAGGTCAATGTTACGGAAATCAGAACCTCAAAAGTGTTTTGAACAAATGCTTGGACCATAAAGGGAGCAGAAAGAGCTGACAAAGAGCATAGCTGGAGCTGGGCCTTTTGGTCAGAATTATAGGAGCTCTTGAGAGGAGGGAGGTAAAGATAAAGCATGAAAAGGACGTGGTGATGTGTTGTGTTGCAGAGCTTGACAGTGTAAAATACGGGTTCAGTTTTAAACCCTTTGGGGGTCTCTTTATACCGCTCTGTTTGGTTCAGGTTTGACAACTGCACTAGTGTTAAATGTTGAGGTAGATCTTTCTGTAATCCTCATTCTACCCTGTAAACTAGTTTGAGGATGGAGGTGGGGGTTGGGGGGCTGTTAAAGCCTCTTGCTCTTTTTAAGTGTTAGTGTTTGTTTATTGTGCAGATTCACCCCCTGACCGTGTCATCCTTCGTTGCTATTGAAAGTTAATGGGGGAAAAATTGCATTCCAAACATTTGAACCTGTGGTAGCCATGGCTGAACTTAGTTGATCTCTGGTGATCGGTTCAATTTAGTTACGATTTTTAGCCATTAGGCTGGGGCTGAATGATGGTGATTTGGTTGAGGCCAAATGTCTGTAGAAAATTGGCTGTTTGATAAGAGCCCTGTTATCAGAGGGGGATACTTTCTCATTTACATTTAGATGAGTATTGATTATTTATTTACTCAGAGAAGTGAGATTCGTTCCCAATCTTATCTCTCTCGTCTCTGCTTGTCAGCAGAAAGAGAGATAGAGCTCCTGACATCAGCCCAAGATAACAGCACTTTGTAGTGAAGATAAAAGTTGGAATGGGCCTTTTTCTAGTCTTGACTGAAAGGATAAGTTTTAAAAATTAGAACTGATGGGTCGTGCTTTCAAAACCCCATTCTGAAAGCTTTGCAGTTTAAATGGCAACAGAATTGGTTTGTTGTCACTCGGATGGCCGTTCCCCTTTTGTAGGGGAGCTGGGTAATTGGATTATGTGGTGGGATTCTTCCCGGGCGCCTTCATGTATGCTGCAGGAAAGCTGCCATGTAGTGCCAGGAGCCCTAATTCCTGAGAAACCTTCCTCTCTTAAAGGGGAGATCTTGAAATTAAGATATGGGGGATATCTGCAAGCAGAAGCCAGGGTGAGGACAGTTACAGGGGGTTCTAGTGGAAGGGACGTCCCTCATGGAGGATCTATCGCCTCGGCAGTGGAGTCCAGGGATGCTACATCCAGCCACAGTTGGGGTTATCCCTGCTCCTCTGCAGCTGCCAGTCTGTCCATACACCAGAACAAGCCTACAAGAGACAGGTTGCTTTTGCTGGAATGTTTGCAGCGTGTGGTTCAGACACTCGCCCCTGCGTGCGGGACACAGAGAAGCCCGATGGCTCTGGCCCTCCCTGGGGCCCCAACAAATCCCTGCAAACAAAGAGAGCTGCTTGAAGGAGTCGCCTCCTCTCCTTCACCATTCTGTGGCTGGTTCCAGCCTGCTGCCTGGGATCCCTCCTTCCTCTCCAGCTACACAATTGCTTGTTTCTCCCACCCTGCTTGCTTCAGCCCAGCAACAGTTTCCCCTCTCCAAGTATCTGTGACAAAAGGACAGATCCAGGAGAGGGTTTGTGCTCGCTAGCTTTGTCTCCTGGCTGTTTTGCTTTGCTAACTTCCTTTTCAACACAATTGCTCCCAGCTTAGTGGTGAACATCATACAGGATTTACTCTCCCCACTTGCTCCAGTGAGCAGCACTGGGCAATGCTGCTGAGTGCGGGACGTGCTGGAGCCACAGTCCCTGCCATGGTGGGAGAGCTCAGCTTGCATCATGGGCCAAGACATCCATGCCAGGATTTTAAAGGTTTCTTTTACAGCAGAGCAGAGAATTTGCATCAGGTTACAGAACTCCATAAAACACAGCTCTGGCTCTACCCCTTGAACTTCTGTTGAAACCCCAGAGCAGTGCTTGGGTAGGAGACCACTAAGCTCCCCTGCATTTCCACTCCGGTGACATCATTTGAACTTGTGAGGGAATCATAATTCAAAGTCAGGAAACAGTCACAAGCATTTTAAGTATTGACAGTATTTACATATTATAAGTACTGACAAAAAGGAACAGATCACATTGTGTCAGGTTTGGGGTTTCTGCTACAGTAGGACCTGGTTACAGGTGCTCTACCAACCTTATGACTTTGGGTCTGTGTTCAGCAGCACGTTACCGGGTTATACAAAGGTTGTTCAGCTGGGGACGTGTGGTGGCCCTGCAGCTCTCAGGTGTGAGCAGGATGCCACACTCCACCTGGCTCATTGTCTGGATTCAGCCTGGACAGCAGCACCAGCCTCTGCCATGGCGTGAGGAAATCCTTGCCCCACACTGCACCAGCCCAGCCTGTGAAGAGTCGTGCCCTGAGCAGAGGTAGCAGTAGCCAGACTGGGTGTCCTGGAGCCAGCTTTCACAAAATGCAGTTGATAAAGGCCACTTTCCATCCCAGATTTTTCTCAGGGCCCACACCACCAAGGCTGCCACAGCTGTACCGGCGCAGCCAGGCCGTCCTCGGCTTTCCACGCCCGTGGAGGGGTGAGGGTGCATCTGGTTGAGCCTGTGCTCAAGAAGCAGGGGAGCGGACACGCTGTGCTTCTCCACAGCAGGCAAGACACCCAGACCATGCACTGCAGGTGTACGCCAGGTCCGAGGAGGTGTCACTGACAAGAGGCAGCGCTTCTCTCGCGGCACGGGCAGGGTGTTCAATGCAGGCCTAGCTGGTGTGGGAGCTACCCCACAGTGCTGGGCAGACCTTGGCCATGTAGCGTTGTTAGACAGCTGAAGATGAGTGCAATGTGTTGGTTTGTCACACACTGACCTCCACCCTTTTGTGTCAGGGACCTTGAAACGCAAACATCTACCTGCTGCACTTGTAGGCTACGCGTAGTCTCATGTCAGTAGAACGTGATAAGCCATCGCTTTGTTAGAAAACAGATGATTTTACAAGTTACTTTATGTTTCAGGTCCTCAGTATCGCCTGGAGAAG
This sequence comes from Heliornis fulica, assembly GCA_013399135.1. Taxonomy (NCBI): domain Eukaryota; kingdom Metazoa; phylum Chordata; class Aves; order Gruiformes; family Heliornithidae; genus Heliornis; species Heliornis fulica. The sequence goes on along the minus strand of VXBZ01010338.1, from coordinate 1,250,147 downwards.
CAGAGTGAACCTAATGTCCCAGTAGATTTAGACTGTACCTTGGAGAGCCAGAGCACTTTGGAATTCTGCCTTGTCCGGGAGAACAGTATGTTTCCCCTTTTCACTTTTGCTCTTGTAAATTGCTTAAACTCACATAAGTTATGTATTTTGGAATACAAGCTGTACTGTCTGGGCAAGTAAGTTTTGATGAGACTCTCTTTCCCGAGGCACTACTCAGTTGTGCCAGAACAATATTCCAGAGGGAAATGATGGATTTCGTACCTTCGAGTAAATAGTCTGCATCCTGTTTATCACTTCATGATTAATCTTGTTCTGTTAAACTCTGCTCTGAGAAGTTATGACCAACCCCTGGAAGACACTTGGAGTATGAAACTTCTTCTGGTGCAGGCGTTGCTTAGCGAAGGAAGCGATTGCTCTGTGGCGTGTTTTGCCGCATCAATACAGCTGTTAGAGGCATCGCTTTCCTCCTGATAGAATTTAAAGAAATTAACTGTGCCGATATAACTAGAGTGGTTTGATGATTTTTTAAGTGCTAGACAAATCATCTTCTCTCCAGCTCTGCTCAGATATTTTTATCCTGTTACTGTTTTAACAGTTCTAATATTATTCCCTGATTTATTTCTTTACAAGGAATTACAGGAGCCTTTAAAAAAAAACGAACATTGATTTGTGTTTGCCTTCCATAGCAGTGCGGTCCATCCATTCTTCCCAGCAGTCGTGCTCTCCCTTTTGGGGCTTTTCTCATTCCATTTTAATTCAGCTGTAAAAATGTTGTTTGTGCTAATGAGGAAACCAGTAGCATTCGTGCTGTCAGCCAAGACCATGCCGGGAGTGTTTGCTGCAAACAACCACAGTAAGAGCCTGTTTCAATTAGTAGAAGAGTTTTTTCCTTTCTTTACAAAGATTAGACATTTCCATTTATGCTTTTTGGCTTCAGCATTAGTATTTTATCCTAGAGTGACAGCAGAGCATCCCCAAAATACCTCCTAATCCCTGTGGCGAGTGGGAGGCTCTGCTCCCATTTAAGGATGAGCAGAGGTGAGACGCAGCTGCCGCGAGCTCTCTGGTGGTACGTCAGTGCTGGAGATGAAACTAAGAGCTCACAGCTTTGGCTGCCATTCTCCGTAGAGTGGGACTTGCTCCCAAAGTACTCCTGATGCTCCTGGTTCACTTCTTCATAAAATGGCTCTAAGAAGCTGCAGGCAGAAGGTAGCAGGGTGCTGTGCAGTTTTAACCTTGCTGATCAGGCTGCACTGTTGCACAAGCCAGAATTCCTCAACATCTGTATCCTGGCCATTATTTTTTAATCTATTTTTGATCTATGAAGAGATGCATACTAGTTAAAGTTTTGCACATTTTGATCAAAAATAACAGGTTCTATTCCATGCTCAGTAATTAAAAGTGTATTGCATGTACTGGATTTTTAACATTTTTTCATCATCTGCGGAGGAACCCACGCTGTGGCTTGTGGCTACACCTACTGATGCTCTTAGCTCTCACCAGCAACTAAGTTCTGGTGGCACCATTACTTTGATAGTAAATCTGTTGTGAGGTTGTAAGTGGGTTAGCAAGAGACATTTGATCTACTCTGCATCAGTAGCAAATGCTCCAGGAGAGCCTCAGCAGCCCTGTTGTGAAGTAAACATCAGTTGTAATGTTGAGAGAATTTTTCCCTTGCCCTGAAGTCCTTATGCAGTGACTGCTCCCCTTCCCTCCTAAGTGAGGGGTCACAGAGGTAAACTCAGTGGCAGGACAGAATGGAGATAGATCCTTGAGGCTGTCAGGTCAAAAGTGCTTTTAATTCGTGAGCTCTCCCGGCCTCTGTAAGCAAGTGGCTGGTGCCCATCTCAGAGCCCCCAAGGATGGAGATTTCCCATGAGGGGAACACCCTGGTATGGACCCCAAGAGCTCCCCAGGCTATGTAGCCACATCCTCCTGTGCTGTAGTGGCATCACAGAGGTGAGTAGTGGCTCATAGACCCATTCATGGGTCCTGCATTTGTCAGTCGGTGCCTGGGACATGGATAAGCGAAAGCAAAACAGGCACTTGTAGAGTTCAAGAGCTGGTTTAGTTTCTTCAAGGCTGACAGTAATCTTAGCAAAATAATAAATGCCTGCACAAATTCAATGTTTCTGCTGTGCTGTTACTGGATGTTTTCTGAGTTGTCACCAAAAACAAATAAAGAATGCAGGAGAAAACCTCTGCGTAAAGTTTCTCCCCCAAAATGTGGATGAATTTAAAGTGATCTTCCATTGTCGCTGCTGGGGGATGTATGTGAGACACCCGTGCAGTTAACTACACACAGAGGTGTTCAAGGACAATACAGCATATAGGATCAGCCATAACTCATGCATTGTACTTAGCCTGTTCCCCCCATACACAGAAAGAAATTGGATTTCGCAGTGCGTAAGGAGCTATCTTTTGTCGTGGCATTAGAACAGAAATATTGGCAGTTGTGCACTATTAATGCAATAATGGCTCGAAAATCCCAACAGCAAAATGAAGTACTCACGTTGGGCATTTTGTTTTTACATTAAATATTTTTAGCTTAGATATGTCAATCAGGAAAAGCTCTTTTATAACAGCTAGTGATTTTAAATGTGCTCTTCAGAGTCTTATATTCATTTATAAATATATCTGTGCATGTTTACATCTATGATGCCAAACATCTGCTAGTAAAATAGCTGCCAGTTTCCTTTGGGCAAAGAGAAAGTTTGTATTTCAGGGTATTAAATGAAACAGAGAACTTTCCATTGTTAAGAAATATGTACGGAAAACCCCCATCTACCCAACGTTTACTAATAGCATTCAAACTAATAAAGTGTTTCCAGTGGCAGAACTTTCTAACTCACACTAAGATTTATCTTCAGACTAAAAGCCTGCACTTTGTAATGTGGAATGCTTTTATGTGGAGTAGCAAACTATTCATGGCTAATTTAGTTTTATTCTTACAATCTTACTTCTGGAAAGTTCCTCTTTCTCATTTTATCATTAGATAGTAATTAGTATTCAAGGGAAATTGGTCTTAATATATTAAAATTGGTTTAGTGCCTTTAGACCTGTACCAAAGCCAATATCTTATTGGAAAATGTAATTGGGGGCTCTGTGTATGTAATTAATTGTATTACAATTAAGAACTTTCATTAAGCGATATACTAGTACATTAAAGTAATAAGGGACATTTTTGCAATGCAGTTAACTTTATATTTTGTTGGTTTATCAAGGAAATACAGGTTCACTTGGCTCTTAAATAGGCTACATGTGGCATTTTGATATTCTGATATTACTAATGCATCATTTTTATATGTCCTCCACTGCTTACAGGAGTTTGTATGGATAAGGCTCCTTGTTTTAGCTTCTGACTTGTTTTCAGATTCATATCTCTGGTGCCTGTTGTTTTATTGTGTTTGTCTCATCTGAAAATCAGGATTTTCTGTGAGGACATTGGCCAAGTTACAAATATAACTCTGTATTTCACAGTCCTCCATGTACTTAAAACAAAGAAACTGCCTCTGAACCTGGTTTAAAAATGAACCAGTCAAGGTAAAAAAACCCCAGACAGAGTAAAGGTCTTCATCTCTTCTTCCCAAGCTGGGAAAATGTTCATTTTCCAGATGACCATCAAATGCAGAGTCTGCAAACTAGTGCCATGGCTGTGGCTTCGGAAACACTGCTGAGCTTCACCACAGCACCCATCCTAAAGAGCAGAAGTCTGTGGCCCTCGGTACCATTTCTGATTTTTATTCAGCTTCTGTGGGCAGAAACCACCACTCTGGATTTTTAAAGTCAGGGGCAGCGGCTGAATGGTTTGTGGGTTTGCTGCACTCGCAGTCTAGAGACAGAGGGCAGGCTGTCTGGCTGTCAGAGTCCCTCTCTGATGAGGACTGAGACAAGAGCATTGAGAAGAATCAGGTGGATGAAGAAAGAAGACACGTGGCTGTGTGGAATGCACTCGCCTCTGTAGGACATCTCCCTCTGCCCAGCACTGTGCGTGCTCACACAATGACTTTGAGTTTAGGGATTTGAAATCATCATTTCTGCAAGAGCATCATGAGCCATGCAGAGTCTGCAGCTCTGTGCAGGAGATGGAGTCTGCAAACACAGACCACCTGTGCTTTGCTGAACTGGACTGAACCTCAGTGTAACGTATGCTGCACTTATTCCGCAGCGTGGAGCGGCCCACTCGTGTCTGCACGGCCCCGAGTGCAGCAGGGTGCTGTTCTGCCAGCAGGCCTCTCGTATAAGTGAGTGTGAGGAGCAGAGCTGGTAAAAGAGGGGCTTTGGTCTCAGAAATTGTCCTGGCAGTGACTGCCAAAGCTGTGTCTGTGCCTTCCAGTGCAAGGTGAGCCAGTCAGCTGTGTGGGCACCATCTCGCTCTGCCCCACACACATGCTCCAAGGGTGGAGGGGCTGGCACTGGCAGCACAGGATGCTGGAAAACCAAGAGCCTCCCTGTTAGCTGCAGCTGGCTTGGGGATGTGGGGCAGAGGCACAGGCTTCCCCTGGGCTGTTCCTTTCCCCCTCCGTTCACAGACTTGACTGCCCCCTCCAGTAGTTAAAGGCCACCTGTGGTTAAGCTCCAGCCCTGGGCTGAGGGAAGGGCTTCCCCAGGCTTTGTGCTTGATGCAGGTTCTGATCTTGTTCATCCCACACCTGACTCAACTCTTTCTTTCACCAAGTCATTCGTCTTTAATTAGTCAGACTGCAAGGGCAAAGTGTGTGTTGCACAGCGAGTCTCCATGGCATCAGGAGGAGCTTGCTTCTGGAGTAGGATCTGTTCCTCCAGGACCAGTGGTCTTTCTGCCCCAGCACTGCGCTGCTGGGTCAGCTCTTGCGCTGAGTAATCGACCTGGAGCATCCACTTTACTTGATTGTCTTCCCAAGCAGAAGCTCTTACATTCAAAAGCCACACTGTGATCTCCATTACAAATACCCTGACAGGCCTGTAAATATTTGACAGGTTTATTCACAGCTGCTTGCATGTGGAAAATATTTTTATGATTTTTCCCCCAATCAGCTGGTGGAGATGGCTCTTCCCTCGCCGCCAAGCGCCGGCAGTCTCGCAGACATCCTCGCAGAGCTGCGGGGTAGGAGCAATATGCCAAGTTCTGCAGTCAGGTTTTTCCCTGCAGGGCATTTCTCTCTGTTGTTACTGATATTACTGCTATTATCCAGTGCCCCCTCAGGGGTCCGCGTGTCTTGCCATCTTTAGACAGATGATCTGTTTTGATGGTGGAGTTCCTGGCTGCTCTCCCAAGAGCAGCAACTGTAGAAATCCTGTAAACCTGAATCCATTCACAAAGCTTCATAAAACAAAGTCGGTGGAGGTTACAAACACACGGAGCATCTGAAAGGCTTCCAGAGCAAAATCCCACTGCTTGGCTGCTCGGGCTGCCGCGGGTACAGCTCCTGCAGGTTAGCGCTGACAAGGTGACTCGTGGTTTTACTTACTGCAACCATATGATCTGGCAGGCTGCTGCTTCTCCTTCTGATCCTTGGAACTTGGGAATGCTCAGCTTCCTAACAGCTTTGTGAACTCGACGTGGCGGGTGCCTGCCATGCCGGTAACTCGGCGTGGAGGGTGAGGCTGGGTAAGCGGAGGCCATGGTGGGTGGGGGTGAGCACGGGGCAGCAGTGCTGCAGAGCATCCTCCCGCTCAGGGCCTGGCAGGAGTTTGGAGAGCACCTCACAGGAGATGCAGGGGTGAGGTTAATGTGTCGTGGCTCTTTGTGTTATTTCTGAGCAGCTGCCAATTCAGCATGTCTGGTGGTGCTGGCACTTCCTGACGTATAGCCCTGTACGTAACCCCCACTGTGTATGGTGCTGCAGCGTGCAGCGCGCCCCAACATCAGGAATGGCTTGGAGGTGATGGCTTCCCAGAACAGGGCTTCATTAGGGGCTGCACTAACGACCTCCCACCAGCAGTAACCCCTCTGCACTATACTGGGGTCCATCATGTCACAGTCTCCAGGGTCTTTCCCTGTGGGCACAGGGATTCGCAGGTGTAACCCCCCTGGTTCCACTGTGCCATGGGTTGTGTGCCAGTATGCTGTGGGCACAGACCCAGCTGCATGCCTGGGAGCCACTGTGGTTGTCAAATGGGTGTTTCTCTGGTTTTTGGCATGGGAAGAGGGTCCCAGTTCACTCTTGGCTGTGGGGCAGCAGTGCCATTGCTGTTCCCCTGCTTTGCTTTCAGGCACTGCCGTGCCACAGTGTTTTGAGATGCTTTTAAGTGCACCAAAAAGTTTGACATATCTCAGTGTATCTTTGAAGTACAGCAGCATCAGGGTTTGACATGATACATTATGATAATCCATAGTATAGAGACATTAACACAGGGGTCTTCGACAAAATACATTGTAATGTCTCTGAAGGAGCCATTACAATTTATCTTGTCATTCTGGAGCATAGAGTGGTTGCAGTGTTAAGATGGCTCTGCATAAATTCACGTGTAGACTGTTTCATTTGATTTTTGGAACTCTTTCAAGTCAAATGGCACAGCCCAATTTGTAGCTTAACCCTTCGCTGTCCCGCTTCCCCAGAGAAGGGTCCCCAGTTGGTGCCGGGAGGCTGCGTCCAAAGCGGCAAGGAGTGAGCGGGAAAACTTCTGGCAAGGATGGCTGTGAGAGTGAATCTCCTGCTTTATGCTCTCAAGGTGTATTTGAGACCTCTTCCAACAGCAAAAGCCACCCTTCCTGTGGTATGGACACACACGAGATGTATTATAGGCACTGAAGTAGCAGATTGGAAAGGCTTTTGCTCGGTGCCCAGGTGGAGTTTTTCTTCTCTCTCGCCTCCATTTGTCCCATTTATGGCCACCGCTGCTGAAGCAAGGAAGGGTGTAGAGAGGGTGAGGGTGTAGAGAGGTGGTGTTGGTCTCTTCTCTCAGGTAACAAGCGACAGGACAAGAGGAAATGGTTTTAACTTGCCTCAGAGGAGATTGAGGTTGGACATCAGAAGAATTTCTGTCCTGAAAGAGTTGTCAGGAGTTGGAACAGGCTGCCCAGGGCAGTGGTGGGGTCACCATCCCTGGAGAGATTGGAAAGGCCAAGAGATGAGGTGCTGAAGGACATGGTCTAGAGGTGGACTAGGCAGGGTCAGGCTGGGGTTGGACTTGATGGGCTTAAAGGTCATCCTGCAATCCCAAATGACCCAGGTAGACAGGAGCCTGCTTCTTCCTCAACAGTATGTGTCTAAGACAGGTGTCAGGGTTCTCCTTCCCCAGGAACCACGGCCTTACCTGGCAAACCATACTCTTGTCCTCGGGGCCAATACATGAAGACTCACTGGAGCTTCCCCACAAGCCAAGGTCCCCAAGCAGGCTGGGAATGTGCATCCCAAGGGGAAGGTCCATGCTGGAGGCATTGGTGTTGAGGCTGCTCCAACTCAAACAAAGTTATTGCAAAGGAATCTGACATGTTCTTAGCCTGCTCTGCTAGATCTTTAAGACCTGCACTAAAATTCCATCATCTCATCTTTCCTTTATTAAAATTTCAGCAACATATAAAGTTTTCATTAATCTCCTGCAGCAAATTTAGTACTCTGAACTGGCAGTTGGTTCAGCTTTTAGGACTACATTAGCTGGGATATTAAACAAAACGTGTCATTCTTCAGTATCTTCTGTAAGAAGCTAAATCAGTTTTCAAACATATTTATACCACTTTATCTAACAGCATTTAGAGCTGAGATGCTTTATTAGCAGCTGGCATAGAAATTACTCTGCACAAAATTATATATCGCATTATAGTAATGTTTAAATTGGTGTTAATCCAACGTCATAAAATGTAAAAAAAATCTTTAAAGTGCGTTATATTTTTTCAGTAATTGGCATTTTGGCTTAATGAGATTGTTACCTTTTATAAAGCTGGTACCTGCAGTAGTAATGAGAATACTAATCAGTAAATAAAGCACAGCTTCATTACAGCAGGGCTGAGACCGGAGTGCCCGAGGTGTTGCCGGCCCTGCCACAAGATGCCAGTGTCATGTCATGGGATGGGGGCGGGTTGAAACACATGAGAACCATGCTGGTGCTGCCCCACCTTGGCCAGGACCCTTCTGGGGTGACGGGCTTGGGTGTCCCCAAGCCTTGGGGATGTCTGCGATGTGGGGGCATCTCAAGTCATGCAAGAATCTGCTGCTGGGATGTGGGATGAGATGCTCCTCATGTGGGATGTGAGTGTGCATCCAGTGTCCTTAGCAAACTCATGGGTTTGGCTTGGATGGAGGGGGACACTCCCCTTCCTGGAGACGGCCTCAAGCGCTCTGCTCTGCCTTAGGCCTCGCTGACGTCCTTGCAGCCTAGAGGAATCGTGTGCCATATTTTAAACCTCTGTTCATTATTGTTGGCTTGTTTTGCAGGTTCAAGAGGAGAAGAGGTCTCAGAGGAGGACCCTCAGATCGATATAGCTACAGTTCAGGACATGCTCAGTAGCCACCATTACAAGTCCTTCAAAGTCAGCATGATCCATAGGCTTCGATTCACCACTGACGTTCAGTTAGGTAAATCAATCCGTACTGTAACGCTGAGGAAAATGGAACGGTTCAAACCTTTGGCCATCTCTAATAGCTGACTGTCCGTCTCAGATGGGTTTAAAGCAGTCATTATCATGTTGGTCCGTTTTATTGCGGAGCGCGTCACTTGAAAGTGTTGCTAGCATTTCAGCAGTTAAAAAAAATTGCTTTCAGTTGAAAATACTTCAGTATTTTTATTGTCCACCATCAGCTAGCACATGTTTCTTCTGAAAGAAGGCCATCATTTAACGATCTCTCTCTCTTTTAACCTGGGCTTCCTAATGGAAAGCTCCTTGCCAACTGTTTTGTTATTTTTAAATGAGGCTCTGCAAAGTTGGAGATGATTAGGTTTTTCCTTTTCTGAGGCTGAAAGATTTTAATGACCAAGTGGAAATTTGAGGTGGAGCATAATCAAACTAGAGTTCTCTAAGGTTTTATATTGTCCTTATTAGCTTTCTGAATGCTTTTGAAACCCGAAGGCCAAGGGATGACAGAATCTTGAATTATAAAAGCCCCATTACTGTTTTAAAATGATTGAATGGCTTTTTATCTTTGTGTTTAAATTGTGAAAATTTGATTAATGATGCATCTGTAGGTGACCTGTGACATTCCTGCAAATACCTTCCCTAAAGAAATGATTCAGCAGTAAAATATTAAGTGCTGTGATGTTTACGAAATACAGTCGTTCTGTAGAATTCAGTCGAATTGTAAATTTAAACTCCACGAATTCCTGTATTGTCACTACGGTCTCTTCACTCTTCTGTCCATCTGAACATGTCTGCATCTCCTGCTTTTACAGAAGAGCCTTTCTTGGTTTGTTCTGAAGTGCCTTGTTAAGGAAGGATTGATTTGCTGGGGCTGAGGCGGGACAGCGCTGGGCATGTGCTCTGCCTGTGAGCCAACTCTGAGTGTGATCCTTGGCTCCCAGTGAAGTTTGACTCACTGTATCTGGAAAGTGTCACAAATGAAAGCTTGGAAAGGTCACGGCAGATCACTAAAGATAAATGGTTACGGGAGAACGGCTGTTAAACGAAACAAATGGCTTAACTTGGGTAGTGGTGGAGGAGCTGACCCTGTCCGGTGGTGTACGGGCCATAAAATTTCCCCTTTACAACAATCTGTGAACTTGTACGTTGTTGGTGGCGGTACACTGACAATGGGATTTTATAATCTAACTCCTTTTTGAAAATCAAAGCAAACCCCAGTGGGGTGTTCAGAGTTTGGGCAAACATACGGCATTGAAACCATCAAATAAAGGTTTCTCCTGAATTATTTTAAGCTGTTAAAAGCTCTGCTGCTAAAATACACCTTGAGGTACTGTTTCGCTTAGGGCTGTTAATGTGTGACAGACCACTCCACACAGGCTGAACTGTGCAGAACGATGGCTAACGATGCCTCATTTGTTTTCATCACCCAGCCTGTACCTGGGGTTTGGGAGCTATTCTCTGTCCATTTGACAGCGTCCAGCTGCAGAGATTCTGACATTTATATGTCATCAGTTTTATGTAGTGACTGTAGCAAAGCCGAGGATCGTTCTGTTGCTCTGCACTGACAGTATCCATGATGTCAGTACCTGTGCAGGAGCACATCAGCTCTCAAGCTAAGTATCAGGCTGGTTTGGGGGCACATCCCCGTGTCCCAGGCTTCATGTGGAAGGGGGTTCATGTGGGAGGAAACACTCTGTAGCTCATCCCCGCTGCCCACCAGCTGCTCCGACATGGCCAGACACACGCGTCGCTGCGTTTCGATCAGATCCCTGTCGGACTTGAGTTGCGTAGAGCAGGTAGCTGTAGTGGGAGCTGTGTTTGAGGATTCCCATTTGCATACTTGTCAAATGGTTTAGCTGTTTTGAGGCCTGATCACTGAATTTCAGGTGAGGTTTACAGCAAAAACAGCAGTACAGTCGATCTTCTGCACGCTGTGCGTCACCCCTTCTGTAGTAAAAAGTGATGCATAAGTGACCAGGGGTGGGGAATGACTACCTTTTGTCTGGTGGTTTCATTACCGTGTGGAGCTGGAGCAGTTTAAGGTCTGGGGTTTCTGGATTAGCTCCCATTGCAGCGCAGGGCACACCCAGGAACACTCCCAATGTCTTTACAAAGGTTCTATCACGCTGTGAAGGAGTAAAGCACGTTTGCTTTGGTATCGCCTAGGCAAAACCAAAAGCAGCATATTATCTTGGAAAATTGCTGCTGGCAAGTGTGTCAGAAGCTGGGGCAGTTGCAGACCCACCAAAGGGAAGCAAGAACAGGACAGTGTTACCGGACTAACACTTCAATGACATTTCTTTTGATAAAATGAATGAATTTGAAAAATAGTAAAGGAGCATTTTTACTTGGGGTTTGAGCATGAGTAATTTCTGCTGCGATACAGAGACTGCAGAAGCCACATCCATAATACTGGTTTGATTTTAGGTTCCAACATATACAGATTGTGAGAACAATAACACAAAAAAGACAACGTTCTTTGTCAATGTGCTCTGTGGATGTGTGTGAGCTTAAGCCCATGATGTCGAGATACAGAAATAATGGATGAAGTATACAGCAACAATTTGCAGATAAAAATAATAGAAGTTAAAGTGTATTTTACATGATAAAAAAAAGATGAAAGAGGAGGAAGTCTGTTACATCGGAGATGGTTACAAAATCCATGCTTGGTGAAGTAGCCTCTGCTGAGAAGATTGATGCAATGGGGAGTGACCTTGGCTTGGAGCAGGAGCTGGTGATGTATGTATGAGCATCTCTCTGCTAAATGGACCCAGATTTGTAGCACTAATATACATGGAAGCCCAGAACCAAACTCAGGATGGCAATAAATCAACAGCCACTTTGGGTGTCATTTCTGGTTTATATTCCACTATTGTTCTATCACTTTAATTCATGTCACTATCATCTGTTCATCTGGAACAGTTTTATATAATTTTCCAGTGGAGTTACCTGACAAATCCTATCAAATTAACAAGGTGCATTAACAATATTGACTGACTGTGAATTCTGAAGTTGCAGGACCATACAGTGAAAGGTTTTTAAGGATATTTTCAGGGGTGATGAGGAAGGGATGGGGAATCACTCTTGTACACAAAGAATTTGCACCTTTATTTTTAGAACTTGCCATGACTTTTTCCGGTGAGAACATAAGAGCACGTACCATCAACTTTGTGTATTTCCTTTAGGCTACAGAAAATGCAGGTTTGAATTTTAGTGAGATAACAATGCCAAATCTAAATAATCCGTCCGAAATTAAATCACAAACCAAAATGGGCTCCAGATACAGCATCAGCCTGTTCAATTTACCTCATTCTTTCAGTCCTCGTGTTAATTGGACTCTTGATACAATGCTTAATTGAAATGAGGTCTCTCTGATGTGACGTATGTCCGATGACAAAGTACATTCTTGTGTCAGCAGAAGGGGGGTGCTCTCAATAGCGTGGGTTGCAATGAAGGCACCTTGTATTGGTGGGGAGGGTGTCAGAAAGAGGCTGGCTGTAGGGTCTGCTCCTTGCTGCCCACAAGCTTTGACTGTAGAGTAGCATAAAATACAAATGCACTGTGAATTCTGCAGCTACAACCAGGATTTGACACACTGAGTTTGTTTCGGAGGGTTTGGGGGAGTCACCATGTGTGTGGCATCTGACTTCTGTTTTGTCACATCTCTCAGAAGTTTTGTCGTCGGCTCCTTCAGGTTTTCTTGTGCTTCAGAGGAGACACAAGTGCTGGGTGTGAAAGCGTTGTAGCCAGAGCCTCAAGGGAAAAGGTTACTCCACTGCTTTTCCAGAGATGCTGGAGTTAAATGGTGGTTAAATGTTTTTTTCCCTGAATTGCTTCCTTTTGTCCCATTCTTGTGAGCTTCACCTATAACTCATGGCCAAAGCAGTGTCATTGCTCTTAATGCTCTGCACATCTTCATGCAAAAAGCACACTGGGAAGTTTGTCCAGTTGGATGTAGCAGTTTGTCAGCTGCTACTGAGCAATGAGCTCCTGTTCACCCGTAGCCTGGATTCTACTCCACGGTGCTGTGGCAAAACTGTAAATCCCAATGAGTGTCCCGGGCCAGTCCCAGCACAGGCAGCCCTGCTCCTGCCCTGGCAGCATCCTGCTGAAAGCTGGTTCCTGCACAGCTTTGGCAGCTACCTGTACAGGGCTGCTGGAGGGGCTCTGCCCTGGCTCCCCAAGCTGTGCCTCAGGACTCACGTGCGGCAGCATGCCGGGGCCGGGTCAGCCTACGCACGGCAGCTGCGAAGCACCAGCCATCTGGGGAAGCCCGTGCTGGGAATTGGGGCCCGGCACCCGTGCCAGGAGCTACACGAATCCTCAGCTTGCTCTGAGAGCAGCCTCATTAGAGCTACCTTTAAAATGCACAGGATCTCCGGGACTGGATGTCTTTGTTTCCCAGTATCTGGGTGGCACAAAGAGGGTTCCTGTAGCGCTGCGACGGGTGTTGCCCTCAGACAGGGATGTGTGTATGTGCCTGAGGAGATGGAGTGGGGACGGGCCGTGACGGTGCCTGTTACTGTAATAGCAGTGATTCAAAAACCAGCAGTATCATTTTATAAATCTTGCAGCCTGTGTAGCTTCCAGAAGAGCTCTGTATGTGCTGAGCAGGGTTTTCTCGGTGATATTTCTTTCCTCTTGGTGGGCTTGTGCAGAACAAAATGCAGATTATCAATGCAGTTTGATAACCATTTGCTTTTGGTTTCAAAAGCTCCCGTGCTTTCAGAAAGCCCAAAAGGGCAATACACCTTCATCCCGTTTAAGATTTATAAAGTGTGTCAAACGGCTGATACGAAATCGCTTAAACAGATCACTGTTGTGGCTCTCTATTCTTTCTCATCTCAGGTATTTCTGGAGACAAGGTGGAGATAGACCCCGTTACTAATCAGAAGGCCAGCACTAAGTTTTGGATTAAGCAGAAACCCATTTCAATCGATTCTGAACTCCTCTGTGCCTGTGACCTTGTGGAAGAAAAAAGCCCAAGTGAGTAGTCCTTTTTATTTATGTTCTCTCTCCTCTCCCTCCCTGTATGTGCTAGATGTCCAAAGAGTTATTGCTACCATGTCCTTTTCTTTCTATAGGTGTATTTTATTCATTATGGGATGGTTTTAATCTGACTTGATTCTGTTACAGAGAACACAGCATACACGCGTTTTATGAGTGTCCTTTTAACGTTGCTCACAGCTAATGGCAGCACTGAGAGTGTTTCTCACCTGCTCTCAGGAGCTAACAGCATCAGACCAAGGGGACACTGGCTCTGCCTAGCTGGTTTCTAGCCCCACAGCACGGTCATCAAACACATCTTTTAATATAGCTGCAATTTCTTTGGACTTATTAACATCCTGACTGGTGTTAAACAATTTCTAAGGCGTGATGAGGGTCTCAGGAGTGCAGTGAGTATCAGTGCAGTCTGTTTGGCTCTGCTGTGGCTCCAGGGTTGCTGGGATTACAACATACAAGGTTTCAGGGAAGGTGACCGTGCCGGGCCAGCAGCGCGAGCAGCTGGAGGCCAGGCGGGACATCCCGGGCCAGTGGTCATCAACATGGGGTCAGAGTTTGCAGCATCTGGAGTGCGACCTCAAAAGCCAAGTGCTTTTGCTTGTCCTGTCAGTGGAGTAATGAGAGTCTGCATCTGTAAAATTTGTTTTAACAAGCAGAAGACAGGCCCTGGGGGGATTGGGCAATGTCTCCCTTTGGTGCAGAAATGTAACCGTCGCCTATCACGAGTAACCGCGGTTCAGAAACTCCGATGGATTTTATTACACTTGTGCTTCCACAGGGTAGGGATGCTAAGTATTAAGTACTTATCTACAAGGTGACAGAGAGGGAGAATTATGTGATACATATTTACAGAGGTAATGATCTGTTCAATTCTCTTGGAAGAGTAAATTTATGGCTGCCACAGATTTTATCAGCAATTATTGAACTATATCCTTCTCCCCTTCATTACCCCTTCCTACTTCCATGTTCCTAGCCCAGGCATTGTCTTCCCTTTCTGTCTCTCCAGCAGAATTTCACGGTCCTTAGGAAGGCATGATCCCAGGGAGAGGCTTCCCCTGGGACCAGGCAGTCCAAAATGCATAGGAGTTGCCTATGTAGTTCATGGTGTGGGTTTGCACTTGCAAAAAATACTAATGCCTCTGAGCTTGCAGCCACATGTCATTTGAAATACAAACACTTGTGGTGCTAAAATTCTGCCCAGAAAATGGGGCTGGATCTGAAATGCCAGCCTTGAAACCCGGGGTCTCCAGCTCACCCTCCTGCCAGCACCACAGTCCCAGACATCCAGGCTGTCCCTGACACCTCCAGCACTGCATCCTGCAGGGAGAGGGCTCTTCAGCCCCCGAGGCAACACCTGCTCCCCTAGGAAATTATGATTCATCCCCAAATCCTGCTGACCAGGGAGAAATAAGGGACAGAATTTCAAACAAGTAGAGGCTGGCAGCAGAAGGGCAGTACCTTCTTGCAGAGATTGTTGGATGAAGAATTGTAGTCCCACTGGAGAGGATGCTGATGGGTTACAAAAGGCAAACTTTCTGTTACTGAAGGGGATATTTACTTGTTTTTACATGGCCATCATATATGTTTCCTGTTAGTAAGTGTTCAGCACAGTTCCAAAAGGAGAAAGTAAGTCCTCCTGAAATCTGCTGACCTCCTCCCCATTCACTGAAGATGCTCCAGAAGTCATTATTTCAAGTCAGTAGAAGATACTTCTATGTGACATTTCAGAATGATACATTTTGAGGAACTCTCTACAGCAGATCAGTATCTCTTGAATTTTAAATGGAAAAAACCCCAGTTATTTTAGTAGCATAAAGGGATGAAACTCACTGTATTTCACAAGTTTTGTCTGTGATTTTTATCAGCATGGTGATATATGTTTGTAGCAGAGTTTACATCAAAAATTATTCCTGGATCTTCCTTGAATGAATTATTGCAAAGAAAGAGAGGCTGAGCAAAGATAAGGTCTTTGAGTTCTGCAATATATTTTGTTTTCATGTTTTTATCTCTTGTAACACAAACATGCTCCATCTCGTCTTTCAGAAGTGTTCTGCACATGTACCAGAGCTCGTACAGTTACAGGGGTGAGCGCAGGGGGGGTGTTACAGAGCTGCCTGCCCTCCCCGGGCGGCGGCGCTAGGGTTGGAGTGCTGCCTCACCAGGCTGGCTGTGAGCAGAGGGGTGAAGGGAGCCTCCAGATGGGACCATACTGCCAGGGAGGGCAGGGGGTTTGCAGCTGAGTCTGGTCGTGGTGCAGAGGTTTCTGCAACTCCTGTTCCTCTGCACGAGGCAATTAACACAGAGGAGTACTCAGTCACACCGTACTTTCTGTGGATTAAAGACACTTCAGGTTTTTGACTGGTGGTTTTCTGCAGAAAGGGAGCAGCAGCAGATGAGTATCATAAGCAGAGAGCCTTGTGCTTATTTTCTGTTAGCTTCTCCTGAAGAGACAGGTTGGAGCAGCGAGGCTTTAGTGGCACTTGTGTGAGTGTTAAAGGACTTGGTAACTTCAGAGATGATGTGCTGTGAATATTTACAGAGGGACTGGGGTGGTGGTTGTGGACAGGGCCGAAGCTTCCCTTGGCCAGGAGTTCACAGCACTGCGAGCTGCGGTCAGTGAAAGCAGAAAATGAAAACAGAAAGCTTGGGCATCTAATTTGCCATTAGCAGGGGTATTGTAGGCAGGAATGGCTGATGATTTTTGTTTGCCCTTGTAGTAGGACTGGGTCAGCATTTGAATTTTTATTTGTAAATTAAATCAGACTCCCTGGATTTAGACAGAGGGAAGAGGTAATGGCCCTGCTGGCTCGATCAAATGCCATTAGAACCTGAAAACACTGTATATAAACGGCTTGTTTAAATCAGGTTCGGTCTGATTATCACGAGAGATTCTGAATGTTTTGAATCCTGAAAGGAAGCATCCTATCATTGAGAAATAAGATTTAAGCCTTAATAAAGTAGTTGTCATTTTTATAGCTGAAAAGAGCTTTGTATCTCAATTAAGTGTACATAATATAAAGTCTTAAGGAA
Organism: Heliornis fulica; assembly: GCA_013399135.1. Taxonomy (NCBI): domain Eukaryota; kingdom Metazoa; phylum Chordata; class Aves; order Gruiformes; family Heliornithidae; genus Heliornis; species Heliornis fulica. The sequence continues at coordinate 1,233,616 of VXBZ01010338.1, read as the reverse complement.
GCAACATAATACGTTTAATACAATTATATCCCTTTGCAATAGCGTAATTTAAAGGAAATCTGATTCTGTTAATGTCTCTTACATTACTTGGACAAGGGAGAAACTTCAGTGTCACTGGCTGCTGCCTTTTTACAAAGTGCACCGTGGACCAAGTGTGGCTGTGATGGACACACCGTGGCTGTCCCTTCCGAGGCCGTGCTCCTGGCACCCTCGGCATCCGCACCGCAGGAGCGCCGAGCCGGCGCTGATGCATCAGGGGTGAGCAGACCCCAGGGCAGGCCACGCCGTGGCACTGACGCCAAGTCCACTGGGCAGAGCTGTGGCTTTCGACCTGCCTGGGGCTCTTCCACTCGGGTGTGTTTTACCATAGCTGCGGAAATCAGATTTATTTGATAATTTACTTGAAACGCTGAAGAAATGTTCTCTGTGATCCTTTTCCTGCCTTTTTTTGTTTGTTTTTATTTTTTTTGTTTTAATCAAGCAGATACATCTCTGTTGCTAGGTCGAAATACCCTTATAAAATTAAGGTAGTCCAAACAAAGGTGTTCTGTAGGTCATGGAGTACATCGGTAACTTCAGTTTGTAATTTAATTGCTTGCTTTGCACCCTGCAGCTTAAGATTTCCTTTAAATTCTTATTCCATTGTTGCACTGGGGCTTAACAGAGTGTTAACCTGGTAATAGGCACAGGGCCTCCCCATTATATGTCTCGCTATCGAGCGGTTCTGCATGACTAGTTAAAAAAGATGGCAAGAAGATTAATGAAAGCCGCCTGGTACAGAAGGGGGGTAGGTACCTTAGCAAGACTTCTAGCGAGGAGATATTAGAGCTGAACCAGAGCTTGGCTTTTTCTTTATCCTGTGACCTTTGAACCTGCCTTACTGTCGAGAGCTGCCAGCGGAGCCGACGTTTTGATTGATGTTGCTACACAAGTCAGTCTTTCCCATTGAATTCCACGTCTGCACGAAAATAGCTTTTCTAGCAGCATTCCTACCGGCTGTAAGTGATAGCCCAAGTGATGCCTGAGACGCTTTTATGTAGTTTTCATTTAAAGCTAAAGGTGTGTGATGTTTTAATTCAGTATCCAGTTCCTCCAGATTATGCACGTTGGGTAATACTAATTTAATGAATTCATTACTGGCTTGCGAAAGGGCTGAAGCCATACAGAAAGCGTTGGGAAGGGATGGATCCCTGCTGCTTGGGGAGCTTAAATAGAGATGTTGCATGTTTGCTCAGAGCCCTGCAGTGGAGCCAGAGCAGAGAAGTAACAATTATCTGCGTGCTCTGCAAATGGCACACAAAATACTGTGCGGTCATTCCTAATATCCGCACTCCCGCTGCGAGTAATGCGGTGTGCAAAATAATAGGAGGAAATTCCGACGTGATAGGAGACTCATCACAGATTCGAATCAAAAGGTAAAAAATGGGTTCTGCAGAGAAAATGTTCCAAAACTTCAGGCTGGGAGTGAAAGAAACCTCCAAGTGTGTAGCAGAACGACATGAGTCCAAATGGATGTGGATGTGCTGCTCGCAGGGCAGTGAGATGCCTGGGAGGGTGGGCAGCGGAGATGTGGATGCCGCTGGGTTTGCTCTGGTCCCCGTTCTCTGTGGCAGCCCAGGATGGTGCCCAGGCTGGGGGGTTGGAGGGCTCAGCAGCGGCTCTAGGGCTGTGCTCTGCCAAGGAGGGCTCTGGCCACGAGAGCTGCCTGCATGGCTTAGGGAGCTGGCATCGGTTTGGCGACGGCGAGGCGCTCCTGCCTGCTGCCCCACCGGCGTGACTGCGACTTATTAAACCCAGCGCTATCGAACAGCCTTTTCATAAAAGTACTCTGGAGCACAATCAGAAGCGTGCATTGCCTCATCCTTTTAACAAATATGTTTTGTAGCCCTATTAAAAGGGGTCTTCATCTATCCTGTCAAAGCTATTCTGCTGGGGTTTTTTAGTTTAATTACACTATCCAATTAAAACTCCTTGCTGCATTTTGATTCGCTTCTCCTTGGGCTTGAGTGGATATGACATTTACAAGGCTCGCCTTTCAAGCAGACAATGGCGTGATTGATGAGGTGCAGACGCAATGAAGGAGGCGATTGCCATGTGGAAACACTGCTTAGTGCATTTTGATTTATTTATCATCTTTTTTCCCAAACAAGGTTGCTGGTGAAGAGGTTTTGGGCAACCCCGAGTTCCACCTCAATTTTCACAGTTCTTGCAAAAATCTTTATTAGTATTCTGCCTTTGATGGTAATTTGAAGAAGAAACAAAAGGGTTTGGGGTGGGGTGGGGGAGATCCAGATGTGTGAATGGTTCCCACGATTTGACATGAAAGCGGATGTATGCAGCACTTTAACTTCAGCTCTGCTTTCAGGACGTCTGGAAACAGGACATCCATTGCCAGCAGCATTTTATCATAAGCCAATAACAGCACATAACAACCTGAGATGCAGGAACAGGGAACAGGAGACGTGCTGCTCCCCGAGAGAACGGGGCAGCGCTGCAACTCTTCTTTTTCCCTTAACGTGCCTGTCACTTGCTTTTGTATGAGCTGTGCTGTGGTTTGAAGGCGATCCCTCGGAGGTCGAACTCACCGGTGTTTACAGTATCAGTAGGGTCAGGATTTCATCCAGAACTTTGATGTCCCTCACTACATCTGAGGGAGACACCGCCCGTAAAACCCCCTTTGACACTCAGGGCAGCTCTCCCGTTCGGTCTGTGTCCTTGACCGGGCTCCGTGCTGACGGTCTGGCTGCAGCACGACTCGTGACATCCCCCTAGAAGAAAACTTCAAAGGGGTTGGCAGGATGGCTGCTTCGATGGCAGTGCCACATGTGGCTGTTTGTAGGACCTTCAGGCCCTGCTCCAGGGCCACGGCATCATTTTTGAGGTAGCTCGTGTGGGTTTCAGGTGGCAGAGCCCCTCCCCACAGCCTTCCCGTTCACTCCATGTAGGATTCAGCTAAATCTGCCTCTGTGCAGAGTCACTCTGTGTGTATTTTATTTGCACCATTCCTCACCTCTGTGCTGGCACGTTCCCGATTCTCTGAACCCTGCCCAAGCCTGTGAGGTGTCTGGGTTCACTCCTGGTGTAGCTGGAGCTTCTGAGCTGGTGAAAATCCGTGGTGGTGTCAAATGATGCCCACGAGCGTTTGTTCTTCAGAGAGGACTTTCTCCAGCTATTCATTCTGCTAATAACTCTTAATTGTTGACTTCTGCCTTATGGCCCTGTAATGACAAAGCAATCATCAAGGTATATTGAAAAATTAACATAAATTTGCATCTCCCAGTGTTTGTTTTCTGTTTGGTCCAATTCATGAATATTCTTTTCATCCTCCATCTAATTAGTGATTTAATTCAGTGCACACCATTTTAAAGAGAGGCACTGCGAAAACGGGGCGGGGGGTCGGTACAGCTTGAACTGGGGGGTGGGAGAAGAGGAAGTGCTGGCGCATTCGGTGAAAACAGTGTCTTGTGCAAATTTGCCTCTTTCCAATGTTTTCCAGGCAAAAAGAGTATTTTTTAGACTCTGACAAAGGGTTGATCACTTAGATTCGAAGGTGACTTATTTTTTTCACCCGTATCAGTGGAGGACGGCGGGATGCAAAGTCCTCGGCTGTTTTCCCCAGACTGTAACTGCCGCGGTTAGCGCAAGGGCTGCCAGTCCCAGGTGAGCACATTTGTGGTGGGACTTGGGGCAGCTGTAGCTCAGTGTCGTGTCTCACCTCCTGCTGGGGCAGGCAGGGGGTCTGCACGAGTCTCACCAAGCCTGCGAGAAGCGTGAGCGGTGGGTTTGCGTCTGGCTGTGTTTGGCGCCTCTGAAAGGCTGTTGGCTGTGCCGTGAGGAGCCTCTTGCTCTGCTCCATTTGGAGCATAGGGATGCTGAAAGCCAGGAGATGTGCCAAACAATGGAATGTGAGGCCTGGCACTGGGAGAGTAAATGAGCCATCCTCGGTGGGTTTCCAGTGAATTAGCATCCTGCCCTTCCGCCCGAGTCTGCCGGAGGCTTTTCTCCAGGTGTAGCCACACAGGAACCTATTAGTGTTCCCGGGTTAGGGAAGATTTATCAGCGCTCAGAGCCGAGGCCAAAGGGCACCCGCGGCAGGATGTCGTTTCCCTGCTGTCGCGGCCCCAGCGCGGGCTCGAACAGCGCGGCAGGAGCGGGACTGGCGGCAGCAACCGCGCTGGGCTCGCCCTCTGCGTCGTAGCCACATCATGACAAAAGCCTGTGACACCAGATGACTTCCTGTCGTTCCGTTTGCCTTCCATAAACGCTTTAGCAGATAAACATAGCAGGGAATACCGTGTGTTTTCCGTTGTGCCGATGATTAATTCTGATCGCAGACTACTGGCGCTGCCCCACGCTCGGTTCACGCTCGCCACCCTCTGCAGCAGCTGCATTGGCTGCATTTGTGCATGGTGCAGCGCAGGGACAGACATCACTGAGGGCTGCTGGAATCACACGCCTGTGTTCCAGACCCATGGGCTGAAGGATACCAAACTGTTGGTATCATCAGCATCCTGGCGATGAAGCCATTCGTGCAGGACCTGCCTATGTGTCAGCTCTGCCCTCATGTGTGGCAGAAGCCACTTGAGCTGTTGGTGTTTGTTGCCAGGTATTCCTTGGTGGAAATGCAAAGCCATCGGAGCTCCTATTGACCTCGGAATGGTCACGCGTGGTGCGGCGTTGTGAAGAGGGACAACACGCATTTAAGCACTCTTGGAAATGGAAATCAGTCTCACAATTCATAAATTCCATCTGGCCAGAACAGTAGCAAAGTGTCAGTTAGGATTTCAATGAACTAACATTTCACACTGTAAATAGTGTAATGCAGGCATGGAGCACATGAACATAATGCTGTAATGGGGCTTTCGGAGGAGCAGTTGTCTGGGCTTCTCTCCACTAACTCACCAGTTGGGGTGAGGACAGAGCTGGGTTGTGCTCCACCATGGCACTGTCCCTGAGAGAGGAGCTGTGCAGTGCGAGGACGTGTGGCTGAAAGCGGCCTTGTGGCTGGAAGCGAGGGGCTCAGCTCTGGGTGCTTCCAGAACAGCGGCACAGCAACATCAGCGCGGCAGAGCCAGCTTCTTGCCTGGAGGAAATGTCCCACCCAGGTGGGGGAGCCTCAGTCCTCATCAAGAGCCTCCCAATGAACTTCCAAACCAGAGACCCTCCTCAGGGTCCTCCTGACGGTGCTTTGTGCCTGGTTCACTCTGGTGTCATTGATGGGTGTCTGTCACAGGGTGTTGCACTCAATGCCCACGGAGCGCTGCGGCAGCTGACGGGGCGCGGCGCTGCGTCGTGTCCCCGGGAACGGTGCGCGGGCACTTCCGGGGTCGTAAAGATGCCGAATCCAGTTGCAGGCAGAGCCGGGCGTGCATGCATTAACATACTGATCAGGAGTTCCTGCATCTTTAGTACCACTAAGGCATCATTTGTCAAATGATTTAAAAGGGGATTTTTATTATTATTATTAGCCAATTTTTCAATATAGAATTTATATTCCAGATTAGTGCATCATAACGGTGTTTAATTAACATGCCACAATAAAATACTGGCATCTCAAATTTTCTGGCCGCAGATCTGAGCATATATCAGTCACTTTTTGGAAATCTGGGGAATTAGATAATGTAAATAAGATTTCAGAGTAGCTTTCCTGACGGAAAGCCCCACATTGGCAGTAACACGGCTGTCACTTACAGACAGCGAACTCTGACCTTTGAGCTGAGCAGGTTCTGAGAAAAATGGGTGAGGAGCATAATGTGTAGGATGTGTTTCACTTTCGTTCTGAAGCCGTGAGCATCCACATGAGCAAAGGATGTTCTGCATCCCTATGTACTGGGCAGAGAGACCCACCACTGGTGCTGTCATTCCCGTCCCACCTGCCGCACTGTCACAGGTCGGTGCTTGAGGCTGGCTGAGCTGCCGGCACCCCCGTCCCTGTAACCACTTGCAGCTCCAATTGGGACGGTGCCAGCGATGCTGCAGGGAGAGAAACCAGGGTTAGGCATGAGCTTGGGCTGCCTGCTCATGGGAGGTGAGGCTCTCAGTAGGTTTCATGGCATCATTGCTGAGTCCTTTTGTATCTGACGCCGTCCTTGGCCGTGGGCCGTGCAGGTGGTGTTTTGGGGAGAGGCTGTGGGAGTGGTGATTACGGGGTTCACTGGCCTTTTGTTTTGCAGATAACGTTTATCTCCTGCCCACAATGGCTCTGGGTGAGTGGCTGCACGAAGCAGCCCTAATGCGGTGGTTTAACTGACGTGCAGTCTGGGGCTGATCGGGAGCTAACTAGCCATTTGATAGATTTTTGCGTTTCCTGCAGTGGGGATGCGATGGGAAAACGAACTTTATTGAGTAGAGTTCAGCTGCTCCTGTAAGCCACCACTTGCCTTAAATTGAAATGACATGAGAAGCCTGTCAGCGTTTCATTGCTTCCTTCTGTCGTGCTGATGGTACGCTAAGATCACCATCTGTGTTTTTCTTCTGTCAGGCGCACAAGCGCTGCTGAAACTTTGCAGGAATATTCTGAACAGTTTTTTTCTTATCTTTGCAGGTCATGCAATATTTAAACTTACATATCTAAGCAATCATGACTACAAACACCTTTACTTTGAATCAGACGCTGCTACTGTCAATGAAATTGTACTGAAGGTGAGTGTTAAACTTTAACGTGCCCTGAAATCTGGGGTGTTTTTGCCACTTGTGAGACATGAAGGTATTTGAGAGGTGATGGGAGCACGTGCCTGAGGACCACTGAGTGCATTGAACTTACAGCCAAACTGTTGGGGCCTGTTGTTTTATCCCTTTTTGAAGCAGCCATTTGTGCATCATGTCTCCTTTTAGACTCATTTCCAGTAAGTAGCAACACCAGTTTTCTGTGGAATTTTACAGGAAACCACCAAATTTCATTGTGTCCAGATAGTTTTGCACCTCCAGCCACATGAGATGGCCTGTAAGCCCCGTGCTGTAGCCGAGGCACTGGGCTGTGTGCCTTGTAACAGTGCCAGCACGGTGCTTCTCCTGCCTTCAATCCCGCTGTGTACCAAGCACAAGGGTGTATTCCCATCCTGGGACTCGATCCATGTTTGCTTTTCCCGTGGCACAGTGCATGCACGTACTCCCTTTCTGCTGAGACGAGTGTTTGTAACACTCCTGGAAGATTAAACTCGATTTTCCTCCAGCTAATATTTTGTAGCATTTCTGATGGTAAAAGCAGTACTTTTGGTGAGCCATCTGTTATGTTTGTGTTTGCTTTTCTTTTCTGTGTGGAGTTTGGAGAGTTGCTGAGGAACTGACATATGATAAAATAACTTTAATCAATAACATAGAGGGTGAATGTATTTGGGGGTTTCTCCTCACTTTGTGGTGGGCCATGTCTTTTGTTCCACCATCCTCTTCAGTACACTGTTGCCATCCGGAACACCTGACACAGCTGAGCCCTGTCATAAAAGAAGGAAAAAAAAACCCTCACAAGGTTTGCAACAAGTAACAAACATTCAAGAGAGACCTGTTAGTGGGCAGTGCTTGTTTCTGAGGCTGTGGGTTGTTTAGGCTGGACAGGATCTGGCTCCGTGCGTAAGTTTTCAGGTTGTGGTTTATTCCACCAGCATTAGGAGACACAGAGAAATCAGACTTTTCAAATTAGGCTTTTTACATGATCAAGTGAGAAAGACGGAGGCTTTATTGACCATGAAAATTCCCTATATTTTTATGCCTTAAGCTGTAATATGCAATGAAAGTGAAACACTCTGCAGTGCATAAAATTGTGCAAGTTTTAAGCCACAGCGTATTAACCAGCTAATGGCAGACCAAAGGGCATTTTTATCTTTTTGATTCTTGCATTAACCTTCCATTAAAATTATCTATGTGATTATCACAAAGCACTGGAGATAATAAATTTAGGGAATAGCAGGCTTGTTAAATATCATTTAAAAATGCTTTCATCAAGTAAAATGTGCCAAAACACGGGGAAACGACAGGATTAGCTGAGTATGCAAACATCATAATGAAAGAATTATTTTTATTGAAGCTGATAAAGTCTTTTCTGGAAGCCCATCACTGTATTAGACCAGCACTCTGAGTCCTTGTGACTCTCTGCCTTCACCCAGAGGTTTGGGTGACAGGAGTGGGGTGATGAGGGAGGGATGGTGAGAGCCTACAGCCTCTGTGGCCACCCTGTGCCGAGGTGAGTGCCAGGAGGGGAGGAGCTGAAAGCAACCTCACACTCTCCCATAGCTCCACATTGTCTCTGCCGAGCTCTGGTGACACCCCACTGGGACCAGTGTCACCGAAGCCCCATCCAGCCGGGTGGTGTGAAGGTCCCTGCCCCAGCTCCCCACTCACGCACTGACGAAACCCAACGCCGTTTCATGTCTTGCAGGTTAACTATATTCTAGAGTCACGAGCAAGCACAGCCAGAGCAGATTACTTTGCTCAGAAACAAAGAAAACTGAGCAGGAGAACAAGCTTTAGCTTCCAGAAGGAGAAGAAATCGGGACAGCAGTAGCGCCTAGCCTCGAGGAGAGCCTGTCTGCCCAGTTCGGAGGAGGAGACGCTCCCCACCGCCCGAGACAGGTGGGAGCCAGGACTGTGGTGCTCCTGCTGCAACAGGCAGGAGCTGCCAGGGGGAGAAATCTGAATTATCCCGTCTCTCACGGTCGGAAGATTATCCCTCGTCGGTGACGGGAAGTCTCCCCTGTGACAAAAATAAAAGAGCCATATCAGCCGGAAAGAAGACTGTTACGCTTCAGGTTCCTTTGATTAGAAATAAGAGAATGACGTAGACTGGCATCATTTAATTACTGTATTATGTACAATCACAAGGAGAGATGTGATTACATATTATTTCACAGCCTGGTTAAAATAAATTATATACATCTGTAATACACCCACGTACACACAGGTATTGCTTGTGACATGATCAAATTTCTAAAAACGAAATGTAGGACAAATGTATCCATTTTTACTATTAATAAACAGATGTAATCTTTTTCAAGGTCCATATGATGCACAGTTCTTTTGGGGGGAGGCTGTAGTCCCAGATGGTTTCACTTCTGTTGCTGAAGTGCAGGAGGCAACCGTGAGCCAGGGAACAGCAGCCATTGCAGGGGAGCCGATTTGCGAGGAAACGTTGCGACAGCCAAGTCTGTTGTGGTTTGTTTTGTTCAAAAATATTTGTATTTAACTGTGCTTTTCAGCTCTGCATACGTTTCATTGGAAGTAAGTTACTTGCTGTAGTCAGCACGGTGTTTGGAAAACCAAGGCAGCGTCTCGGCGGTGGAAAGGAGACCATCCCGCCTCTGCCGAGACACGGCTCCTGCCGCTGGGGTCTGCCCTTCCTCCCGAGACAGCTGGCACCTGAGGACTGAGAAATGCCTTCGCCTTTTCTTACTATTATTCCTTAAAAGTAAAAATCAAGACTTACTTGGCACTGGGACTTGTAACTATTTTGGCCTTGTCCATCCTTAATGCATCAGGGAGCACCCGAGCGGGATCGCTGGGGACCAGAGCTGCTCTTGTGGCTCCGGTCACCAGACATGTCCTTCACAGACCTCTCCAAGTCCTTGAAGCTGGAGCTGTCTGCAGCACTGCTGCGGGCGTTATATCAAGAAGATGCCCCCCATGCCGAGAGGCGTTTCCCTCAGCCGCGGCCCCACGGCAGCGCGGGCTCCCTCCTGCCCGGCCGCGCCTGCTGCAGCGCCACCTCTCGCAGTGTCCCACCTTGCTTTTGTACAGAGAAAACTTTCTGAGCCTTAACACGTAGCATAGGGATAAGCACTAAGGCAGAGAGGTCTTTGTGTCACTTGACCTGTTGCGTTTAAGCTCTCGGTTTTTAAAGGTTTCGCCCTCCCGGCACCGATGCTGCCTCGGAGGGGAGCCCTGCCCGCACCGCGGGGGCCGGTCTTCACTGTACAGTCTTCCATGATACCTGCAAAACAAGAGAAACAGTATTTTATAGTATGATATTAATTTTTTTAATATTTTCTATGTGCAAATGCAGCACAGATGCAATGGGGAAAGACCCTTCAGATAATGCAATGTAAATGACCTTTAACCGATTTGTGAACTATTTAACATTAAAGTTGTTATGTGAATGTTCTTTTGCCACTCAGTTTCGATTCTTTTTTCACTGAACTACGAGATTGCCTGTGTTGGTATCAGAGCCATGGACATCTCCTGGTCCCCATGGCCGTAGCGCTGTTCCACCCCCCTGACATTCGTTCAGGAGCAGCAGCAGCTGGACGACGCTCGTTTGTTTCCAGTAAAACCTAAAGATTCACATCATTAAAAACTAAAACTCCACTGTCTGAACCACGGGAGTGTTTGTGGGCACTTGCCCACACCACGAGCATTCACACCACCGGGTCAGCCCCCACACACTGTGCAGCCCCACAGAGCTCGAGGGTGCTCTGAGGGCTTGGGAGGGGTGGGGGGTGCTGAGGGTGAGGTGTGTGGCCTGAACCGAGGAACCATTCACAATGTTCATGGACCACCTCTGGCTGAGTCCACGGCGTGGAGGAGATGTCCAGCTTCTCTGGAGACGAGCCTGCAGAACAGACATCTCTGCTCCGAGTGTTTGCTGAAAGAGTTAAACGGAGCTCGTGGCTGCAATCTGTGCGCAGCTGAACACAGATCCATCACGGGCTGGTCTTTCCCCGGTAGTTGTAGATTTAATTGATTCAGATGGGCATTCAACTGGGTCAGGAAAGCAAGCTGTTCCTCCCGTGCCTTCTTCCTGGGCTTGGGCAGAAGAGGGTGGCTGCCGGCTCGTGGAGCGGGGAGGACATCTCGCTGGCCGATCGGTGGCTGTCCCAGGCATCAGAGGGTGTCTGAATTTTCTCTTGCTGCTGCTGCTGGGGGAGAACCTGCACAGGCACCTCAGGATTCACAGTCGGTTTGCAGTGGGAGCTTGCGAAATGCCGGGGCGCAGAGCCGGGGGGCACAGGGCTGTGTCCCCTCACAGTGCCGGGACCAGGGGACTGGTCTCAGCCCAGGTGCCTACAGCAGCCACTCACTGCCCACCTCGCCTGGCTTTGCACCACAAAATGCTGCTCAGAGGGTCCCAAATCCACCTGAGAGATGGGTGGGGTGGCCTTTGGGATGAGACCCCAGGGCTGGTTGTTGTGCTCTGAGGGCGACTGAGCTTCTCCAGGAGGTTTGTGGAGGAGCAAAGTGCTGCTGAGTGGCATCACCTGCTCGGTGGGGATGGCCCAAGCTGCTGCAGCTGCAGCAAGTGCTGCCTGCACACATTAACCCAGTGCTGCCTGCGTGGTTTTACCAGCACTTTGGGAAACAAGAGCGACCTTTTAGCAGTGGGCACCCAGGCACGTGCTGGCAGCACCCACAGCAAGAGAGCAGGGACGCCTGGCCTGACCCGAGCTCTGCAGGGCTCCACAGGGGTTTGCCATGACCTCCCCCAGGAGCGATTGGAGTCAGAGGCTCCTTTGGGTTTGGGTTTGGGTTGGTGGGAGAATGGTGCATGTCGGGGGATTTGAAGTCACCCAGGCAACCACGGTAGGGCTGAGACTCAGCGGGGAGCACAAGCTGCACCCACCCCACCGGGATGAGCAGGCAAAAACCCATCGTGGCGCCCTGGGTGCAGCCCTGAGATTAATGGGAGGAGTTATTTATGGAGACATGTTTGTAATGGGCCCATGAATTTCAGGGAACTGCGCTGCTGTGGCGGCGTGTGGTATTGGGTGCTGCTGCTGCTGCTAAAGTTAATGCCCTTTAAATCACATCCCAGCACAGCCTCCCTGGTGCGATGCTGGGACAAGGACGGAGACGAGGACAGGGACATGTGGGCACAATGGGCATTGAGGCCGGGAAGAGCAGTTGGAGGGTGCCCCATGCCCCTGCGCCCGAGCTGGGTGCTGCAGTGTCCACAGCGGGCACCAGAGCCAGAGCAGGCAGCTGGGGCATGGGGAGGGCTGCCCTGCTCACAGCTCCACGCTGCTGCTGCTGCTGCCACACAAAGGGTTAAGCACTGTCATGTTTTATTCTCCACACACACCTCTCCTTAAATGCAAAAAAAAGAAGAAGAAGAAAAAAAAATCTCAACAGGGTGTTGTTGGCTCTAAAAACCCTGAGCATGATTTGTGAACTCTCACAGCCTTGGTAATCTCATCAGAGTAATGGGATTATATTTCAAATCACCATGGCCTGTTCATTACACATTTAAACTCCTTTGACAGAGGAAAAGTTAAATAAAATGTGTGCGTCAGCCCTGGTTGACTTTCCCAGTTCTCTTTCTTGATTAGACAAACAGATGCTGAGCTCCAAAATGAAAAAATAATGCCCTCATTTATTCATTTTTCTGACAAGTCACAATAGATTTTTAACTACAAATGAGCCCCCTCCCCAGGTGGGAGCGCGGGGGCAGCACACTGTGATGGGCTCTGAGCCGGTGGCTGGGGCACAACCGGTCATTGCTGAGCCACGAGCACGGGAACGGTGCCGCGATTCCCCCACTGCTGCCTGAGACTCCTCCGAGGAGCTGCCGTGAGCGCAGCCGCCGGCTGCCGCAGCACAAGCCTGGCTGAGGCAGCCCTGCACAGGGCACCCGACTGTGGGCACCCACTGAGGCTTCTGGCCCCTCTGACATGTCTCTACTCGCCCAGGCTGGAACCCACCTGAGAGGCAGCACCGATGCTACCATGGCCATGGCATGGCCACGCTGAGCACGTCCTGCCATGGGCACTGACCCGCTCCCTGCACTGCAGCTCCCGTCCCCCTGCCCAGCGTTGGTCTCCAAATGATGTTTCACGAGTGTCCGGAGCACGACGAGGGGAATGGTCAAGCTCAGCCCGAACTGGTGCGGAGCCCCGTGCTCTGCAGGGGACTTGGCTGGTGGAGCTCAGTTCTGGTCCCAGGAACTGCTAACGAAGCTGCACATGTGCCCTGGGGAGGTGTCGGGGCTGCCGGCCAGGGGGCTGTGCTCCCCACCAAAGAGGAGGGGTTCTCGTCAGGGAGCGCTGCGGCTCTATTAGGGACCTGAGATGCCAGATAATTAGAAATACACCAGCAAACACCATTATCGTCAGGAGAATGCAACGGCGTACAGTAATGAAGCAATTATTAATGAGCAACTGCAAGGCTGTCATTAATTTAAGCCTTTCAGGATCACAGAGTAAGGCAAGTTAAATAGTAAACCGGAGCCAGGGCTGGGCTGAGCGGCGCTGAGCGGGGCAGACTAGGACCACCTCGACAGGTGAGATGCTCCACGTGCCTGGGGTGCCCTTTCCAGCTCCACACCTTCCCTGCCTCAGTTGCCCTGCATGAGCACAGGGAACCCCAGAACCTGCATTGGACCCCATGGGCAGCCCGGGCAATGGCTCGGAAGGGGATGGGGATGGGCTCGGGGATGGGGACAGAGCTGGGG
>VXBZ01010338.1:1177356-1216388 GCA_013399135.1 Heliornis fulica | reverse complement strand
AGAGCCACCCAGGGCTGGCTGAGGTGGGGGGGTGGTCTAGTTACAGGGCTCTGTCCCAGGGAGACGGCTCAGGACCGTCCCTCAGGGTGCAGAGTCTCACTCCTGGAGAGAGGCTGCCAAAGCGCCCGTGCAGCCCCGGCAGCGGCTCCGGTGGAGTTTGGTGTCATTTGTGCCCCAGTTCGGGGCCTCTGGATCAAACTCAGGTCTGAAAAGGAAAATAAACAAACGGAACAAGCCTTGACCATGACACTGCCCTCGGTCCCACTTCTCCCTTTGTAAAGCATCGTTATGAGCCAAGTTACATCCCCGCGGTGAGACCCTTCACGGAGCGACCGACTGATCCACCCTGAACAGAAGATCTGATAACGCCCCAACCCATTTTCTTGCCAGTATTTGTTCCTTTTTATTGAGACTCTGGGCTTGGGGCTGGGATTTTTTGTTCTCCCTAAGACTTTTCTGCCTTTCCTCTGCTCCATGTGACAAACTAGAGACAGCCACAGCATGAGCAGACACGGTGGTCAGGGCGGAGTGGGGGACTTGCCACAGCCCTACCCGCTGCCAGTGCCCTGGTCAGGGGGTCTCAGCCCCTCACCAGCCACGGGCAGGGCTGCTGGGCAGAACATCATCCCGCAATGGGCTCTCCAAGCAGCTGGCATCAGCAACCAGGTCACCATCTCGCCTGAGGGACCAACATCCCTGTGTCCAGAGCTGGGGCAGAGACATCTGTTCATCGCAGCTTCCCTACGGACAACGGGGCGCCCGAAGTGCCCGGGGAGTGGCAGGGAGGGGGGAATGCAGTCGAAATAGGAGCCTGGAAGGCTGCAGGCAGGCAGGCAGGACAGGCAGCCACGTCCCACAAGCAGTGTGGGCAATGTTTGGCAAGAGGAGCGAGGTATGTGCTGTCTCCTGCTGCCCCGCTGGCACCGGTGCCACCTGATTGCCTCTGGCTGTGCCAGGAGATGCTCCCCCCATACTGAGGCGATGGCCACAGTCCCAGCCCAAGGCTGTGGTTGGGTGGGTACCTGGCTGACCCTCCCTGTGCCCACACAGGCATGTGGTGGAGACAGGTCCCACCACTGCCCCATGCCACAGCTGGGACCCCCTCTCTGGCAGCTGTGCCCATGCACAGGCAGCAGAGACACACAAACTCCATTTCCACGCTGCTCTTTGGCATTTTAGAGATAATAAATTGCTAATCAGCAGCCACCCCTTCTTTGGTGTCCTGTGCAGCACCGCTCCGATAATTAATTACAAACTACAATACTGATCAGCTTGCGTGTTCTCCGTCTGCACTGACAATCATTAACCATAATCTGAAATTTATAATGTTGAGACGTGGAACCTGGTGAGATGAACTGCTCTGCTTTTTAATCAGCTTTATGGGATGATATAATGCATTGATCGACAAAGACAAGATACAGCGCGTGTTCCTGTGTCTGTAGCTGTGCAGCCTTATTAATTTAGATTTACAAAGAGTTGCTTGATCAGGAAGGAAGCAAGACAGAGGGGAGCTGCATCAGCCAGGGGGTCCCTGGGCAGGTGGGCTTGCCAGAGTTCCCCCAGCTCTGGGCAGTTCTCCTCAAACCCAGCCATGGTGGCACAGGGCAGCCCTGGCATCGGGCTGGGTGCAGCCAAGCACCCATCCAGGGTGACACCGGTTGGACCCCAATGGGTTCATCTCAGTCTGACGAGTCGCAGTGCCCATCCCAGCGACACGGTGCTGGGCAGCCCGTGCCTGCCTGCACATACGTGCCCGTGCCCAGCCCTGCCTGAGCCCTCCCTCCTGCCCCCGAAACGCATCTGTGACTGGGGCATCGCCTTCCCAACCAGTACGGCCCAGTGGCGGCCGGACAGCTGGTAACCATATTGGTGTGCCTTGGGCTGTCATATCGCATTTGCACGCCTGCCCTGCGCTGCATCCGGGGAGGCTGGGGCGGTGGTTTTCAGGTCAGCATCCAGCACAGGAGGAGAATTCCCACTTCCCCAACCAGACTTTAACTGTGACATGGCCTGACCTCGGCTCCTCTGCCCCTGGCAGCAGCTCCAGGCTGCAGCCATCCCTGCTCCGCAGCCATTCCCCAGCGCATCCAGCCCCGTGCCAGGGCTTGAGGGTCAGGGCTCACCCACAGCCAGGATCTGTCCTGAGCTGGTAGGGCTGTGGATGCTAACGAACAGGGCTGCAATTAGCACCGGTAGAGGCTGTGTGTGCAGTACAGCTTGTCAAAAAATTTGGTTTCATCCTTTCAATTTAAAAGTTTAACTAATAAAAGTAACTGAGAGGCTGTGGTGTACTTAGGCGTCTGTTAGGCATTTGATTTAATAGCACATGACGTTTTGATTAAAAAATTAGCTCTATCTAATATCAATAGAGCACACGTTAAAAGGATTAAGAACTGGCTGAGTGACAGGTCTCAAAAAGTAGTTGTCAATGGGGACTCATCATCCAATGATGATGTTTAACATTTTCATCCACAATCTGAGAGTAAATATGAAATCAGCGCTGGGAAGTTTTGGGCTGACAAGGATTAGCAGGGAGGTGGGAACGCTGACAAGGGGAGCTGCGGGGGCTACGGGGGCTGCAGCACCACCCAACACCAACATGAGGAGCCTACGGCAGCTGAGCCACAGGGCACGGAGGGGTCAGTGGGGTCTTGGCCCCCAAAGTAGCACACAAGTCCTATTCATGTGGCTGGAGTGAGGTGTAGGGGGTGCAGGAGGGAGCCAGGGGACCCACCCTGCCCCTTCCACAGGTTCCCAGCATGGGGAGGCTTTGCTGCACAGCTGACCGGGGCAGGAATTACTAATGGGGGAGAGTGGATATGGGGGTCACCCAGGGAAGGACCAGTGAAGATTTGGTACTGGGAATATGCTGAGGAATGGAAGGACCAGCGTGTTCCTGGCTGAGCCCAGGTGGAGCATCGCTCTGCCCCAAGGACGGGTGCAACGGGACCCTCATCCCCACAGCCCCCTCCTCCACAGGGTCAGGTGCTGTGTTCCTTAGGGTGACATATGAGGAGGAAAACCTGCAGCTAACGGCAGCTGCACTCGCATCAGCACGTTGCTGGGAAGAGCAGCAGCCACCTCTGCTGGAGCTGCAGCCGGGAGGGCTGGCGGCACTGGCCGTGTGTCCCGTGGGCACCAGCACCGCTGGCGAGATCAATGCCGGCCCCGTGGGCACCGCACCACACAGCCAGCTGAAGGGGGGGACGGTGAGGTGCCCCCGGTGCCTGCAGTGGAGCGGGGATGTGCTCCCATCACTGTGTGCATGGCCCGGAGAGACAGTGTCACACACTGTCCCCAGCAAGGACAATCGTGTGCCCGTGCCGGTGCAGCCCTATCCTGGGCTCAGCACATCCGTCACCGGGAGAGGCATTCACAGAGCCCCTGGAGTGCTGAGTGCTCGGAATCCTGCCGAGCAGATGGCCCTGAGCCACCTTCCAGACACCTGGCCAGCAGAAGGACACAGCCTGTCCTCAGCCCCGGGCAGGGGAAGCTGCAGGGCCCCGTCGGTGGGACCCACCAGACTGGGGTGCTCATCCTGGCACAGCCCCGGTGCTGCCTGAGCTCAGCCCCCGCGGAGGATTTACTGCCGGGCACCGCTGCCCTCCCGGCTGCCCTGGGGAACCGGCACAGCTCGCTCAGCCCCAGGCTCTGGGAAAGGCATCGAGCTTCCCCAGGGCTTGGCCGGCCCAATAAACGATGATCAGCTAAATAAAACAAGAAGTGAGCGATGCCACTATGCCCTGTTGGACTGGAATCGTGTGAGCAAAGTGGTTTTCTCGGGGAGATTTATCTCCTCTGCCAGCTGCAGGCAGCCAGCCCAGCGGAGAGGATGAGACTCTTGCTCCGAGGCCACCGCTCCCTCCTGCAGTCAGCACTCGGCTTTTATTCCATTTCTGAAGGAATCAGAACAATAAAGGAAATCCAAACGGATATTTTCCACCACAAGCCCCAGACATTCCCACGTGTGCACACCCATGGTCACCAGCACGTGAACCACGTGCTCCAGCCCTGCTCCCCCGGAGCACCCAGTCAATGCCCCACTCCCAAAACCCACGACCAAAGCCAGGAGGGTGATCTGGCAGCACTTCTCTGCCAGAGCCAGTGCAGGCAGGACCGCAGCTGGGGGTCTCTGCCCCAGAGCCCAGCTGGGGAGGGGGCAGGCAGCGGGCACGGAGGGTGGCAGACCTGACGGTGATGGATGCTGCCGCAGCCGGCGCCGTTTGGGCCTTGGCAGAAGCAGCTGTTGTATCTGCTGGCCCTGGGCAGGGCACCAGAGCAGCAGCTCTGCAGCACTTTGCTTCGTTCCAGACTGGCACTCACTGGGCAGAGGGTGGCACGGCCACCGTCACACCACCCTGTTGAGCTCAGCATCCCCAGCAGCTGCTGTCACTGCAGCTTTTGGTACCGAGCACTGGGCTCAGGGAGGCCCTGGGATGAAGCACCCATCTCTGCCATGGGTGATGGACGGTGGTGGGGGAGCAGATCCCAGGGGCTCTCCCCCACCACAGCCCGTGGGGAGCTGCTGCAACACTGAACATGGCACCTGCATGTCCCAGCGCTGCATCGAGTGATCCCCCCATAGATGTCATGGAGCCTGAAGCTGCTTGTCCTTGCCTCTCCCACCATGATCTTCAGCTGAGATACTGTCCCCTGTAACACCGGGGCACCGGTACCTGGTCCCACAGGCTGCAAGCACTGGAAAGGTGCCGTGCTGGTAGAAGCCTGGTAGAGCCCCAGAACGGGACCGAGCACAAAGTGCTGGAGTCAGCACTCCGGTGGAGTTCTGCTCTCAACATCTGCAGCCCAATAAATCTTTGTCTCCTTCAGGTGAACTCAGGCTCCAATTTACATCCCTCAGCACCATCAGCACAGCAGCACTAGCACTGGCCCTGGCAGGGTCCTGCTGCCAGCCCGGGCCCTCACCCCGTGGGGACTCACTGGCCTCCCGGGAGCCACGGGCAGCCCCAGCTCCGGCAGCACCGAGCAGCCACGCTGCGACGGGCCTGGCGGCCACCGGTAACGCTCACGTTGTGCCAAAACCCTTCTACTCACCAGACCGTCTCTGGGCTTTTTTTTTTTTTTTAATTGTTTTCAAAACAGATTTCATGTGGTCCCAAAATGAGACCATGATTGTAAATTAAAGTGTAATTAGCCTTTACGCTTTTATATTCATTAACTCTTCTCTGTTAATGATGCAGAGGCTGGAGCACAAACCCAGCATTATGAAACCACATCCAGGAAATAAAATAGTGATTTAGATAATGGCCAGAATGTATTGCTACTTACACATAATTAAACAAATGCTCAATTTACACTTGGAAACATGAATGAATGTTGATTAACCCCAGCCCAATGAGTCTGCTGGTGCTGTGGTTAAGTGGCAGCGCTGCTGGCAGGGCTGGCAGCAGCGGGCAGGGCAGGGCACCCACTGCCCACAACGCACCTGCCTGGTCCAGGTGCTGTGGTGCTGCCAAACCGCACACCCGTGGCCATCTGGGTGACTCCAGTGTGACAGGCTGGTGCCAAACCCCCCCACACCCCCCCCAGAGCGATGGCTGCAGTGATACATGGATGGTGGCGCTGCCATGAGCACGAGGGTTGCTGCCACAGAAGGGCTGTATCCAGCTATGTGTGGGGCCGGTGTGGGTGCTGTGCCGCTGCCACGGGGCTGAGGAGCCTGTCCTTGTCACAGCTGAACAGCGCTGTGCCCTGGAGGGGCATCCCACAGGCCAAGAGGTGCCACCAACCGTGCCATGGGGCCTGGCCTAAGCTTTGTCTAGTCCCCCTGTGCCAGTGACAATGGAGACCTGGCCTCATTAGCACAGGAGGAGCCTGACGAAGCCCACTTTGCAGGGTAACATTTTCTGCAGCAGATCTGGACTGGAGGAGAAGCCACAGGGGTCAGGTCCCAGCTCCATCTGTTGCCAGGGTGGCACAGCATGTCCTGGGGGCCTCCTGCCACCCTCATCCTGGCAGCCCCTGGCCCTGTGGTGCGAGAGGGGCTCCCCTACCCGGCCCTCAGCCCCAGGAGCAGACCTGGTCCCAGGGACGGCTCAGGCCCCCATAAGGCACCTGGGGTCAAGTGGGACCCCATGGCGTCTCCTGCTGACATTAGCTGCAGGTTCCTGGCCAGGGGCTGGGGCTGTCACCAGCAACATCCAACCAACACAGCCCCACAAAGGTGTCACCCTCCCAGGGCCTGGCACAGGGGACCCTTGCGCATGCCCTGCAACAGCAGCAGTCAGGAGGGACCCTGGTGACACTGATCATCCCCTCAGGAACCTCGAGGCTGCCTCCCACCCCAGCTCCAGGCTGATGGCCTGCACTGCAGATAGCACAGGACAGGGTGGCTGGCAGCACCCTGCTCCCCACACCCCAACTTAGTCATCCCACCAGCGCCCTGCACACCCCACGGCGTGGGAGAGGAGAGGCTGGCAGGGCTGGCATGGCCTGGGAGACCTCAGCTCCACAGGCCTCCCCCGCTCACGGATCGCTGGCTCAACAGGCCATAATGGCTCTATCTATCGGGGTCAATACGGGTGCCTTTGACACATGATAGACAATAATTGCTCCTGCTTAGAGACTTTTTAGTTCATGGATCATTGACCTGATGGGCTGTAACAGCTTTGGAGGAGGCTGCACACCCCTGTGCTTAACTGCCAGTGCCTGTGTAACATGAAACATGCTCTCCCCAAAAACATGCCCAGGTTACCAAAGGTGTGGGACCCCAGCAGCCCTCCTGCTGTGGTGACCACAGAGGAGAGGCCAGGAGCCCAGGAGAAAGGCCAGCACACCCTGGCAACCCCCAGGCACCAGGGACAGGACCAGGGTGCAGGGGCTGGGGTTCAGCTCCAGAGGTCCGCAGGCTGGAGCTCCCCTCTCTGACAGCAACTTCCAGGTATATGATTTAATGAAAGGCACAATAAGAAGTGAAACAATTAGAATTTCTGCCTCATTATCATGGTAATCTTATCAGTCGGATAATGAGGTATTAATGGAGATTTAATGTGCCTCTCATAACAGAATCCCTTGGAGAAAACACATAAGGAAATTGCTGTAAATCCACTTAATGATGGAAAGGTCCCCAAACACCATATTCCAGAGGATGAAAAATGCTGGATGCAAATGAGAGAGAATCAAGGTCAATAACACTGCGGGGACCGAGCTCACAGCAGCAACACGCTGCTGCCACGTACCCATCCCGGTCCTGCCCCGTCACTCACCCGCCCTGTTCAGGTGGTGGGACAGGGACAGACACACGGCCCTGGCCTGGACAAAACAACCCATGTGAAGCAGCTGACTCGGCTGTGTGTCCCCTCCCAGGAGCCAGAGGCCATGTCATTGGTTTTTTGCCACCATCCACTCACCACAAGCTGTCGATGTGCCCGTGGAAAGAGAGGCCCGAGGATGCAACACGGAAGCTGTGCTTGCGATGCCACCTCCAGCGCGACTGCCGGAGGTGTCGGAGCAAGGCGGAAACACGAAACCCAAGCGGTTCAACTGCTCTCCTTTTAATCAGTTTGTACAGAATAATACATTAATAATCACGTTAGAGACAATATGGGTTTCCTGTATACAAGATTGTGCAAGCTCATTAATTTAGATTTATAAAGGCTTTACCAGTTTCAAAGAGGAGAGGCAGTACAAAGCTTTTAAATAGAGGTAAAGCACAATTAAAAGGTACAGAACACACACTACTAACTCAGCAGATTAATTCTCAAGTACTACAGGCTCACCAAGTCACCAGCTGTTCCCAAAACAGCAGTACTCGTCCCCGGCCCCGCCACCGCCTCCTGCTGCCCCAGCTCATCGTGCCGCCGCCAGCCGAAGCCTGCGCCGTCCGTCCCACGGCACGGCCACGCACACCGCGCTCGTGCCAGACACACACCTTCACTCGCCCGAAGCTCCGCTGCTGCGCGGCTCCGCTCCCACCGCTGCTCCCAGGCCCCTTCCTCCAGAGACTGCGACCGCGGGAGTGACATCTCAAACGTCTGCCAGGATTGGATTTAACGGAACAAAACCGCTCTCAAGCGATACAAACCAACACCGTGCTCAACAAACTCACCTACAGGACACAGGATCACGTTCGTGGCTTTTTTTCCTGAATTTTATGGCAGTTACATTCAGCTTTTGGTAGTGTAAGGTCTTCAAAACAAAAACTCTTAAACTGAAATACTCAACAGGCCATGCACGTTCCAGTTCTCCTTAAAGGGGATTTTAAAAAGTTTCAGAGAGAAATCTCACATAGGGTATGGGGCAAAAAAGGAATCTCCTAGGGATGATACCAACAGCCCTTTCCTTTCACTCCTCCACCCAAGAAGGAAACACCACCTCTGCAGTATGACCGGGCATGGCCACGCCGGCCGTTAATTTGGCAGCTCCTCCAGACACCCGACCTCCCGCACACCAATGCCAAGGACCGGCATGAAATCCATGACCGCAGCCTGCTGCTAACCCGAGCCCAAAACGTTCCACCCACCCCTCAGGGATGAAGTCAGTTAATTAACAGAAAGCACCAAGATCACAGCGACAGGTATGAGGGTGGCTGCCACCGTGTGGCAACAGGTCTGGCCCTTTTGGTCCTTTACGCACCGTCTTTTCGCCTTTACTATTGCACACCAAAACCTAACGACGTCACTTCCTACACATGTAATTTATCATTTGAAAACAAAATGTTAAGGAACACCAGGGGGAAACAGTAAGAGGGAATTACAGGAAGGTTTTTAGCTCTTTGGGAAGCCTAATTCTCTAATGACACCTATCAAGACTATATAAATGATTTTCAGAGTAGGTTGAAAAAAAGAAGCAAAGGACCATCTTGCTATGAGGAGTCGCAGCTCATCCGGGGCTCACTGAAACACTGACTGGGTTCAAAATAAGGAAATAATAGTAAAAAAGACTCCAGTTCTTTGAAGTATTTTTCTAGGCAGAAAAACAAAGTGTTAAAAATCGTGAAGGAAATGGTTCTTGCCCCTTCCAAAAAGGGGAGGAGATCTGAAAGACCTGATGGTGCTGATCAAAGCCCACTTGCCAAGTCTGCAAACAGAAGCAACACTCAAGTGTCTCTGTGCCTTCTTTAAGGATCAAACAAACACCCTCCCCGGACTAAAACCCAAACTGCAGGACTAAAGGAACTGGCATACATCAGTCTTACCATCTCAGATGTTCAAGTAATAATTAAGTATTACAGGATACTTCAATATAAATAAATTTATATTGCTTTTAGATATGATCTGGCCATATCTTGAAGGGCATATTTGTGCTTCGCTGCTGAGTGTTATTGGTCAGGGCTGTGCTTGCAATATCAGGTTACATGTTCAGCACCAAAACCCCGTCAAGGCTAAATAACGAGAATATTGCAATGCTACACAGACTGAGTTACCAGAGTAAGGCAGATCAGGAGGATTTTGTTTCTGCTGAGTATTGCTCCTCCATACAACCAAGTCTTTAACAGAGGAGAAAGACTATAAATAAAAGGAGAGAGTTACTGTCCCACCCTCTCACCTGTGATGATTAGTTTGGCAAAAACCGCTCTACTGAATTATATATTAGAGTCCTAGAAGTAAGTTTCTTTAATTATGCCTCAACAAGTAGCACAGCCAAATCAAGCACTTGACACTTGACACAAATTGCTCTGATTTCAGTTAACCAAACGATTTTCCCAAGTACTAGTGGTTTATGGGTTTTAATCATCAAGATGTACCCCCTAAAAAAAAAAGGAAAATTGAACAAAAGTGAAGAAAACGTGAGAAAGATTTTGTTTTTCTGCATCACTCACAGACACTGAGTCTTAACATGTCCCTCTGTCAGAAGTGCTACAAACACTCTGGGAAGAGCAAGAACTAATACTGACATGGAAGTTCCATGCTCGCTGTCCCCAGTGCTAGGGAAAAGGAGACAGCGAGCGCTTGTCTACAGGTACCAACCACTGGCCATCACTCAGCCCGTCTCACTCGTGAAACCTCCACGTGGTGTTGTGCATAAAAACTTCTGGAAACTGTAATTGTCAGTTTAAGGGAAAGGTGGGTTGAGAAATCTATAAAACACCCTGAACTGATGTCATGATATGTTTCATAAAGAACAGTGTTATATTTTAAAATATTTCATATGAACAGTAAAACTTGCACTGCTGCATAGCAGACAACACGAAGAACATTTAGTAAAAACATTCACTGAAACCCCTGGCATATGTATTTAATGTCACTAATCAAAATATATATTACAGTCCAAGGTTCTGTTAAGGATCTCTGTTTGGGGTTTATACAGTATACACAATATCTCAGAAAAAATATTACAGTAAGGTATTTCATTTCTCCTTTTTTATATTAGACTTATCTATTGTAACTTACAGTCCCTCTCCTCTATATAACCAAACTTTTATAACACCCTAATGCCCTAGCCAAAAAGTGTTCAGCTATCTAAGAAGCCCTGTCCATTACAAATTCCAGTTTTAGAAATTTCAGTACTTTTAATTACATTTTAATAAATAATTGTTTGCCCTTTTTAATCTTAGCCTTTTTAGGAAGTCCTTTCATTACCAAAACACAGTGTGTCACAACCTGTTAGAGGTCAGAGAGGCTTTTGCTTATTTATTCAAAGGATAATGAGTCCAAAGATAATTGCAAGGCATTAAATATAGGTATATAATATTTACACTGTCCTCTTGGAGTTTAAATTTAGGTGAAATACAATTGATAACTAATGACAGCTACTACAAACTTTCAGTGTGGCTGGTGTTTTATTAATAAAAGGTGTATTAAGCTAGA
Organism: Heliornis fulica; assembly: GCA_013399135.1. NCBI lineage: Eukaryota > Metazoa > Chordata > Aves > Gruiformes > Heliornithidae > Heliornis > Heliornis fulica. Next base: position 1,205,619 of record VXBZ01010338.1, on the reverse strand, counting down.
AAGTCTACTAAGTGGTTGCCCTGATTCTTCTTGTTTCGGTGTTCTATTAGAAATTAAAGGAATTGTTCTCGTGAGTAAGGACTCGGGAAGTGGGGTGGTGGGAAAAGCATGAAGAAGTTTCTGCATGTTTTGAGATTCCAAAATACCTGAAAACTGTGGTCCCTTTTGCAGTGCCAGTAGCTATAGGGGAGAAAAACGCAACCAAAAGAGAAGAGGAAAAGTTAAATTAATTTGATTAGTAAAGGTGTGGTTTAAAATGCCTCAGTTCTGTACAGTATTATACAAGGAAAGTCTCTTCTTCAGCTTTTGTGGCTGTTGTACATTCTTACACACTCTTCTTCTGCTAACAGTCTGCCCACACGTGTGCTGTTTGCGCTACTTGCGTTCATCGATAGTTTTAATGAATTCAACTGCTGCTGTGAACTGCATCCACCAGTATGATTCTTCTCCAGATAAGCAGTTGGCATAGAAACTACTAATGTACTGAACAGTGGACAGCAAGCAAGGTGGATTTGCCTGAGGGTTAAAGAAGAAAGAGATACTTACAGCTTGTTTGCAAAGCTAAAGACAAAACATTACAGGGTACAGAGCAGAAACACAATTCTGTTTGTAAAGTGATCCTCACACGCTCCTAATATGCTACTATGTGTGGCAGGTGGTGACAGTTTACCCATCCTGCATGCTCAGAACACACCAGACCTGACAAAAGGAGCATTTTTCCCAACAAGCAAAACCAACACGCTGGCCAAGAAAAAGGGTAACTGGCAGAATCTTTAGAGCCCTGAGGATTTCAACACACAGGAGAGCCTACTGCTTTAGCATCACTGACAGGCCATCCCCAAACACTCCTAAGTCAAAAATCATCAGCAACACAATGCAGGTCAGTCCTAGTGCGGATCTTGGTCCTGAAGGAGGACAGCAGTAAGCAGGCTCAGATGACTGGTGGAAAACACCTCCAAAAGGAAAAATCTCACTCCACAGAGAACACCTGCACCTCTAGTTCCTTGGTTCCAATGTTTGCTTGGAATCAAAAAAAGAACTGTGACCACATTTCAGATGTTTCTATTTAAACCTGGGGAATTAGACCTGGTTCTGAGTCTAGCCAAATGTATTGTTTTTCTTCCTAAAATTGGCTTGTTTGTTAGAAGAATTAACTGAGGTTTGTGATTTTTGCAAAAGAACTCACCTTTATGAGGACAAAGACCAGAACAGGAACAAAATCATCTGCCCCAGGCACTGAGTCTTCGTTTGCCAGGCTAAGCAGGTTCATGATGGTGGAACACATCCGCAGGATACACTGCACTTTGTCCCGAGGGGTTTTATACGCACTTATTGTGCGGATTTCAGACTGTGCAGACGGCCATGGTGCCTCCCGGAGATACACCTAGGAAAACAAACACCACACAGTGCCACTTTCTGTTTGTCCAAGTGACTGCTGTGCACTGCAGAGGGTCTGAGGTACCACAGATGTGCAGGCAGGAGCAAGGCTCCAGAGAAATGGGAAGCTTTAAGTCAAGGTGGCTACACTACGCTCACAAAGGTGGCTTCCTGGTGTATTATAATTAAAAACTACAAGGAACCAGCACTGTTGGTTAGCCTGTACTTTTCCAGATTTTCAGATGAAGGTGGAGCTGTGTCCCCCAGACTTCCCTGTCAGCAGCTTACAAACCCTCACTGTTCTGAGTCATACAGTTCACGTGCTAAACTGAGAACTGGGAAAGCTGCATTCAGCCTCTGACAGACTTCTCAAGCCTCCCAACCTGCTTTTAGTTCTCCTATTCACCATGAGAAAAGTGGAAGCACTGGCTCAATTTCATAGCTCTGCGAGGTCCCATTAATTCTGGCTAGTTCAGAATGTTAGCTCGACAGCTGTAAACCAGTTAAGGCATATGAATCACATAAGAAGCACAAAAGATTCAAATCTTTTCTTTTGAAGCAAATTATCAGAAAGTTACTGTGTCTTAGTGCAGTGTAGTAGTAGTTCTTAAATCTTACTATGAGGACAGAGGTGGCAAAAATCAGGAAAAAAAATTGAATTTGGAAGGATCAGTTAGTGGAAAATAGCAAAGCATGGACATGGCTTGCTTCTCCTGCAGGGTATTTCAGCTGTTGCAGAGAGAAAAGCAATGCTTCTAAGTGTAAACATCCCAACACTCTCCCCAGCCCAAACACAACCAAAATAAGCACCTCAAATCACATGCATAAGTGAAGGACAGGAGATGTTATTACCTCAGGTATCTGAAGTGCTTTGTGGTTTGCAGTCACTACTTTAGATAACCTCTGTATGTGCTCATGAAGGACCCTGAAAACAAACACAGAACAAACACAAGCCTGAGAAGTAGGCAGCAGCCACAGGCAATAATGCCTGGGGTTTCCCCCCAGTTTTAAGTTTGATACTACAAGGAGTTAGTCCAGGAACACCTATAAAATGAAAGTCCTACAGGTAATGGATACCAGGTCGATAAGAAATGCAAAGAATTTTGCAGCCACAGGCAATAATGCCTGAGGTTTCCCCCCAGGAACACCTATAAACACGATAGTCCTATAGGTAATGGATAATGGTCAATAAGAAATGCAGAGAATTTTGCCATACAATCAAGTACAACCACACAGCCAGTACAGCATATGTTCTAAAACACCCCAAAGCCCCCAGTGCACAGAAAATACTGTGCCAGCACACAAAAAGGCAGGAGATTTTGACCATCCTCTCAGCATACACACTTGCAGATCGAAGTCTGCACACCAAGTCACTGCATTTACACCTTTACTCCCTCCCAGCACCTTGCTGCCAACACAAACTTCTGCACACGATGCTAAAGCACTTCCCTCTTCTTTCACAAAGCATTCTGAAAGAAAACACGAGTTGGTATGGCATGGTTGACCCAGTCAAGTCCATCACATGAAGACTGCACAGCTTCTATCTGCACCAACTGCAAAAGAGACACCAGGTACCTCAAATTCCATTCACTTACTGGTCACGCAAAATATCTCCATCCTGATTAGGGTAGAACGCGAGTTTGAAAATGCGATTCATCACACTGCGCTCTATGGCCAACTGTGCATCCTGGAGCTGCTCCTCACTGGCATTCTGCCATATGGCATCCTGAGCCATAGCCCCATACAGGAACTGAAGAAAATCCTCCACTTGGGCTGTTTTATCATCTGCTGCTGTGAGTTTCTGGAAATCTGACAAAGAGAAGAAGAGGGAGAACATGGAGTTAAGGAAAACCACTATTTCTGAGAGGTTTTTCTGGAAAGAAGAGTCCAGAAAATACTTCAAGCCTCTTGTTGAGTAGCACTGAGGATCTGTTGTGCCCATGGCCCAGTAAGGGAAATACAAGCAGGAACACTTGAAATAAATAGAAGATCTAATATAGGAAATAAAGGAAGAGCATATAGAGCATGTTCAGCCAAGCATATAGTCAAAATACTCTACTAGATACTGTGTTAATCACTTCCTCTGCAATACCAGTCCTTATACCTTCTGTCCAGCCACCCCCTGAGGTAACACCCAGAGCAATGACTACAACAGTCACTGGGAGGAACCAGAGCATGCAAAGTTCTTAGATGCTGGAAAAAGGGCAGGGCAAAATATCAAGAAACCCCAGGTGTTCCATTTCCTACCCCTACCTTTATGAAGTATGCACAGTAGTAACATTTATCTACAAAATACAGAGTGAGTGATGCAGCATGACCAAATCCCTGGGCATTCATCAGCTTCACACTGATAGCATTCTGCACCAGATGACAACTGCCACTCGCAGCTGCCAGCAGCCGAAATGCCACAGTTGCCAATTTCTCTTTTAGATCATCCAGAAATAGCTGATTCCTTTCTGCCCAATAAAAGGGCTTTAACTCCTTCCTGGGTCACTGAAAACCAGAACTGAAATCCCAGAAGGCATCAGTTCTCATATTCATACCAGACTTTTCAGACACATTTCCTATATGGGACTATATGCTCCGGGAGCAAGAACTGACTCCAAATTTCTTGTGCATTGCATTAAGTCAGGCATGGACACAGAGAACATAAAAGAAGCTATTTCTAAGTGACTCTGTTTTGAGAGAGTTGTCTTCCTGGTGATGACATCCTTTACACTGTGATACTTTGGAATCTTTGATTCATACTACTACTATTCCCCATATCTTCCACAGGTGCTGTACTGAGCCCTAGATGCTGCCACTTAATTTATTGTTTATCAGTAGACCTAAAATAATTAATAGCATTCATGCTTCTGCCACAGGGCAGACTCTAGGTAACATGATTTAGCAGAACTTTTTAGGCCAAGTGAGGTCAAATTACCTTCATTCTCTTAGCCCATGGAAAATGCAGTTACTGTGGCTTAGCTGCCACTACATGCTGTTAAGTCATGTCAATCTATTTGAGCCACTAACTCACCAGCTGAAATGAAAACCATTTTAGAGATCTGCACTCAGATCAGAAGTTGGATTTTAAAACATTAACCCAAGCCAGCATCTAAGCATGGAGTAAAAGTATAATCATTCCACAGTCTGAATTCATCTTACCTTGAATAAACTCCCTTATTTTCTTCTCTTTGCTCTCTAGCAGTAACCTCACACAGACTGTGGTGAAGTATCTGTTGGCCACTTCTTTATCTCGCAGAACTCTTTGCAGCAGCCTCTCCAAATGCGCTTGTGTCGTCTGCAGGCCTTGGCGACATCGAGTTAAGTAAGCGATATATGGGGCTCTTTTTCTAAAATAAAGGGTGCTCTACATTAGATTCATAATAAAGATGAGGCTAATAGATTTATAAGCTGTTAAGTTGTAGCACAAGAGGAATTTTCAACCTGTTGATTTTAAAACAAAGGTAATACTTGAATTGGAAGTTCTGTCTTACACCGAGTTCTCTGACTGAATTCACTGCCCTTGCAGCACTCCAGAATGCAAGACTAAAGCAAATTCAAACAGCATCTCTTGTCTGGTAGAGCTGAACATTACCCACAAATTGATTTAACCTGAGTTTATTACTATCTGGACTGACTTGAGGTCCAAGCTTTAAGCCATTCACAGACAGGTGAGAGAATTTCATACTTTTGTGGGGGAACAGAGATGTAATAACCTGGTTTGGTTAAATACAATTTAAATCAAAAGGGATCTTCCCAAACTTCTAGTGAATAAATAGACATGTTTGGAAACCTGTTCATAGTAAGACACTGAACAAACTACCTATAGTCCTCTGCAATAGATGCCAGGAGCTTTCGGCAGGTCCTGTTATCAAAGCGGCTGACACATCGCATTGTCTCTTGCAGCTGGGCCATCAAGTTCTTGTCTTGGAGGTTAATAGCTTCAGCTAACTGAACTTTCAAGAAGCACACAATTTCGTTATCTAATAAAGAACACAGGAAAATTATTAAGGTAAAGAAATGTAGGCATGATGAACAGAATACTGGTTTTGAATATGGGACACATGTAACGGTTTAAACCAAAACTGTACAATGAACAGCAGATGTTATGCAAAGAATTTAACTGGACTTTTTATTTTTTCCATATATCAAGGGATACATTTTCATATCACTATCTTTTGTAGTATTTAGAACCATTCTGAAACATGAAGACAACCAGATAATCACAGAATGTCAGGAGTTGGAAGGGACCTCAAAAGATCATCTAGTCCAACTCCCCTGCCAGAGCAGGATCACCTCAATTAAATCACACAGGAAATGTGACAAATTCACCTGTCTGCAAATAAACTTAGAATGAATGGAGGGATGCAAACACAAGACATATGTACTAAGTCAATGTAAAGACTCAGCAAGTCATCCAACTTACTCTATTAGCACTGTAGCACAATTCCCACCAGCACCTGTATTTTGGGAGTCTGTTCTACAGCTTCAGGCTCCACCTGCACTCTGAGATACCTCATTACAAAAATGTTTGACCAGACTAAGATGGCAGGTGTGCTTATAAAGTATGAAAGAAAACATTTGGGGGACAAAGGCAGCCTATCCCCTCTATACCTATGGTACAAAATATCTGTACATATAAAGAACATTCACCTTCAGGGTCTGTGTGATCTGGTAGACCATTCCTTGTTGAATGTGTCAACATCGGGAAGGCAACAGAATCTGCTGAACAAAGAGCCAATCTCAGTTTCTTCTTTGCATCCCTTAAAGAGGAAAAACATTCTCTTAACAAAGTTTCTAAAAGATCTGCTTCAATAAGCAGTCTTTTGATTTTTATTTTTTTTAATACTGCCTAAAAGTTATTTAACATAATTTTAACAGATAAATGTTGTAAAGACTTTAGAAAAACAGTTCTTTTGATAGAGCAGTTTCAACAGAGTTTTCCTGAACACTGAATTGCTCTCTCCTCCCAGGATATAATAACCACCTTCAGCAACAGAAATATGACAGTTTGAGATGTTTAAAACTAAAACATCAAAGTTTACAATGCAGCCATATGAAGATTTCTTTGGGAACCAATCACATGTATTCAGCTTTTCATTCTACTTGGAAAGTAAGATTAAACCTGCAAATGTATTTACCTATAGGAGAAAGCAGAACTTTGTGGCTGTGCTACTTGACTTGCAGAGTCTGGGAGATCATCTGCAGACATGTTTTGCAAAGCCTCATCTCGTGGGGAGTCATGCATACTCTCACCATCCCCCATGGCCTCTACAGGAATGAAGAAAATAACCAGCATTACACTTCCACAGAGGAGGCAGAAGAAGGAACTAGAGGAATATTCTCTTTATTCTTGTCATGCTAAAGTTGGGGCAGGGAGGCTCAGGGAGGGAATGGAGACAGTAAATAGAACACCTTGTTCTGAATACATGAAAAAAGCGTATTAAAAACATATCTACACATCACTAAGAAGAAATTGCATCAGTTTTGGAAGACAATATAATTCTTCAGTGTCCATTAAAAAAAAAAAAAAACCAAGAACAAAAAAACCCCACCACACCAAACCCCCAAAACTGGGAAGAGATGTGCAATTAACAACCAACCACCTCAATGGCCTAAGAAAGAGCTGTCCTTGGGAACACTGATTTAATCCCCAGTCTCTGAGGGACTGCCTCACAGATTATTTGACAACACATTCCTGGCTTGTTGTTCACATTTTTCAGCTCCTACTACTAACACTTGTCTAGAATACTGAAGTTGTTTTATCTTTAAGGAGGAGAAAATATGTTGTTGATGATTATAAAAGCCAGGTTCTTACCTGCACCATCGTAGTTTACTAAGGCTCCTTCACTAGGACTGCTTCTCTTAATTGCATTCCTGTATTTATCCAGAATGTCCTCTGCAGCTTGTGCCTGTGCACTGAGCCTTGGGCTGGGATCATCTGAAAAGACCAACAGGAGTTAACCTTGTATTGCACCAACTGAAAACAAACAAAAAAATGTAGACCTACACATCTGGACTCTGTTTTTAGCCACATCCAACAAAGAGCTGCTTGGTTCCATGTAGCCACAATGCAAATATATTTATAAAATCTGAAGCAAAAGCAGCAGGGAAAAAAATACAATGAAAGTGAATAAATGAAGACAGATCCTTTGTGTATTTATACTGTATACACAAATGGTTCTTGTATATTTGAAGACTTCTAGAAATGATTAGGCAAATAGAAAAGTGAACACTCAGGCTCAAATCATATTTAATTTAGTACTTAAGTAATTATTATAGAAATGTGCCTGCAGCTATCCTTACAGCTCAGCTAGGATAAGGGCATAAGCTTTATAATGAGAAAAAAAAGTGAAGACAAGTCAAGAATCCAGAAGTGTACATACTGACAGAAGCATGACAATTTAAAAACAGTCTTTGAGGCAAGAAGTCTTTATCCATTTTCCTATTCAGAAAGCCAGTTGTCAACATTAACTACAATAGCATATACCTTTCTGTAAATAAATGCCTGGTGGGCACTGGAACTCTGCAGAGCATGTTACAAGAGAAAATTACTCCAATGATATTATTCACATACCTTGAAGTGTTGAGTATCTGTCAGGCACCATGTCATCTTTGTCCTTTTCTTGTTTTTCTTTCTTTCTAAATGGAATGGGAGCTGAAAATGCAAGGTACCTTATAAAAGACTATTCTGAGATAATGGCCAGGCTGAAAAAGCTTTAAGGAAGTGGCTAATGAAGTTTGTCATCAAGTAAACTTTGATAAAATCATAAGCCTATCTGTAGGGTGGAGCAAAATTGTACTGTCATCATGCAGTAAGCTCTACCTTTAACAGACATGCTACCCTGAGCAAGGCAGGACAGATTTGCTTTCCAGATGCAGTCTATCACTAGCCAAGGGAGTCAGGTAGCTTCCCTTTTTTAAAAAAAAATATATTTATTTACTCTTTACCTGACAGTCCTAATTCAAATACTGGTTATACTGACATGAAACTCCTGTGGCAGCACATTCCCACTAGTAAGTTCAGGGAGAGGATGCAAAGACAGCACATTGTGAAATAGAAAAGCAAACAAAGTGGTATTAAAATTACTATAACGTTATCTAAAGTCACACAGAGACTGCAAGGACTTTGTTGGTTCTTTTCTAACTGAAAGTCTGTTTTAAAAAAGGCAAGGGTATCTAATATTGCAGACACCATTCCATCCCTAGCTGTCACTATTCACAGCATGAAAGCCAAATATCCTGAATAAGCTTTACTTTGTAAATAGCCAAAGCCTAATTTCCACTCATGCCATGTTACAGAAGATATGCTTCACTCTACCAGCCTACAGAATTAAGACTAGCTCTCAGTGAAGCTGCAAGACAGTTAATATCATACAACCTTGAAGTGATTTGCCTCACATAAGGATTCCAAGGTTACCAAATGATAAAGATAACACAATGCCTAACCAAATTCCTTTCAGCTTACATACTTCTTTATAGGCAATGCACACTTTGTGTTTCAGTAATTCCCTCTTTACTGCAGCACTTGCAATGTTATAAATAAGAGTGCTTTATTTCTCAGACTTAAACAGGGCAGCTATTAGACAGTACCAAATTGACCTCAGCCTGCTCAGCTTTTCAGAGAGAAACTGTAAAAATGTGCTGTAAATGTAATGAATGGGTATAATAGAGTATCAAAGTACCAAAACCAACCCACACCATCCTACCTTTGGGCATGGCAGACACAAAGCGCTTCCTCCACCAGGGCTTGTTTCTGTCAGACTTCTCATCATCACTGTCTTTTCGTTCTTCAATCTGCAGAAAGGCACAGTCTGTGTTTGAGCATTTACTAGATCAAGTGTAAAGACAAAATTTCTCCTCGACACCAGGTTATGCTACACCAACTGCCATCCCAGAACTACAGCAAAGCACAAAAAGCCAGCACAGATTAAGGCAGGAACAGCCCTCCTGAAGAGGGCAGCCTGCACATGCAAAACCAGAGACAGGAGGGAACTTAGATTTCACTGATTGCCTTTTTTAAATAAAATTACTTTCCAGAGTGCTGCAGCATTTTAAATCAAAACAAATTTGTTTCTGAAGGCTCACCAAATCAAGTAAAGCTCGCAGAGTAAATTTAAGAGAGGCCACTCTGAACATCCATAGCTTTAGCTTGTAAAACATTACATTTTAAAAGGTAACATAAGTGCACTGTAAACCCTTGGCTGAAGTCTTTTAATACCAGCTTTCTACAGTTAGATGCCCAATTACAGTGGGTATGCTAGAAAACATAAACCAATAAATAGAAACCTTACCTCTCCCCTAGAGGAGTCTTTGCTGGGAGATGAAGATGATGACTGGGATGCAGCCATCAGAACCGCTGCACTGGTGCTGGTGTTTGGCATGGGCAGCTCCCTCTCCTCATTACCAGGACGTCTGTTCCACCCGGGGTCACTCATAGGTCTCCGAACTGATGAAACTATATCTGAACTCCTGCTGCGAACCAGCCTCTCTGGATAGGAATGCCTCTGCTTGAACGCTTCCAAGTCAGTTGGAATTAAAGCATGAGATCCAAAGTTTGGTAATCGGGCCTCATTACCCCCCATAGCTCCTTCCAGGATCGGTGGATCCGGGGGTGGATGAGAGGGCCTTGCATAGTGTACTTTAGGCCTTACTACAGCTGATACGCCTGCAGTCAGAAGCATAAAACCACATATATTTTCTTTAAGATTCTTTATAACTAGCTGATACTAACATAGAAGCATTGGAAATGCCTACTTGTTTTTAAAAAACTTATTCTTTACAACTCACTCTCATTTGATGACAGAGGGTCAAACAATGCAAGCAAAGAATCTGTCTGAGAAGGAGGAGATGTCAACTGACTGGGTCCTGAAACACAGGAGAGGAAAAAACGTTAGTGCTGTACCAGTGATGTAAAGGACATCAGAAAAACAGCCCTCAGCAACAAAAGTTTACAAAACTTGTATTGCAAAATAGTTCAAAAGCTGTTCTTATGTGGAAAGATTGCTGTAGTTGGCTGAAATGTTCAAAGAATGACATCATGATAAGTGGAAATTTTGAGGGACAGACCTATTTCAAAATGCAAGACAACAATCTGTAATCAAACCGAATCAGAAAAGGTGATCACAGATCAAGTACCAAAGAGTACTAGAGTCTCTTTGTCAAATGAACACAGTGCTAGCAAATAGGTTTATCTACCAGAACTTTGAAAATGGGAAAAATTGTAAAATTTAAGGATTATACAAATGCAGTTTCTGAGAGTTCAGTTATCAGTTATTAATTCTCATTTACAGATAAGTAACTTACCGTGGGCTGTTTCATCCATGTCAGGACTTGTCACAGAATCTTTTCCCCCAAAGTCAGAGCTACATTCAGACCTGAGATCCTCAATCTTATTAGGAATATCTTCAGATGTGGCACTGATACCTTACACATAACAAAAGAAGCATCTGTAACAGTCAGTGAAAATGGAGGCAAAATCCTGAAGCTGTTAAAATATTTGGTGAACTCTACAATAATCAAGTTTTAACTCACAGTAGCACCTTGAGACATCATGAATTTCTATACTCCTAAAATAACATTTTATTGCTGCTCTATATCTCCAAATATTTTAACACAGCCATGACTACACTTTGACAATGGCCATTAGAAAAGACAACTCACACTGCTAAATACTTGGCAGAAAACAAACTGAGACAGATATACACATTTTACTTAAATCAAAAAGTTGTGATAATAAAACTAAATACAAGAAAGTCAGGAGTTTCTTCCAAATCAAGACTCTGCTGCTAACCACTGTTATTGTAGCACAGAGTATTCAACTTTCTGCCGCCTTTTTATTTCTTCTGTACACTAAACCAAGAACTATTGATTTGAAAATTCCAGCATGAGTGCAAAAAGATATTTTGTGAGTGAAATGATGTAAAGCTAACTTGTAACTAAAGGAAGCATGGCACAGCAGATGCTGATTGTGTTCTAACAGAGCAGTGTGTTTTCATGGACAATTAAACACACCTGATACAACGCTGAGGCCTGGTGTGCTGGGTCGAGAGCTGACCTCCCTTACATCTGTGTCATCAGATGTGCTACCCAGCCCAGAACAGCTTTCCAGTTCTTGCAGTCTTTCCTCCTGTTTTAGGTCTGGGGCCTCTACAGAAGAGAGACAACAGAGAGGAGAGAGAAAAAGTATCATTACTCAAAGCCACATCCCTTAATATTCACATACAGAAGAAAGGGAGGGGTATGTTGTTGATTTAGTACATTAAGTTCTGTGCTAACTCAACCACTTCAGCAGGAGTTTTCTCCCCATCCAGAAGGTAGGACTCTGCATAGATAGAAATGCTCTATCTGCAGCAGTGTTCCAAAAAGATTTTATTGGTTTAAGTACTGTATTTCTTGGAGACAATAGTATACAGTTGAATTTTCCCTAACCTCAGTAAACTGTGATCCTGGACAGCCCTATTTAAATTCCCAGGGAAGGAAAGCAAACAGCAGTTTGCTCTGCAATCCCTTCTCTCCCCTTTTGGCCCTTAAGAATTTCTTCAGTAACAGTAAATCTCTCTCAAAGCTTGCCATCTTCTCTTTACCTTGCAATAGTTTATCCTTTTAATACTGGAAGTATTCACCCTAGGTCAATACTTTCTTGAAGAGAGACAGGCAGGCTGTTGTTTGGCATTGTATGTCTCTGGAAGAGTCTTGATTCATGCTAAAGAAATAACTAAAAACTGCACAACTCTGACCTGAATCACTTGGTAATACTTCCACACTCCACGCCTCACTCGTGGTTTCTGATATGGTTGAACCTGTGCAGGGATCAAGCAACACGGATCCTGAACCTGGTAAACACAGCAAGCTGCCTAGCATGTTCTCTGCAGCTGCACCTGCAAAAGTAAAGCCGAAGCATATAGCTAGATATAGGCTTCCTGAAGAGAGCTCCAACAGAGAAAAGTAAGAACACATTTTAAGTGTCCTTAGAAAAGTAATCATGAAAGGCAAACGTCGAAAAAGATAGAAATGAGCAACCAAATGTGATACAGGTCATGCACACAAACCCCTCCTATAGAAAAGCTCCAGTTTCATCATGGAAAACACACCTGTTTAGAAGGGGAGGAGGAGGAGGGTGGCTCTGCAGCCTCAGTACTTCAGAGCAAGCATGAAGAGCTTTAATGTACCATAGGTACCACTGAGTTACCTGCTATTTCTTGCAGACGATCTTCATCGATATTTGGATCAAAGTCGCTACCCAAGACATCTGTGCTCCAGGTTTCACTCACAGTTTCTGATATATCTCTGTCATCAGTCAATCCCATCATATCCCGGATTTCAAACTTACGCAGTTTGTCATCAAGGTTATCCTGAGTTGTGGCTATGTAAATAAAAATAAAAAAGTTCTCCTTTTTAAAAAAGGCTTCTCGATTACTTCTGATTGAAAATAGGTAAAAAACCCCAAACAAATCACCCACTAATTGATCAGGTAAGGCTGCTGTCAAACAAGACCTGTAAAACACCATTATACTGTGTGAAAGATGCTGCCAAAACCAGTTTTTAAGCACATTTAAGACAGAGGATGAAAAATCTTGTTAAATATACTGATCTGTGAACTAAACTGACAGACAAAACCATTAAAATTAGCACACTATCAAGAAATGGATGCATTTCCTGTAAGAGGAACTTATCACAGAAAAGCTGAGACCTCCAGAGATCATTCAAGTCCAAATCCCCTGCTCAAAACAGGGTCAGTTACAGCAGGTTGCTCATGGTCATGTCCAGTCTTAGTTCAAGTATCTCCAAGGCTGACTCAACACAACCTCTTTGGGCAACCTCTTCCAGCATTTGGCAAACATGTTAAACAGGAAGCAGTGCAGGTGCTTTAAGACTATTTCAGTCCAGATCAATCTATTCCTTAAAGGGAAAAACTTGGGTGTCAAGCAAAACTTTCCAAGCAGTTTCTTATACAGGACTTAATCCCACAAAATCCCAACACTTTCTTTTTACTAGCAATGGACTACAAGAAATATTTATTTGGGGGGCGGGGAGAAACAACTCATAAATGAAATCAAGGGTGACTGCATTTTTTTTTTTTTTTCTCCTTGACTAGTCAATTTTTCAACCTTTTACAACAGAGTTTTGGCCTTACCACCTGCAGTACCTCAAGCACTTGGATTAGAGAATTTGCACCTGCCTTGTTCGTGTTCTAACAGCTGAAGAGCCTCCACACCATTGCTCCCAGAGGGGCCTGCACCAAGCTCTGACACAGACTCCCCTTCTAAATCCAGAGAAGACACAGAGTTGGAGCGATTTGATGGTCCTGTGAAAACAGATTTTACTGTAAATCTGATCTGAATAACAGTTTGTAAATACAGAGCATTAACAATGCAGGACACAATCAACTAGAAAGATGAAAAGAAATGAAGTAGCTGTTCCAGTATGAAACACTGAACTGATGAACTAAATGTGTATTTGCTCTACTCTTGATCCCTATTCTACAGATAGTTCCCATGCTGCAATTTATACTTCCCACGTTTAAAGTATCATATCAACTATAATAATCTATAAATGTATCTATAAATGTCTGGAATCTCTCTTTACCACACTTAACTATAGCTAAAAAATCCAATAAAAGTCTTGCCTTTGTTGTTTTTTTTTAATTTATTAATTTCTTTTCTTGAGGAGTGAGTAAAAACTAGTTACAGTTTAAGTTACAGAAAATAATGCATGCTGTGTGATCTGTCCAAACACCTTCAATATCACATATAAACCTGTGCTTTGTTGTGTCTGCAGTTCATATAAAGTAACTGTCCAGTGACCAGAAACTATGCTGAGATATGCAACAACTTATTAAAACATAATGAAAAGTCCAAGAAGTCTAAATGTAGAGCTAAACTACATTACCTATTAATTAGTACTGTATTTAAAAAAAAAATAATCCCTCTGTTTTCTCTTTCTAAATACACTTAGGGTTTTTTTTTTTCCTAATTCTCATATTTGGGATGCCTCTGCAGGTCAAAATTTAGCTCCAGACTTTTTTTTCTTTGAATGGCAAAGACTCTCGAGGTAAAATAGCAGAGTCTTCAAAATGGCAAAGATGACAATGTCTTAAACAGAAGTTCCTTTTATCATTAGGGAGGGGGAAAACCAAACAAAAGGGACAAAACTTCTTCAAGACTTAAGCAGCCCTTCACCTTCAGATATTCCTTCCAGATTATCACTGCAGAGGGAAAAGCGCAAGGTTTTATCAGGTTTACCATGGAGTTTGTTTTCATCAACAGGGACATCTCCTTGTCCGCCATCTGCAAGCTGCATATTTAAGACCTGGAGAGGCAGAGAAAGAAACAAGACTTCCTTAAAATAATGCATTTTTCAGATAATTAGTCAGTAAACAAAACAATGCACACATACTTTTTTTTTTGCATTTTTTTCCCCTCTGGATGTTAATGGCACAACCAAATCTCTAACATTCAGTTTGAAAAAAGACAGCTACCTCCAAAGTCAGAGCCTGGAGAAGATGTGAGGTAACTAAGGTTACATAAGGTGAACATAAGGCAAGTCCTGAGAGTAATGGAGCCACCAGCTCCCTCATCAGCCTAGCAGACTAATATAATACAGCAACTGATTGTTATGAGGCTGCAAAAGGAGATAATCTCAACTATCAGGCAAGGCAGCAAAGATGAAAGCAGAAGCTGTGCCACAGTGGAGAGGGAAAAGGCTGTAAAACCAGTTTTACAAGACATCTGAAGGCATCACATCGACAGGACCACAGATCCACCCTCAGAAGTAGCTGGTCCTGCGCATTTCAAGTTTGAGCTGCCAGGAACACTGGGATCGGTGTTCCAGTTCTGTCATTCACCTGTGGCACTGGATCCAGAGGACAGAGCAAGCACAGAGATAACTGAATCAGTTTCTTCAGGCTCAGAAATAATAGTTAAGTTGGCTTTTAAGCATAATAGATAATAAAGCCTCTTCATAAACCCGACAGGTTTATTTTTCCTGTGTTAATATACTGCTTTTCACACAGATTCAGCGGGTGGGGCGGGGGATGGAATCTAAGAAAGAGAAACTTGGAAGCCACGACCCCAAAACTCAGTAGAATGAAATAAGGATTTTAATTCCCAATCTGGATTTATTACTCAAACTTAACATCACAACCTCATTGTTCTGCTAGTAAAGAACACAGAAGCTGTACTCTTCACATACCTCATTTTCTGACATCATTCCTGGAGTAATCTGTGGACCTGTCCCCAAAGAAATCACCAGCACTTCTTCCGGCTGAACTTCTGGGATAGTCTCCTGGGAGGATCCTTCATGATCTCCATGCTGATCCATTAGAATATTTGATCTACTTCTGCTACGAGTTGCTAAGAAAATATTTTGAATTATCAATATTGGAAATCTTTTCCTTGCTCAAGGAGGAAAAAGACAATGCAATG
This sequence comes from Heliornis fulica, assembly GCA_013399135.1. Taxonomy (NCBI): domain Eukaryota; kingdom Metazoa; phylum Chordata; class Aves; order Gruiformes; family Heliornithidae; genus Heliornis; species Heliornis fulica. The sequence continues at coordinate 1,189,831 of VXBZ01010338.1, read as the reverse complement.
GAAATGCAGAACAGCGATGTTTGGAATTAAAAATGCACATACTAAATGAACTTGCAAAATGAAAAGTCATCTTGGACTTTGGGAGATGGAACAAGTGTTTGAGTTTCAGTACTGAACTGTGAAAAAGTAAACTTTCAACATAAAAAGTTTGGAGCAACTAGGTGCACTACATCCTATTTGCTTACATAAATTCTGTGTATTCTAATCTCAGAAAGACTTAATAAATTAATTGAAAAAATGAAGACTTTTATTACCAACAAAATAAGGTCTAGGTTCCAGTGGTTTATAAACATGTTTAATTGGACTCTTCTTTTCTTCTAAAGAGCAGGGAAATCTTACTCTAACAGGTATGTCTCAAAGCCCCCCCACACAATTCAACATCAGGTGGTTTACTCTGATTATTCTGTGACTTCTTACTAATCTTTTCATATAGCCTCATATTCTCACATTTGGCACTGTGGAAGGAAAAATGCCCACACAGAATTAAGATTTCTAAGTATGGCAACATGACACCAATATTTCTTTATTTGATCTGGGGAAAACAAGGCACGTGTGCAGAAGTCACAGCCAAATTCTGCTTATCCCACAAAGGCCAACAAGGTGTTTTTAAAAACTGTATGTATGTATGGAATGAGTTTCATGTAGAAATCAATGAAAAGATCTGAAAAAGCAACTGATTGCCAAAGTAAACCAAAGTCATGCTTCAGTCATGTGCTACAAGTTTCACAGAGAAGAATGGAAAGAGGGCATTACCCACCAAAAGGGGTTACAAGGGTTATATGAGCTGAAAGATTGCTAGCAGAGGTATCCCAGGCAGTAATGGCTGCCAACTGCTGTCCTGGATTTTGAAAGCAATAAAATGAAACAAAAGAAATAAAAACTTTGAGCAAAAAATATTTTATACAGTAAAATAAATGCTGTTGTGCCACTACTTTATAGGTCAGATCAGAACTATTCAGAATCTTTTTTTTTTGCCACCTATTGAGGTCTCTATATTTTTGTTGTGTTACACAGTAACAGCACATTTCTCAAACAGAAATATCCCACATGATCATCTTCAGGTAAATATACACTGAAGAAGAGTATCACACTTCCTATTTTAAGACAAAAATACTGAGATAGAAGAGTTCCAAGACCAAGAAATACTATTCAAAGGGAGGACAAAAACCCAATAAACATAAAATTGCACTAAAATATACTAATGCAAATGACATCAGGCAAATAATGGAGAAAGGAGAGAGCATCTCTTCTCAGCACGTACTCTAGAAGTTCTGCTCTTGCTTCTTCATCCTTCTCCACATTTGCTCTCTACTCAGACACAAAAACTTCAAACTTATTTTATCCCACTAATTAAATGTCATGACTCCATTCTACCGACTTCCTGAGCAATCTTCCCTCCTAGATCTCCTTCCCATCTTCAAAATCTTTCCTTCATTATCACTGCCCTAGCAGGACTACCAACCACTCCATTCAGAATCTCAAGTTCAATCCAGCAATGAAGGTCACCATGCTTGCATCAGAAAGTAAGGACATTACCTGGCTTTCTATACAAAAGGAAATTCTTCACCATCTGAACTGAAAGTGTAGTCAAAAAGTAACTCAAAGAGGGGACAGAAAAGGTGGCACAGAAAATGTACCAAGGTATCAGAAATCATTCAAGAAGTCTCTTTGCTCTCCTCACCTATTGGCAATCGATTCTTTTTGTTAGCTGGAGTAGTTGCAGGAGAAAGTTGTGGGGTATTATATGGAGTCATCTCAAGGCTGCTGCTTTTCCCTGGTTTGTTCTGGGGTAGGTTTGCCAGCAAGTTTTCCAAAGCCATCCGATCTTCCTTAAGCTGATCGCTTGACATTACATTCCGCATAAAGCCAACCTAAAATTTAGAATTAGTGATACTAAGAATGGCAGTGTAGGTTATCAGCCTTATATTGCATCTTTTTAAGAACTTAAGATATTACCAGAGTAGTTAGCTGGCTGTATGTCATGTAAACCACTGTCCTGCTCAGCCCCTCCAGAAGGTTAACAGAAGACAGGGGAGGAGTTTCAACTGCACGTCCATCAATAACTACATCCAGGAAAGCAGCCACACAGCTCTGCAAAAAGAAGAAATAGTTTTAACATCAGAGACAATTTACTAGAGGTTGGAAAGAACACAAGTTATGACAAGAGTTAGGTAGTTTACATAATAATGTAAGTTTTGCTTCCTACTTTTAAAATCCCAGGGTAAAATACCACATATCAATAAAGTCCCTGAAAAGCAAGCAAGGAAAGCATGCAGATAGTTTTAGCATTTCCTTCATGCCTTTTCTGCATTCAGAAATGATAATTAAGAGTCTTCTGTCAATTTCTATAAATAAATAAATAAAGTTTAACTGTTTTATGGCAATTAAACTAGCCTTTCCTGAAGAATCTGCTGAGCATAGACTAAAAGTGAAACAAGGAAGCAACACACAGTATCACTTTCTAAGCTGACAGCTACTTGTGTAATAAATGTGTAACTTTGTATGACAGTGTAACAATGATAATTAACAAAAACTTGGAAATTACACAAGCTAATCAACAGTGTTTAAACAATGGATAATACATCAAAGATCTTTACTTTCACTGTTCCTCTGATTAAGCTAATTTCAATGTTGCTATAGATGATATAAATTAACACAGGAAAAGCTGAACAAAAGAAAAAAAAAGAAACAAAACTATGCAAAAAAGGAGCAGAAGTTCCTTGAACCAATAAAGTTACTTGGTTTTAAACCAGATTCATAGACAAGTTTTCTTCAGATCAAAGCGTTTTCCTTAAATTCAGTATAAAAACCACAGGCAGTAGTTCAACATTTCAATTTCAAATGTAACTTGCTTTTATTTCTTGTTTGTATTTTCATTTAAGCAGTATTATGTCAGTGTAGAAGCAAGAATCCCTGACCCCTTAATCCTAGTACTCAAGATTTTGTTCCCAGCTTTGCACAGGATTTAATCTGGTTTTCAGTTCATGTAACTCGGAAGTTAAACACTTAGTAAGTCCTCTGCAATGTCTGGAAAAAGGAGGCTGCAGAAGGATGAAGGGTACAGAATCCTGGCTTTTTATAGTCTGGAATCTTACTTTGTCAAATTTAGCAAGGTTGCTCTTCATACGTGGATCCCCTTCTTCTGAACCTGTCATCGCCAGTTGCTGCAGCAATCTCCCAACCTGAAAAAGAAATATGAAGGGTAAGCATTTCAAAACAACATCACAATGGGCCTGACTGTCAAAATCAGTTAGACAACTCCTTCATTCCATTTTTTTTCTTCATGTAATACTCTGAGAAATACTTCTGATTAAGTGGGTAAAGTTTTGTGCCTGTTTTCAGGGTGGGGGAAAAAATACAAGCTTTAGAAAAAAGGCAGCTATTGCATTTAACAAGAAAACTGAACACTCTGATGCTATGAGCATCCATATTTCCCCCTTCCCCTGTTCCCAGGAACAAAGCATGTTTTGTTTTTACAACACATCAGAATTGAGAGTTGAATCTAGGTCATCTTAAACCTAGGGATTCTAAATGGCTGTATGTATTTTACTAAGAATATGTTGGGGGGGCAGGGAAGGAAGAAAAAAAACCAAGGGGATCAAAGGACTAACCCTTGCTTCAGAGCATGTATTTCTTACTAACCTCCAACTGCCAAACAACTCCCATTTTTAGAGCTGCCAAGTGCAAACTCCACGACAACAAGCAGTGACACAGGAGAGGACTGCTAGTGTATTTTAGAAAAGCACCAGCCAGGCCCTGATGGGAACAGTCTAGGTAAAACTCACCCAGACAATTACACTGTGAAAATCCCTCCCTATATATATATATATATACCTCTACCTATTACCACTAAACTGCTTAGGTACATGCACAAAGGTCTGGACACAAAGACAAAAATTCCACACCGTGGACGGAGGGGAATGCTCTAATGTGACAGGAGCTAGGTACCCTCCAGGAGCACCACTCATCACCACACAGCATGGGCTTTTCAGCAAAATGTGTCATTATTTTGGGCAATACCTGGCATAATATTTAACATTAGCAAGAACAGCATAACATCAGTTTATACACACTCCAGCCACTTTCACTCTTTAGCTTCCATGCCTTATGACAGCTTTTATAAAGAACATGTGCAACTCAGAGTCAAGGAATACACTCTATCAATTTTTTGTCAATATTTTAAGCAAACTGATAAAGTTTTGAGCATGACTTTTCAACAATTGACAAAATATTCTGTTGTCAGTTGTCTTACAGGTAGGAGGGATGTTACCTTTACCCTTACTTAGGTAACATCAGACCTAGTGGAAAAAGGCCAAGAATATTTCTTGTACTTTTTTTTTTTAAGCACTACGTTAAAGTGAGTCATACCTGCATCAGATTAAATCTTGCCACCTCATTTATAGGAGCATCAGAAATGATCCCATACTGCTCAGGGTTAACAATTGCAGGACAGATGAAACATGCTAGAAGAAGATCTGTACACATTGCTCTGACTTCCCCAACCTCCAGCCTGTCTACACACGAGAGCGTTTTGTACATTTGTGACACAATCCATCGCAAGCTGTGAGGAAAACAGTAAGTGTTTTGTTTGAGATAGCCAATGAATTTGTTCACCAAGGTCACCAGCTTGGCCTCGTTGGAGTCAACCATCTCTTGGACTCTTTGTTTGAACTTTTCTGTGCCTTTCTCCCCAAACAACTTTTCCTGCTGTACTGGAGAGAATCTCTCAATTAACTTATTTGGATCAGTTTCCAGGTGGTCTTCGTCTTCAACCAGAAGCTGCATGATTGGCTCATGTAAAGTTGCAGTAAGAAAAAGTTTTGCAGAAAAGAGCCCTTCAGAGAAAAGTTTGAATAAGATGCTGAACGCACAGGTGCCTCGCCGCAAGAGTCGCCTAGGATTGTCGCTCTCCTTGAGTTCAAATTCAATCAAGTAACGAAGGACCTGGAGGAGGTAGTTCTCATCCTCCTGCATGATGCAATTGCCATAAATGGAGGTAAAGACTGTGTGAATGACACTCTGAGTGTTGTCCTGGTTGAGCTTCTCTCCAGCAACCAGACAGGATGCAATAAGCCTAGGGTTCTCTCTCAATCTGTTTAGGAATTCTCCGTAAGCAGTCTCCTGAAAGCCCAACTGCTTATATCCATCCACAAACTGCGTGTCCTCCAAGATTTTGGCATGCTGGCAACATTCAGCAGGAGAAGCTTCGGCACTTTAAAGGAAAATATTGACACTGTTAAAGTAACTCTTAAGCAAACACACTGTAAAAGACGCCACGTGGCCGATCTATGATCATGACACCAAGGAAAAAAGTGTCTCTGTACAGTTAACACAAATGACTTGCAAATTCAGGAATAAGGAAAGCTGTTCCCTCCTCTCTTGAGGTGTTTAAAAGATGGGTAGATGCAGTGCTTGAGGACATGGTCTAAGGGTAGACTTGGTGGCAGTAGGTTAATGGTTGGACTGGATGATCTTAGGGATCATTTCCAGCCTTAAAAATTCTATGATTCTATAAACTATGAACAGAAGAAATAAAAAAACCTCCAAGTGTTAGAAACCAGTAGCTTCAACAGCCACAAGCAAGTCTCAAGTGAGTCAGATCCCCTAGTCTAGATTTGTTTGGAGACTGTACTGTTTTTATTAGTAGTACAGCAAAGGACTCCAAGTCTTACAAATCTGATGGATTTGCTGCCATCTGGGAGTTTGTCTTCCCCAGGATCACCTCCCAACTCACCTTGTTATGATCAGCCTGTCCAAGTTAATCCTCTGCTGCTTGGAAATCCATGCTGTGCGGTACAGCTTTTCAGCTGTCTTCAACACATCAGCATTGAGCCTTTGAATAAGTTGCTTCTCTGAGTTTACATAGAGTCGCTCCTGCTTGAGGTGGTGAGCCAGCGTGTGTATATCCAGCTTCACCATCTTGGGCAGCCAGCGGGTTCCACGGACTCACTGAAAGCAGAAAATGAAGTGAGTGAATGACAACAGTTAGGGAACAAGTTCAGTCAGCCCCAACAAAGTGAAAAGCAGGTCACAAACTTACACTCAGTACTAAATACTGCCGTGACCCCTTCTGCGTTAGCGTATCATATGCTTCTCTCAAATCCACAGCCCACCATTAATAAGTGATCACTCTTTCCCAAGGCAAGGCTTCCTAATTGCCAGCTTCATTAACCCCTTGTTATGTCAGCACATCAGGGACACTTGCAAAGTAACAAATTATATTTTCAACTCATGCTCACAAACGGAAATCTGTGGTACGGTACAGCACTAGAGAACACCTGCACCATACCTCCAACACAGATGCTGGGGCCGTTACTACCGTTTAGGTGGTGCCTGCTCAGGGAGACGAAGAGCATTCCCGTTCCAACTCCCTGTCTGGTGAATAGGCAACAAGATCTCTGCACTCACTGTTCTGTCTGCCTGAAAGCACACCCCAGTAACACAGCATATCCCAGTATTTGGGTGTCGTTACCTCTGACCTGTTAAAAAAATCCGTCTCTCACTTATACACAATAAGCACCAACCTCACAATTTCAGGTTTCTCTGCTAAAAAAAATTAAATTATATTAATAATAAAAAACCCCAAAAACACACAACCAAGATTGAGGTGTTACCAATACCCAGATAAAGCAGAAGTTGAAAATAACCCTGGAGATTCTGCTCAACAGTAGAATTCATTCAGAAAAAAAATAATTCCTCAAATACTTATATTCAGAAGAATATTTCTTTGGGCCACAATCCAAAAATGTGTTGAAGAGAGGAAAACTGAAACAACCACTGGCTTTCATGAGGCATGAAAAGCTACACAAACTACTGCTGTGGCTCAATGTAACATCAGCTCTAACTTCCTCATTAAAAAAATCTTAATTACTAACTATCAGTTAAATAAACAAAGACTACCACACCACTCAAAACAAGTTCAAAAAGCTAATCTATCTGAAAAGTAACTCTGGAAAAACCCCAAACACCACATCATTGCATTAATGCTGTGAAGGGAAGGGTTAGAATCATGCAGATCAGATTATGTTTCCATGGAATTAATGATTAACTGCTTTATGTCTTCATCCCCACCAGAATGAACAGCCACACTAGCTAATTTGTGAAAAAAAATGGGTTTGCTCCAGATACCATCTCTAACAGCTCTCTGACAGCTATACTGGGAACTGATACATGTCAGAGCTGTGAAGGGATCTATCTGGTGATGAACCCATCAAAGCCATGCCACAGCTAAATGAGAAAAACTTATTTCCTGCAACCTGTAGTGACTCTAGAGTAGCCTTGCTGTGCCAAACTGTTTAGTCCATGCCTGAGAAACCACAAACAGTACATCATGGGCTGCCCTAATGCTCTCCCCTTCCAGTGTTTTAAAGATCTGTGGTTCGCTGCTCAGCATAGCCCGAGATGATTCTCTCTGAAGAATACAGATTAGCTCTCTAATTATGTCCAGGTTTTACATTTGTTGAGGTTTTTCAGTGTGTAGAGAAAGCCTAGTAACTAGATACACTGACAATCATCACTGCTCCTTGTATAATTAAGTTCTTCCATCTGTAGTTTTAACTTCACAATCAACACCCTAGTACAGACAAAAAGAGATGATATCACAAGCCTTTACACATTAAAAAAATTGTAATCTTATTACACCTGACTGTTTAAAAGTCATTCCTAGAAAATACAGACAACTGTGTAACTAAAGCTCTCAACAATACCAACCAAAAAAAAAGCCCTTAAAAACCCAAACAACAAACCCCAGCAACTCTAACCAGCAGCTGCAGCTCACGCTTCAAGAGATGAGATTAAGCAAGGAACTTCAAGGACACAGTAACTTAGATGTTTTTAACTAGGACAGTCACAGAGAAATGATCAGAAAAAGAAACATTGATGTTATTGCCAAAGTTCTTTTGGGAAACAAATAACAACTTCTTGCAACAAATTTATTTTTAGCCCCAGAATCTTAGGGCTCATCAGAAAAAGAAAAACTTGACACTGTCTGCAAACACAGTTGTAAACAGCTAACAGGCTCTGAGCTGCCCACACCAGCCAGGAAAAAGAAGTATATATAAAAATACACAGACATGAGATCTGCAGAACTACCTTCTGCCTTTCCAGAGGCCTTCCATTGTAAGGCTGGACTTAGAGAGCTGCTCACAGTTTATCAAACCTTAACAGCTGTAGTTGACACTTTCCATTGTGAAGTGTCTGCTCACAGGCTCCACTTCTCTGGACAGAAAGTCAGTCCCAGTGGTTCTCCTGCCTGACAGCAATAGGGGACCCACTCAGGGTACCGGCATGAACAGCCCGTTGACTTCACCTGCATTCCTATGCCTCTGCCTTGCCAACTTTCAAAACAAGTTTCTATTTTTGTGCCACTCATTATAAACACATTGAGCAGCAGACAAGAGATTAAACAGGTTCTGAAGTGTCTGATACACTTAAAGTTCTCACACTGTGTCACTCAGTGTCAGGTTATTTTTCTTTTTGACTAGAGAGGATGTTTTCAGCACCAGGGATGGACTAAGCACTCTGACAGCTTTTAACCTCTGAGGCAAGACTGTTCTTTTCTCCCCCTGGGCCCACAGGCAAGAGCAAATTCCAAAAGCCCAGTCAGCAAAAGAGACAGATAAAGGTGGCCTGGAAACAATGCACATTTTCTGGCAAGTTACAATTATCAAAATAGCAGTTAAACTGCTTGTAATCTTTTCTGCAGCTAAAGACAGTAATAATAATAATAATAATAATAATAATAATAATAATAATAATACACACAAAAAAAAGAAACCCTACCTAGTTAATACTCAGAAAACAAATAAGACTCCCACACAGACTGGAGTCCTAACACACACACACACATATAACCCACCTTCCCAGCAAACAAAACCAGCCAAACAGTACAAAATGTCAGCCTACTACAAACCAAAATGGTACCATTTGTGTTGCTACCTAAAAATTAAAAAAAAAAATAAATACATTAAAAAAAGAGACAACATGAACCTCCAACATCCTCAGGAGCTGAAGTCACCACCTAAGATATGACTGATTTGGGCATCACCTCATGACAGCATCACAACCGTAGAAGCACAGAGTAACTGGGGGAAGCTGCACACAGCTATGCATGCTTTGGTTGTTTGGTTTTTTTTTTTAAACTAATTGCCACTGTGAACTTCAGACCCAAAACAAAACCAGGTTCCAAAGACTGCCACGACCTGCATCTGCACTTCCAAATACACCTATCCCAGGACTACCTTATCAATTGACTGCTACCCATGTGTCTATCTTATCTGTCCCTACCATAGAACACCAGAAATAACAAAAGCAAGAGGAGAACTGATCTGGAACAACTGCAGAAGGTTAGTAAGTATCACTGCATTGTCAAAACTATGAAAATCCACAGGATTTCCTTGTGGATTTGCAGGAAGTCAACTGCATGACACCAGTTTTTACCCTTTGTACAAGATAAGCAATGAGGAGCTTCCCTGTCTTTATAATCCTCCATAAAAGTTGAACTGCTGCTGATTGCTGCTGAAATGCACGTCACTGAAGACAAATGCCTCATTCACTCCCATTTACCAGCTTTTAAAAAGGAGTTACCTGAAGTCCCATAAGTCCAGCAAGTGGCAGTGCCAACAGCTGTGTCTTCACCGTAAGTTTCTAGCACACACCTGAGAACAGCACAGATGCAAAGTGGGCAGTTTAACACGCACAGTACATCAGCAGGCTTCAGCTGGGCTCTGAAGAAAACTTGCAGCATAGTAAAGAAACCTCAAAAAATCAAGTTAAGCAAGATACATGCACTGTTACTCTCTTCAGATGCCAATACTATTAACACAGCTTGTCTTGAAAGAAGAAACTACAGCACCACTAACACTGCTCCCTTTCAGAAATCTCCTGCCTTTAGGATCGGTATGAACAGGCAAAAGTCGTGTTCACTGAGCTTCCCAGGCTACACAACACACATTCACTGCCAGGAGAAGAGCTTTAAAAGCAATCAGCCAGTTAGGTACTTGGTAACACACCGCAGAAGGCAGCGGTAAGGCACAGTGAGCAGCAGCAGCTTCAGCTGGTACTAATTCCAGAAAGTTGTTCACCAAACTCCCATATTAGTTTCCTGAGAACAAAAAGGTACCCATAATGATCCAATTACCTGGTTTATGACAACGTGCACCATACCTGAAATAACAGATGTCTGTACATGCTAGTATGGGGGAGATAGTTTAGGAAATTCAGTTATCCAACAGTCTGCTGTGGCTGAAGAAACAACAGATATTAAATAGCTCCTGCTGCATACAGATAATTTTTCGAGCCTGGCAACTTCATCTCAATTTGAAAACACTTCAACTCTCTGTCAGGTATTTCAAGACTGCTTAGTAACCTACTAAAAGCTGTGATGTGGTTAAGAGAAGCTGAGCAAACAATTCAAACAATTTTACTTCATGGTACTCCAGCATGTCAACAACAAAGAATGCGTGACCTGACAGACAGCATCTAAGATGTTTTGCCCTGCTATCAGCATGACATAAGCCTGTTCAGAACCAAAGACAACCTCTGCCTTTGATGAACCCAGGACACAGATTGCTTCCTACATTAACAGTCCTAAAAAAACCCACTGCATTTCAACTTTAGGTACTGAGCTCCAACTTACAAAGTACCTGGCTTAGTACCATGGCATACAGGAACCAGCTGCAACTCTACTAAGTATTTCTGCAATTTAACTGACAGAAAAGACAGCAAGCAAAAATAGTCAATATTGCTAGTACACCAGAGCCTTCCTCCTCCTCCTCCTATATTTCTTGCCCAGGGTTATTTGCTCCTCCTGAGTCTCGCTACGCAAGACCCAGCTTCCAAAGCAAGTTTGGGCAGATCTAATGTAGTCAGGGCAGGGCACGGCAAAACTGAAGCTGCTTCGTCTTACTGAAAAATAATTCCTAAGCAAGCTTGAATAGCTCCCATGCTAATTCACCCCAGACCAATAAGCTGTATTTCTTTAGATAAACAAACAGCCTATCTCCCAAAGCTGAGCTAAAAAAAATAAATCTCAGCAGGATGCCTCACCACAGACTAGGAGTTATCCGCTGAACTCTCACATTACAATACCCACCACATCAAAACGTGCGTACAACATGCAAAATGCCTTTCACTTTGCTACAGTTCAATACTAATCAATAACATACTCATACCTCAAGTTTGTTTCTGCCCAGTGGCTACTGTGCAGCCAGCATCAAACATGCTGTCTATCTCTCCAGTAAGACTTACGTGCAAGGAGCACCTCATTTCTCATGCCCCTCAGCATAGAACCATGCGAAAATCCACTGAAGCTGCTCGTGATGCCAGAAAGAGGAGCTCCCCTTATGTAAGGAGTCCTACTAATAAACTTCTAGTCAGAAGAAGTGCAGAACTCACAGCTGGTCATGCTGACAAAAACAACCTGCTCCCGGCCCCTTCTCCTGAGGCTAGCTCCTCATCCTGAAACAGCCCATCCACGGTCCACCAGGAAGGGTAACTGCTATTGAGGACAAGAGGCCTGTCAAATCTCATACCAAAACCCTCATATCTTTAGTATTTTGTCACCCTCCAGAGCAGCAGCAGCTTGTTAGTCTGTTTTCTAAAACCACCATCCCGCCGCATTTACAGAAGTTCAGTATTTCACATACTGTCCCCGCCATCCTCCCTCTTCATCATCTTCAAATTGCAGCTTCTACTTGTGAGGCGCTTGCATCGTCCACAAAAATAGCATTCTACCTATCAGTACGTGTAGTGTGACACACTTGGCTCCAGAGCTTAATCTCTTCCCCCAGAGCACAGTATCATGACTTTGCAAGAAAAAAAAGGCAGATACTTGATCGAGTCCTTCAGCACTGAGGGTCTATAGCTAACAAAAAGGGGAAGTCACGATACTCATCAAGTTAGAAGTTCCAGACCTGCAGAGCCCAAAAGCCATCACACGGCGAACCGGCAGCGACGCCGGCGCGGAGCGGCTTCGGTAGCGTCGCTGCCCGGTCCCAGGGCGGCCAAACACCGATGGGCCCCGGCCGCCCAGCGTTTCAATTTCTCCGGCAGCTCGGCAAACCCCCGAACTCCCGCGTCCCAGGCGCTAACATGGCAGCAGGGCTGGAAGGGCACGGACCAAACACTCGTAGAAATCTTGGCGGCCAACTTCGCTCGGTCCCCCGCCGCTCCCGGCCGCCAGACTTCCCCCCACACACGGCTCCGGACCGACCCCGCTCCCGGGAGCCGGATAGCCCAAGATCCAACCCACCTACCCACGCCTCGGGGCTCCGGAGCGCTGCCCGCTCCCCTCCCCGAGAAGCCGAAGGGTTCTGTCAGGCCCCGGGCCGGCGGGAGGTCTGCGGGCCGGCCTGGCCTCGCCTTCCTCCCCGCCCCGGCCTTCCTCCTCCTCCGCGCAGCGCGGGATGGCGGCGGGGAAGGAAGCCGAGCGGCACCGCGGAGCGCAGGGCTAGGGGGGGGAGGAGGAGAAGGAGGA
>VXBZ01010338.1:1099240-1162622 GCA_013399135.1 Heliornis fulica | reverse complement strand
TGTCCTCCCGATTCCGGCGCCTCGACATCGACCAGTACGACGAGAACCGGTTCGTGGAGGAGCCCGAAGAGGCTGCGGCGGCCGAGCCCGACGCCGGCCCCGAGGTGGAGGCGCTGCTGAGGCAATATCCTTTGGGCCGGGGGCCGCCCTCGCCCCTGACCGAGCGTTGGCAGCCGGAGCCCGGGCGGCGGGGGCGGGAGAAGCGTCCTGGGGGCTCCGCGGCGACCGTGCCGGCGGACGCGGCGGCTGGCACGGCGCTCGGAGCCGTCGCGCAGAGCGGCCGGCGGGACCGGGGCTGCGGCCGGGCGGTTTGAGTCCTTGACTTGCTCCCTGCACAGGGGACGCGCTGCGAGCCCTCCACACGGCCATGCGGGGCTCGCCCGCCGGCGCCCGGAGCCAGGCCGTGAAGGTAATGGGGCTGCGGAGGTAACCGGGGTGGCGGGCCCGGCCGTGCGTCGCTGGGGAGCCCCGAGCGTTGCCCTGAGCTACTCCAGCGCCGGTGGCAAGAGGCACATCGGCGCCTGGTGCCCCTGCGCGCAGCCCTTCCTCCTCCTTCTCGAACCTGCAGTGACGGGCAGTCCCAGCCTGGCGCAGCCTTTAGCCCAGCCCCATGTCCCGGGGTGCTGCTGGTCCTCACGTTCTTCTCCTTCGCAGGAGCAGGCCCAGGGAACCATGCTCAAAGTCCTCACGTCTTTTAAAAGCAGCGAGATAGAACAAGCAGTGAATTCCTTAGACAGAAACGGCATTGACTTGTTAATGAAGTACATCTATAAAGGATTTGAAAAGCCAACAGAAAATAGCAGTGCAATATTGCTTCAGTGGCATGAAAAGGTATGTGTTTCTCGCAGTACTCTTTACTCAGCTGTGCTCCCAGGGACCTTGTCAGTGCCTTCAGCAGCAGGTGATGGCAGGGGCTCATCCCTGAGGAGCTCAGCAGCTCTGACTTTTAGCTTTGGTCCCTTTGAGCTGGGGCTCATTAGGCCTTTGGCCATCTGTCAACATTTACCCGTGGCTGGGGCAGAGGTGACTTGTGGCAGGGCAGGGTCTGCCACAGGAAGGACTGAGCCCACAGCATCTGATGAATGGTGCTGGGAGTGGCTACAGTTGTCCTCTGTAGTTGAGTATTCAGCTGAGGTTGCTCAGGCCAGCTCAGGTCTGGCTGCTTTCAGCAGCCAAGTGCTGTTAGCAGCAGCACACATCACAGCTCCGTGGCAGTTCGGAAACCTGCTGGGTTTGCACAGGAGAGACTGAGATCTTTGGGATCCAGAGCACTACTCCTGTGTTTCCGTGGAACAACCATGTGGAGACAGGGAGGGTAGGATGTGTCCTCAGCTGACTGATGAACATGCATGAGGCAAAGCTGTGTGAAGTGAAGCAGCTGCTGAAGTGAAGCAGCTGCCGTGGTGCCACTGCCCCCGGGCAGGAATCCCAGTGAAATGGTCTTCCCCAGCCACAGCAGCTGCAGGTCAGTGCTGCTCCTAGGCAAAGTGATCCCTGGGGCTGGGGCTGCTGCAGCTCCCCATACCCCTGGCACTGCGTGGGGCACCCTGCTGCTAACACCCATGGCATGCTCAGAGCATATGGGATTTTCCCATGATATACAAAGAAGTGTAGAGCCATCCCAGCTATTGGCAGTTGTCACTGGTGTTGCAGAGCCTTCCCGAGGTAGGAGGAGGGAATTACTCTGACAGCAGAGAGTATTTTCTGGTTCATGATTAGCCTTTTTTTTTTCTTCTCATTTTCTTTCTCCTTTTCTTTTTTCCTGTTGTTGTTTCCACTGGATCCTGGTTTCATGTGGCTGTGGGTGGGTGCTCCCAGAGTGTAGTTACCACCGGCCAGACTGGAAAGGTGACAGCGTGTAGGCACACGCACAGCGACTCATCCCCTTTGTTTTGGCAGGAACAAGGCAGGTCTGAAGCCTTGTGTGCTGCTTTGGGGCGCTCCCCGTGGAAGGTCTGGCTTGCCTGCTCCAAGAGGAGCCAGCTGCTCAGTTGTCAAACCAGTTTGTCCTCTGGCCAGGGGCTGTCAGAGATCTGGTCTGGTAACTGGAGGGTTTACATGCACATAGTGTGGGGGCTGCTGGTATCCTTCTCTAGCTCCAAAAGGTGGTTAGATTTTGGAGAATGTGATTTTCCCCTCAGATTTAGCTGTATATAAGTTACTGTATCACCCTATCTGGTGTTGTACCCTTTGTCCCTTGGAGTACGTGTACAGATGTTGTCTTCTCCCATCCCCACAGGCATTGGCAGCAGGTGGATTGGGCTCCATAGTACGAGTTCTTACGGCAAGAAAGACTGTTTAACGGACTGTTAACCTGACCCAAGACGATGCTCCGTTTTGGACTCAGAAGAAGGAATTAGCTGAAGTGATGCTGGTCCATCTTTATTCGAGATTGCAATCTACTGACATACTGTGGAAACCTCCTCTGGGAATGCTTTTAACCTTGCAGTGGGGGAAGAGCAAAGGTCTTCCTGCAAATTCCAACTATCAAACACAGGAGCTGCTGTTCTCCTGGTACAACCTTTACGAGGCAGAAAGATGGCGCCTTCCTGCCTCCTCTTACCAAAAGAGAAGAGGTGGTTTCAGTGCTGCTTTATTGAAGCGTGGTGATCAAAGATCCTGTGTGTGCTGCTTGCTGAAGGGGTAGCTGTGTCCTGGGCAGACAGGACAGGGGCAGGAGAAGTGGTTATGGGCATGGCGGTTTGGTGCATTGGGTCAAAGGACTAATGGGACTGGGGGGCTGGTGTCATTGTAAAGTGCCTGCTGCATCAATAAAGTTCTTGGATGACATGAGTTAAAGAACTTATTTTTCACTAAATCCTAAGTGATAAACTCAGACACAGTCCTGTGATACACTGATGCTCAGTTCCATGTCTGCCTCTGCACAAATGCTTTTGCCTCCAACAGAATTTGTCCTTACTGCCAGCTCTGCTGGCAGGAGGGACCGAGGAGAACAAGCTCAGCTCTTCCTCTCAAGGCCTCTCAGATGCAGTGAGTATAACACATAATCACCCACGGTTTGGGCTTGTTCTGGATATTCTCCTCCATCCTAGAACAATGAGAAGCCCTGCTCCCTGCAGGTGCAGCAGCAGCCATCCCTGCTGAGATGACTGTAGAAGCAGAAGCGCTGCCACAAGCTGCCCCTAAGAAAGACTAATTCATGAGGCCGATGAGCCCACTTTTACCCTGAGCAGAGGTGGGGGGTTATGTCATGGATAATTCTCTCACTGTTAGACAGCTGTAGCATCAGAACCACAAAGAGAAAGAAACACAGGTTAGTTTTGATCCAAAAATGTATTGCACCACAAAGTCCATAGTGTTTCATAACACAATCCATATTTACAGCATAGGAGGACAGAAATCCAATGGCCATAGAAAGGATTATGTATACCACCTTTATACAAGGGAAAGTGCATTAGCTTCTCACTCTGTATACACATCATTCTTGCTCTGGGAGCTGAAGAAAATTCAACACTTAAGAATCAGGTCTTACAGTAAATTGATCCTGAACAAGCTTTGGGAGTCACAGCTGCCAGCAAATACATAATGTTGTCACTATTCTCAGTGGCCCATACTGCTTCGTGTACTGCTCAGAGGTAACTTCTGGAATCAGGATCAATGTAAACCCATTAGTCATTCAGCAGCATCAGCCTGAGCAGAGGGAATCCTGTTCTCTGGTCTCAGTCCCACAGAAACAGGCCAAGGCAAAGGGACCTTCTGAATGAAAGACTAGAGAATAAAATCTTCCCAAAACAACAGGTGATCCTGCCCCTGCCTTGTTTCAGGACAGGAGTAACTGATAGAAACCCACTTCTGATTGTCTATTTCCAGGTTCAAGAATAGTTTCACTCTTCCCACAAGCTTCCCTAAGCTCCTGGTAAGTGCCATGGATCAGGTCACTAAAGATGGTGTTTGGGCACACTTCAGTGCACTGGAAAAAATCTCATTGGTTTTCTTCAGATAAGTACAACCTGGCTCTAAACTGAGGAGTGTCTGGCACTTGTGCCAAGGTGCCTCATGTCTGCAGCATGTTCACCACAGGTAAACCTGGAAGGATACTGTCATCTGCACCATGGCATGAGCTAACTATTGTCAGTAACACAAACCTAATTGTAAGAGAACCGCTGAGACTGCAGACAACTGACCAAATTCTACACATACGCCGTGTGTCCCATTTTCCAGAAGTCAGATTTGGTGCTGCTTCCCACTCCCCTCAATTTCACACTGGTGGCAACTGCAGGCAAAGTTCTGTTCTGCTCTGAGGAGGTGCCACCTCGGTCCCCTTTTCTTAAGGGGGAAGGGAAGCAAGCTGCTGGACCCTAGACTTATTCATTAAGAGTTGAATTTTGCCCTCAAAACCAAAAGCCTCACAAGCAGCGTTTCTTTTCCCATGTAGTCAGGGCACAGTTAACAGCCCACTACATGTTCATAACCGTTTTCAAGCATCAGTATTAGAAATACAGACAACCACAACCAGAGGTGGATACTGACCATGAAGAGCTGTTGCTAGCAGATTTGGAAGAAAAAGAATTAAAATCAAAGTGTTTAGTACCAATATTCTTCACTCTCTGTCACTAGATCATTTCTTTTTAAATAAAAGGTATCCTCAGTGTGCATTTACAATACCTGGAATTCAGCTTTAAAAATTTAAAATGCTTTACTACCCCTTTTCCTCAACGCTAAGAACCTATGGTACAGGCTAACAGATTAGTTTTAAAGGCGACCGAGTATTAGGTGCTATAATTAAGACCATTTTAAATATTATTTTTCTTTAAGAAAAGTAAAATCAGACAACTCTAAAGTTGTACTCCCTAATTAAATAATCATCAACATGCAGCCAGGGACTGCAGGCCAGGATCTACCGCACCTTAAATTACACAGTGATATGAAAAAATGCAAAGTATTAGTTATGTCAGTATAACAAGGCAAGGCAGATTTTTTTTTTTTTTTTGGTTAAAGCTCCTGCTCCTGTCCTTTGACTGACTTTTCAACCCACCACAACTCAGTACAGTACTGCCAGCGTTTTGTCTTTCTCCACTTGCTTTCCACAGCAAGACGAAGCTTTGCTGCACCTAGAGTTCCTCAACTCTAGCCCTCCACAACAGAAGCTGGAATCTCCATCATAACAGACGTGTGTTAGAAGCTTGAACTGCCAGCACCGGTATTAGTGAGGTTAACACGACCCTTTGGTGCCAAGAAAACAAGACTGATGAGCACAAGGAGCTGACTTCCATTAAGAGGCCGTCGAGACACGGTTCCCAAATCCAACAGAGAGGTGTTGCAGCTTGTAGTGACCATTTCTCCTTGCACAGTATTAGCTTTGTAAACAGTGTCAGAAGTTCTTGTACAAAATACTGCAATGACAGTGATTAAGACACACCTTAATTAGTGTGTTCAGTGTTCTTTTCACAGAAAAAAGTGGCTAGATGCTGACTGCCCGTTTTCAGGTTCCCTTAAGGCCACAGTGTCCTTGGGCTTGAGATAGACGGCCGGATACTGCCTTTGGGAGATGGCTTTGACCCGAACCACGACATCTAGGACAAGAAAGCACAACACACATTATGTCAGGTTCACACCCCAAGAAGCTGAAGATTTGAAAAAGAAGAAAACAAATATGGTATATGGGCATCTTCCCATCATTTGATGGAAAGAAATGTTTATAAACCAGCACTGCAGACTTCAGACTGAAGTGAAGGCAGTTTCTCACTATCAAATCTGGCATCCACTCTTGATGGAAGAGGACTAAAGATTGCACTTAAGTATATTCCTTTAAAATAACTACATTTACAAATCTACAATCATTTAAACCCAGTGCCTTCTAGTCAATCTCTGATTAAACCATTCCCAGAACAAGATGGTGAGGAAAACTCTCAGCTGCAAGGCTTTCTAGACTGAAGATGCCCAGCACGCTGGCAGGCAGAGGTGAGTGCAGGACATGGAAGGCTCTGAGGCAGTGCTCATTTACAAACACTTGCTAATGACCACATAGCCAGGGACATACAGGAGATCCTGGTTTATGTGATGGGAAGGAGAAACACATGTAGGTGTCTAAGCCCAATGTCAGAACAACAAGCCATGAATTCACCTTCCTACTTTTAAACATTCCACTCTACTCCAGCAAGAGCTTCCCTCCACAGAACGTGTCTGCTGGGCAAAACCTGCTGCTACTCCTTCTCTGAAGTGCCAGAAAGTTTCTATTTCCCTCACTGAAATGGACAACTTCTGACATGGGTGTATGTAATTATCTAACATTTTAATAAATTACATTTATTATTGTAGCTAACATGGAAAAGATACTTCTCATGCCCCCATCATTTTCATTCCATCTGCTGGGAGTCCCATTAGAGCTACCAATGGAACAGAACCCTTACCTTGTACTCCAGAGTTTCTTTAAGCATGTTTTCCTCCTCTTGTGAAAAGTTCAGTAAAACAGAGACAGCTTTAATCAGATGGAATGCCTGAAAGAAACCAGAGGTTTGTTGTCTTTTGATTGTTTGTTTTTTGATTTATTTTGGTGCTTATGATCCCCCAGGCTCTGAGTTCTGGGCTACAGTGCAGCGTGGATGTTTTAAAGTCACAGCTGCGAAGAGCAGACCAGCTGCCTCCATTATCCCCAGTTCCAACAGGCCTGGATCTGACTTCTGTCTCTGCTTCCTGGCTTTCTATTCCTTAATACTGCTCTGCACGTTTTGGGAGAGACCAGATGAGGAGCCTGATTAGCTAGAACAGAGAAGTAACCCAGCTCCAGGGCCATCCCACATTTTTCCAGCTTTGAGAAGCTGATCAAACCAGCATGTAGATAGGAAAGGATCAAATACACACTGACGTACATTAACTCCACAGCACTAATACTCCCCATGGGACACCCAATGCACAGTTAGTAAAGGAGAGGCAAGCACTCAGGATACCATGGAGCTGCACAATTATTTCTTGATCTTACTCACTGACTTGAAATTAAGCATTTGTTGTAATCAAGTATATTGTTAGCATGACTCTTAGCTTTGTGAACATAATGTGAAGAATGTGAAGGAGCTCCAAATGCACAAAGAATTACCTCTTACAGATCAACAGTGAGAGGTTTATGTCTTTTCTTTGGGTGTTTTTTCCCATATTTCTTAAATACACAACCACTCTAGTTACATACTTCATTCCCTTTCCAGAGCAGTGCAGAAGGAATGTCTTGTAGATTCAGATCCTTAACATCTAGACATAACCACCTCCTAAAATTCACATCTCCCATTCCTCTAGTTCATAACAATCTACTCTCCAACATATCCCCTTTAACTATTTTGCTTCATTGTTCTGGATCAGTCAACAACTGTCAAGTGTTACATGTACAGACTGGCACAGAAGTGTCCTCAGCAGGTGACAGATGTTGGCTTCTAAAGATAGAAAGGAGAAGGCAAGCGTACGCCTTTACCTCGGATTCTCGGCAGGACATGAATTTTAGTACAACGTGTTTAAGGTATTCAAAGTTTATCTCCCTTGAGTCATTTATATCAGAGTTGTTTGTGACAGTCACAGAAGCATTAGGCACTTCAGAATTTGCTTTTTCACGTATTTCAGGTCCCTCACTGTCGGGTCTTATTTTCTAGAAAAGAGAAAAAGAGAAGTAGGCTGTCAGACAGTGGGCAAGGACCTGGGTCAGAGATACCCAGCAGAGAGCTTGTGTCCACAAGGTAGGTATGACCTGGGCACCAACAGGACAAGCTTCTAATCCTTCATGGGACTGCAGAAGAAAAGTGCCCTCCCCTCTCCCCAGGCTCCAGGACAGAAGCCAGTTGCTGTTAGCATTATATGTACATTACCCAAACCACCATGGCACTGGCTTCATGGTAGAAACTATCACCTCATCATTTTCTTTTGCCACTAACCTGCTCTGTGCCTTTCAAACACGGGCTTTCTCCAGCACAATTTTCGGAACAAAACCACATCAGAATTTAAAAAATGCTGTTAATTGTTTTTTAAATAAAAGACTGAAGAGAGATCAGAGGGGAGCTTTCCCTGGGGCATGTATCACCCCAGAGTAAAACCCAGCCGAAATGCAGCTAAGAAGCAATCAATCCTGAGCTATTCACTCAGCAGAAGTGTACTGAATGCCCAAGACCACCACACACAGCATTTCTGCAGCTAAAATTCTGTGCTGCAAGAGTTCAGTAACCATGGCTATCTGTCCCACCATCCATTCAATAAACAAACTTCTTAAATTAAGGGTTCACTGATTTTCCTGCAACACAAGGAAACCAGAGATATCCCTAGTAAAAGGGTTCCCTCTCACTAGCAGTCAAGCTTTTGGAACTGGCAGTGCAAGTAACAGTCAGCTGAAGAGCCTGAAAAAACATAACCCTTACCAACTCTTTCTGGAGGGTCTTCTTGAGCTCTGTCATTCTTTGCTGCAGCTGCTTTATCACCTGTAAGCAGAGCAAAGCACAGCATTACTACAATTTTCACTGTCAGGACCAGGAAAACCCCATGGCAAGTGTAATAAATGAAAGAATCATTAAGCAACAGTGACAGCTCTAAAGCACCAATGTGCATCCTTGCCTTTCCAGCTGCCCACATCAGCAGGCACATGATGGGGTACTGGGGCTTTCATGTGGCAGCACAGTGGAAGTGAACTGAACACACACAAAAGGGCTCTGC
Organism: Heliornis fulica; assembly: GCA_013399135.1. Lineage (NCBI taxonomy): Eukaryota > Metazoa > Chordata > Aves > Gruiformes > Heliornithidae > Heliornis > Heliornis fulica. The sequence goes on along the minus strand of VXBZ01010338.1, from coordinate 1,153,979 downwards.
AGGAAAGCTGTAAACGGTGTTTCTTGGTGCATCCTGACTCCCAGACAGATGACAATTCCTGTCTGTGGGTTTTATCCACTGTTGCTAGGACCTTGTACAATCCAGAGGGAAAACAATTACCCACAGAACACTGGATTCACACTGGATCTGCCACTTTGGTAAGCCTGCTCTTCTACAGCTGCAGCCAAGCAGCACCAGTTATCAGGCTCCCTAACTAAAAGGAGAAAGATAAAAAGCTGTTTCAATTCACCTTATTTTTCTCAGCAATTTGCTGTTCCAGCTCCCTGTTATCCTTCTGAAGTTGAATGAAGTCTGCAGCTGCTACCTCTCCATTCTGTTCCACCACAGATTTTTCTGGAGAAGGTAAATGCACGTTGTTCAAGGCTCTTGATTCCTTCAGTTCTGAAACCTGTGAAAATTACAAGAGTGAATTGGAGAGGTATTTTCAGCCATGAACACTCCAAGGGAGAAAACCAGGTTTCTCTTTGATTTTTTGGGGGCTGGAGATGGTTGCCTTTATAAACCAGAAATCATTAGTGGCAGCCTAGTTGGGTACATCTCCTGCTGCTGTGCTTTTAGGTCTCTGTCTCACTGGTTTTGTAATGGCTTTCTCAAGAGGTTTTATGAGTTAAGTAAAATACAGAAATGTCATTAATAAACCAGTTACAGGTATGACACCAAAAAGCTTTCTTTAGGAAGACAGGAGCAACAAATAACAGTGGTCTATATGCTGGTGTTTCAGGTCATGGGCAAGTTGTCAGAATGTAGCTCCAAGCATGTGTCACCAGGTACAACAGAACCTGGGTCTCCTGCACACCTGCTTATTTTCCCAAGGCAGATGAACAGATCAGCTTTGCAACTGCACTCACATTTTTCTCGTGCTGTCTGGCCAAGAGACACTCCTGCATCTGCAACTTCAGCTCATCAATCTCCTTTTTGGCTGTTTCTTCTTTCTCCACTGCTTGGCTGTTCGCTGCTTCGATGTCAGACTGCAGCTGATGCACCTGTAATAGGGCAGCTTCATGCTCTGCAGGAGGAGACACCTGCTTAGTATCAATCTACTGAATCAAAGGGGAGTTTCCAATTATTTTTCTCAAACAAAGCAAGTTACAGTGACAGTAAATCCTGCCTTTTTGCCTTGTTCTGTTGTAAAGATAATGAAATTTAAAAGTGGGTTTGTTTTTAAGGATGAAGCAGAGAGTGTCCAATTGTTAATAAGGATACAAGATTTTGAAAATTCTAATAGAAAAAAACTTGGAAGAAAATTCTAGAATGATTACAATCTATAGGCAGGCAAGTCCAGAACTACAGACTGTACTTAGAAAAAGCTGTCTGTGGACTCATCTGGTCTAACCTTGACTGAGTTGGTGTAGTTCTTCCTTCTGTTTGAGGAGCATATCACACTTCTCATTCATCAGCTGGTCTTTTTCCTTTATTAAGGAAGCCAGATGTGAAACCTTCAAAGCAGGCAAACAAACAAATGTCACTGAAGTTATAAAACTAGAAGAGGGCATGAAAAGATTTCAATATACCTCAGTGGTTCAGAATTTTGTGCAGCATTAGTGTTACAGATAATAAATACAATATGGAAGCCTGCAATCAGTCCAGAGACTCACAGGCAGCATCACCTTGACAATGCTGACCTCTTCAAAAAGCAGAGGTCTATGTGCTGCAAGACCTAAAGAACTCTGTGCCACAGCTACAGACTGTCTCTTAACCAGGAGGTGGCAGTTATAAACCAGCTGCTAAGCAAACTGGACACCACCTTATACCCCTTTCACCTGCATCAGCACTGAGCACCCACAGACCTACGGCAGTCCCAGAACAATAAGGAAACCCGAAGGCGGGACTACAGTCAGTCAAACCTGTCCAGCTGGCAGATCCCAGCTTGGACAAACACAAGCTCAGGTTTACCCACCACAAGCATTTTTATTAAAAGAGCAGCCAAACCAGACTGCCTAGGATTTGTATTCATTGACAGAACCTCCTCCCTAGGAGGAAACATACCACCATAGCACTGCTGTGCTTCAGAGGGACAAAGACCTGATCTAAGCACTGGAAGAAACAGCAGGATGAAAAGTTTTCTTCCAAAAAAAAGCATCAGCTTGACAGTGGCTCGGGCTGGCTGCCACCAGGAGTGGCACCATCTCAGCTATACAGGGCTCTGAGTACCAGTTACCTTCACTCTGAGCACTTCCTACTACCTGATCTTCCCCTTCATATTCAACTGCCACAACAATGTGATGTCTGTAACTCTGCAGTCAGCAGCACTCCACATCTGTCTGATGGAATGACTCCCCCAAGTCAATCTCATTCCTGTGTGGGCATTTACACTGGCACCCTTCAGTTTCAAGTTTACTGAGGCAACTACTGCTGTCATGCACGCTGAAGAAGTGATTCTGATTAATGTTCCTGACTGCTGTGATAATTAAGTGCAAACCTAGTCTGGTCTGAGCAAGGTGGAGAACATCCAGACATACTCCAGACTGTCTGGATTAACTGACCTGTTGTTGTAATTCCTCTCTCTGTTTTCGTGTTTCTTCCAGTGCTTTGGCAATTTCAACGCTGACAGTCTCTCTGCTGCTCAACTCATTCTGTAAACCAAAAGCAATTCAGAGATACTTAACACAACTCAAACCAAGTCAGTTTTCTCATCCTTAAACCCAAGTCCATCAGCAGCTAGCATTTATGGGTGCTCTAACACACCATGATTCACGCTTCCAAATGAGCAGCACTGTTCTGTTTTACTGCACTGCTGCTATTTACACACCTAAGAGCAACACAGAACTGATGTAAGCAACTAAACATATCCAATGGTTAAAAGATCTCTTAGCTTAAAGTCTCTATTGCTTAGTAGCAGCTCCCCCCTACAACTGATCTTTATTCCAACTGCACATCAAACAGTAGCCACAGAAAAAACTTTCAATAATCTATAATTACAGTCAACAGACTGAGTCTAAGCTGTAAGCTCCTGACCAGTTAATGTTTTAACTTTTGTTTTGAATGCCAGGAATGGAACTTGATGTTGAACTATTCTTCATCCATTACAGCTAACAGGATTTAAAAGCTCTTCATACCTGACAATGTTATTTCTGCCCAATTTAGGCAGACCAGAGCATTCTGTTTTGGAAAAGGGACAGTCATTTGTAACACTCCTCAAATACATTTTCACTGAGTACCAAAGGTGATTTACAGCTGCAAGTTACAATGTGAATGTACCCTGACTCCAAGTACTGCAAATGTAATACACTTCCCAGTTAATGGTCTCTCCAGTTGGGCTCTGCATTTAACAAATGTCACTAACCAATTACACCCTTACCTTCAACCTCTTCAATTCAGAGTCTTGGTTTTTTAAAGAGCTCTCATACTCTTCCCTGCTTGCATGAAGATTCTCATTTTCCTTTTCCAGCTGGCCCTGTAAAATAAAGATTGTTTAAATACTAAGCAGAGTTACTCTAATGCTTTGTTTAAACAATTAAACACTTCAAATGCTTTGTTTATGCTTAGTTTCCCGAAGTATAAGGTCTTCTGTTATCATGCCAGAAGCGCTGAATAAGAACATGCAGACAGCAAGCAAGGTCTACAAGCTGTGTTAAAACCATTTTGTGAAGACTCAAGTGCCCACTGAACAGTTTCTGTACTTACAATCCTGTGGTGAGCAGCTGTTTTATCAAATTCCCAAGCTGTTCCAAGAGCAGCGATTTGAGACTCCAGCCTGGTAACTTTCTGATCGTACTGTTGTTTTGCACTTATAATCTGCTGCTGTAGTTTACTTCTGTCATCTTCTAGATCAGTTTGCTTAAGGGAAGTAAAGAACACTGCATGAATAAAATGGTATTTCAAAGCTCTGACTAGAATGGGACACCCTTCCATGAGATTGAAGCGATGCTGTTCCTTTGGCAACAGCCATCACGTACTCATGCACAGACACTCCCAAGATAAACAGCGAGGAAACACGTGTGTAATGAAACAAACAGAATCAGTCTCTCTGGGGATGCCAAAGACTGATCTGCTACTGGTCAGTGAAACACCATTCAGCCTACTCACCAGCTTCTGGATCTTCAGATCCTGCTCTGCAGCTGCTTCTTTGCTCTTTTTCAATGCTTCTGTTGCAATCTGTAGTTTCTGGTCCAGTTCCTTATTCTGAAACATAACCACAGATTAAATGTTTTATCCAGTGGTATCTATGTTATTAGACAAATGTAGAGAAAGTGGGATGACCCAGTAAGAGAAGTTAAACACTAAAACCATGAAGTCAAATAGTCAGAAATGAGATAGAGACTGCCTACATGACATGCTGTTTCTACAAACCCTTCACCACACCACTGCCACTCAGCAGTGCTTGCACTTCACAGATTTGCTTCTTAGAACAGAGAAGACACACCTGAAATCTCTAACCTCATATCCTCCAGGCTCTCCTCTACTACCAAAGGTGGAGAGATGACCACAGTCATCTTTCCCAGACTAAATGTATCACACAAGTCTCACCACTGGTGCAGCCAGGAGAGGAGGTGCAGGGCATAAAGGTGCAGGAAACAATGGGATTCATAGCAAAAACCCAAGCAAACACCTACATGTGTTTCCAAGCGGTTCACAGTCTCGGTGTGATGTGTTCTGTCTGTTAGTAGCTGCTGCCTGGTTTCATCCAGCTTCTGCTCAAGAGTAGCTTTCTGAGGATTAGATTGACACAAAAAACAATGAGGTAAGGTTTCTTAATTAAGATTTTTCTTTTTATTTCATTACTAAGGTCAAACTAAAATGCAACAGCTATTTTGATGTGCAATACAGCTTTGCTCCAGTAAGTCTGATACTACTGCACAGGGCCTCCACAGATCACGTTGCCCTGGGGAGGACACAAGTCATTAAGTATGGGAGATTTGCTGGCAGATCCCAGCATGATCCACATGTCAACTCTAATCAGCAGCCAGGTTGTAATTTTTTAATCCAGGCCAAGTTTAAGTGATGAAATAAAAGTTTCTTTGAAAACCTAACTCCTGCATCACAGCAAACACACAACAAAGGTAAAACCTTTGCCAGTTATGTTATTTACTTTCCAAAATGTTTTACTACCCCTACATGGACTTCCAACTGGCTCAAATCTACTAAGCCAAGTTCCCCACTGGAGAATCCTGAGCCGATTCAGAGCTGGAACATCGGTGTTCAAGACAGCGGGAGAAGCAATGAGCAAAAGGGCATTGACCAAAATTCAGTTCTTCACTTTTGGTTGGTTTTTAACACTTATGAGGCTCAAGTTTTCAATATGTGACATTCTGTATATCTATGTGCAAAACCAGCTCCCCTCCCTGTCACAAGTCATGACAACAGAAGACTAAGAACAAGAAGCACACACTGCTCTCTGTGAAGATTAACCAATTAACCCCTCAGGTTGTTCTACCTCCTTTAGGCACATTACAAAGCTGCTCTTTCAATTCTATGCAGTCAGATGCATTTCCTAAACAGACAGTGCAGGCAGACCAATGCAGACATCTGCACAGTATCTACAGAAATAGCACAACGTGGTCACCCACACAACTCCGTCCAGCACAGACAGCGTGGCAATGCACACTGAAGGGACAAGTATGCAGGCATTACATCACCATATATTCTTTATCTGTGTGATAACTAATGTATGTCCTAAAAAAATCTCACCAAGATCGCAGTTTTAAGCAGTCTATAAATGTGCAATTACCTCCTTGAGTAGCTCCTGCATGTGTTCATCCCCTGAAAGATTTCTTTCTAGCTTCTTTTCCAACGAAGACACTTTTTCCTGCAGCTGTTCAGTAAGTTTATTTTTCTCAGCAAATTCAAAAGTCATCTGTGAGAACAAGAAGTCAGAGAATCTGTTTGCAGCAAAGTTTTTACCTAATCCACTATGGTTTAACTTCAGAAAGTGCTGTTAGGACTTTCCTCTTTCTATCTGAGAAGACAAAGTCTCTCTAGACACTGAATTTCAAACTCACAGTGCATTACCCAAGCGTACACCTTTACACCAGCCAACAGCAGATGCATCTGAAATCACTTAACCTTTTGCTTGTGTTGGTCATACTCCACTTTCAGAGATTCATGCTCCACCTGTAGCATTTCCAGTCTCTTCTCACAACCAGCACCAGCAACTCGGGCCTAAAAATTTTGAGAAATTACTTACTTTGAAATTTAAGATTATATATCGGTTATGTGGTTTTGGGAATCTAACTTCTGCAGACAAGGAGCTTTTTGAATCAAATCTTACTTAAACTTACATTCTGCAAGTCTACAGAAAGCTGATGAATGACAGTCTGTAGCTCCTGTTCTCTTAACTCCAGAGCAGTGATCTTATTTTCTGCATTTGTCTCAGCTGTCATTAGTTCATTTCTTCATGGAAAGACAATAAAAAAAAGTGATATACTGTTCCAGAGAAATGATCTTTAGCAGATAATTTTGCTTCTTATAAAAATGGACTAGGTAACATCAACAAGACTGTCTTGCCCTAAACCCAGCCACTACTTGATTATACATTTTAAAAAAAAGTGACAGTCAAGCATTCAAACAGTGGAAAGAAAAAATCAAACATAATGAATTAGCAAAATGCTAAGTAAGTACTAATTTAATTGGCTTGCAAGGAAATAGAAATTTGGCATTTATATCCCCACCAGCATCTCACAAGCAATTATTCAGCTCACTACATATATAAATTTTTCTAAAAATACAGAACTAAGCATGAAGTATAAGTTCAGGGGAGACAAATGCACTGCTCCTCCTGAGCCACCACATCCATACCTCTGTGTCTCTAGATCCAGGTACCGCTGCTGCAACTCCTGAAGGTCTTTCCTTAGGCCTGATGATTCATCACTTGCTTCCTGAAGCACCTGTTTAGTGCGGGTTAGCTCTCGAGTACACCCCTCTAGTTCCTGCGCTGTTTTGCTCAGAGATTCTTCCTTTTTCAAAAGCTGAATATTGAAACATTATCTTTGACAGTACAGATGACCTGGTAATACTGATAGAGTCTTCTCATTGAAAACTTGTCTCTTATTAAATTATGAGCTCAACTTAATGGAATAACATATAGCTCCCAGAAAAGTCAGCGTTAAAATGAACTATGTAATACTGTATGCACGTGCCTCCTGTTAGGATTCTGACACTGAGCAGGACTGCATACAAGCACAAAGGCTGAAGAGTTAATGCAGAGGTGCCACTAACTTGGTATTCTAAAAGAAATTTTAGGAAAGGATTAAAACACATTGAAAATGATCTTACCATGTGTTTAACTTTGGCAATTTCCTGCTGTTGAAAGCCTTCCAGCTCATCAATTTCATCTCTTTTTTGAAAAAGGTTCAAACTCTGTTCCCTCATTTCTTGTAACTGTCTTTCAAGTGCTTTTTTTTCCTGATAACAAAACAAAAGTGATCCAAGAATATCTGTATGTGCATTTCATGTCAATGGAAGTTTAGTTAAACTCTCTGGGAAGGAACTTTGTCTCGCAGCCATAAGGTGCTCTGATGCTGCTATATGCAGAACTACAAACTCTTCCACATTTGTGTCACAGGAGGCAACATGCATCAAATTCCCAAACTTAAAAAAAAATAAATCACAGGAAAAATCTGAATCCATTACAATGCAGCCAACAACCCCAAAAGGAAACTCTAAAAATGGACTGCAAATAGTGCCATGTGTAACATCTTCATAATCAGGGATACTTTAAAATAGACTTAAGATGAACAGACAAAACAACTACAAGATTGAAATCCTGTAATAAACCCCTCTAGCCAATATTTTCATTTATTTGATGAAACAGATGACCTAGTGCAAGACCTCAGATAAACCACCACCTCCTCCTGCACCCCAGCTTCCTCCTGTACTAAAGGAAACTGTTCTTCTACCGTACAGAACTAAATCTTCCTCATTGCAACCCATCATTCTTTACTTCCCCAATGAAAAATAATTCCAGAAATATCTCCTGAACCCTTGGGGCTGGTAACAAAAGCAAATGTCCTCTCCCACTGAACAAAGATCAGATAATAAAGAGGGCTGAGCACAGTTCAGCTGTAGGAAGTGTACAGCCAGGCATTTAAAAATACACACACAGACATGCTGCAAACCCCTCACCCCAAGACCCCAAAGCTTAACTACCTTTTCAATCTGACCCAGTTTTTCCATCCACTCCTGCACAAGAAAGAAGAAAAAAAAAATGGTCAAAATCTATTTATAGACTTTAAGGGTGAGAAATTACAGGATAAAAAAACCCAAAATGTACTGTTAACACAGATACTAAGTCATCATAATAATTAAAAAAGTAATCAGCAGAAGAAGAAAGCTAACAACTAGTGTTTTAATGTAAAAGCTGGAGAGTCGTTTATGCTACGTGAATAAGCTTTACCCAGGTAAAATAAAAGTGACAGCAGGTCTACTGCAAGTGAACCTTACCAAACACAAGTGCAAGCTTCACCTTACAGGAGAAATTGCTGTGAGCCCTTTCTAAAAGTAGTCTCAAGAAATTACAGGATAAAAAAACCTACACTGCTTCTGGCACCTGAAGATAATACTCCCTCTTCCCCCAGCATTGGCACACTAAGCAAACCTGATGCAGAACAACTATTTTAATTAACAGTGGCATTCACAGTCATGCACTCAGATCTCCCTGGTCACAAGTTGAGCTGTTGGAGCTCTGTTACCTGGTCCTTCTTCTCTAAAGCCAAAGCCATCCCTTCAGCCATCTTGGCTCGACTGGCCTGGTGAGCTTCATTCTGCTCCTGAAACTTCCTCATGGAGGCTATCGACAGAGAATCACCAGCAACATTAAAAACTTACATTTTAAAAATTGTCTCTCAATTTTCTGTAGGTTATTTATAACTTTAAAGTGCTGCTTCTGCAAGTAATTAGCCTCAACTTGACTCCAGCACTAATGCTGTGACACTTGTTACCACATGCTGCTTGCGCTGGACAGAGGCCAGGAATCCCAGCAGACAGCAATACTGTTCCTCACCAGATGGTACTGGAGCTGGAGACTTCACAAAAGCCTCTCCTGCATGTTCCCCCCAAATTTGGGAAAAGGCATCTAATATCAACTTTGTTAACAGCCAGCACACTGTTGCTGCTTTTTATGCTGTAAATAAGGCAAGAACTTCTGTTCTATTTCTTTGCAACCTGGAGGTACAGTTTGAAAGCAAATGATTAAAATATCTGTACATCAAACCTGCTTCCTTCCAGACATAAGAGTTTTCAACTTAAAACAAAAAACCCAACAGGAAAAAGACAAGTACGTACAATCCTGATGCTTTTCTAATGCATTTTCAAGCTTCTCTTTTATCTTCTGCAAGTTTCGGATCTGATCAGCATAATCTTGTGTGAGGAGGGAGAAGCACAGACCAGGAATGAACAGACATTGGGGAAGGAAATTAAAAAAAAAAGGAAAAGAAAAAAAGGATGAGTGGAAATGACGATGATTTTCTCAACCAGAAAATCATTCCTGCTGTGAAAAACTTGGGTGACCATAACAATGAACACAAGCAAATCGCCCTGCACTGCCCAGAGGTAAATGGTTGGTACACACAGGAGGATCTGCCCTAGATGTGCTGTTACAGAGATGGGCAGTACCAGACGATGAGGAACTACCCCAACTTCATTCAAGAACAGTGACACAGTTAACTGCACTCAGGAGAGGCTTATCTCATTGGAAGGGTACGAGCATGGGGCAATTCAAATACACGTGTGTCTTAACATCACGCAGCACCTCTGAGGCCGAGCTCCAAGCGGTGCTCGCCGTGGTGACAAACACGTGCTCTTACACCACCAGTCTACAAAGTAAGAGCTGACAGGGAAGGCACATTTCAGCACCAAGCCAAAACACAACACACACCTTGGGGAGGTTTGTGTACAATGCAAAGGAGGATTTACTGATCAGGTTGCTTGCATGAGCCTCTTGGTACTCTCATACTAAGCCCCAACCAGCACAAAGCTTCCTTTGTGCAGACGGGTGAACAATTCCCTTTTTCGAACTACAATGAGGAATCATTTCTGAATACTGTATTTCTTTGAGCTGAACATAATAATGATAAGTCTCCTCAATAAATTAAAATAATCCTGAGCTGGCTATAACAATTCCTTATTTTCCAAGGCCAGCTGCAAGCTTTGGGAGTGACAGCACACCAGAGTTCAGACTAGTCTCTGATCCACTCTGTGCAACAGGGATGGTAAGTGCTGTCAAAGCAGAGCTCTTACTACAGCTTTACAGAACAGGTATTATCTTAGCAAGAAAAAAAACCTCAAAACTGTTTTACTTTGAATTCTTTGTTTTTTTTTCATTTCAAAGCTCACTTCTTTAAGGATAGCAGTGTGTTACTGTCAGCATCAGAAAGCTCAGATCCTGAGAGACAAATCATTAGGTACACACAGTAACTAAAATAAAAGTGGAGAAAGACACTATTTGAAGCATGGGGACAGAAAGCTACTCCAGTTCTTCAGATCACATAAATGTGTTGTGAAATAAGCACTAGTCAGTTGTCTTTATATAACATCAGTTATACTGGATGCCATCTAGGTGACAATCAACAGGGTTGTTACAAATCCCTTTCCAAAAGAACCTAAACCCATGTATTTGTAATAAACTAAAGCAATTAAGCTCAAAGGAAATTATTTCACAAAGCAATAGGTTTTTATATGTATAGAGACACATACCTGACAGCTTGACCTCCAGTTTTCTTATCTGTTCATTTCTTCTGAACAACTGGGATGAAAGATCCTCCCTGGAGCTGCTTCCATCAGAAGCCTTGGTAGAAAAACAACACTCATGTAACTTACAGCATTCAGAAAAAGTGCTCCTGCCATTTACTAACTCTGAAATAACAAGCACTATCATAACCTAGGAGTTAATGCTGCTGGTTTTCCCATGACAGGGAAAGTTGCACAAGCACAGCAGAATGTGTGAAAAATGCTGAAGAAGAGAAAGAGCAAGGGCTCAAATAGTCAGCTCTGCAATAACACCAGCCTGTGAAATACAACTGACCACTGATGAGATGGCACAACAGAATGACTGAGGGGGAGGAATCAGGCTCTGCAGGATGGGCTAAAGCAAGTCTTTTGAAAAATGAAGGAAGTGGAAAAGATGCTGTAATCCTTTTCACTGGGGCAAGCTCGTTTAAGTGCTAATGCAGTCCTGCCTGCAGCAGTCCCTCCACGTTAACCCCACTGCACAGCTGGCATCAGATTCTCCATGGGATTGTTTGCTCCATAAAAATCAGCATTAAGAGCAGTTAAATGCATGCTGTTAAACAACATGTTCTTAGAGGTTTTCTGAAAAAACACTCAAAGCTTCAGCTACTGCCACTATTTGTTTTCGTGCTCTAAACTCACAGTGGTAAATAAAGTTTCTATACAAGGATTTGTTAAGTGCAAAAAACTTTCAGAAAAACACAAGACCGATTCATTCACACTGTAAAATCCACTCAAACATTAGGAGTTCCAGCTTGCTGCTTAACAGAACTAGAATTTCAGATGAGCTTCAGAAAAGCTGAGCTACAACTTAACCAGGTAAATAAGTTCTCCACTTTGCAGACAGGAAAACAGAATTATTACACAACTTGCTGCGACACACAGCAAGTACTGTTGGCCTCAACAGTAGCACAACATCATGCCTTAATCCATGTTTTGAAAAATATGAGAGCCATCAAGGGGCAGAGATGCCAGATCACCACAGGCTTTCAATTAACCTACACATTCCTGGGATTATACTGCTTGGTTAAACGATGCTTTACAATGAAAGAGAGCTTCAACCAGACGCTGGAGGAATGACAATAGTTCTCAGTGGAGGGAAACTGAATACGCGCTGCATAAACAATACAACTGAGCAGGAAGAGTACCAGGAAGCCAAGAGGCAAACACAGGGCTATAGCAAGATCAAAGCTAACCAGCATCTAGCTTGCTTTCCTCCCACTTCAGTAATTAAATTCACAAATAAGAATTTTACATCTTACTGCAGCTTTATCCAATATTTTAGGTCTGTTTAACAACATTTGGTATTGAGATAGCTTTGTAACTCTGGTTTACATAGGAATATAAGACTCCTGGTAACTGCCACGGCGAGCATACAAATATTTACTCTTCAGTATTTAAGTTTAATCATGCTAATGATTCACGTGTTAAAACACACACCTACAAAAACACCATGATACATGTTCAACTAATACACCAGCCTTAAAACAGCCATCTGTAATGCTGTAACAGAAATGATGCAAGAGCTATCAAAATTCAAAGCAAGGAGGAACTTACAAAGTCATCTCCGGAGTCTGCTCCCGCCGACGTAATTGACTCCTTACTGACAGACCGGGGTATCCTGGCAGCTCCTCCCGGTCTAGGAGCAATAGCTGCCTCCTCTGCTATCTTCTTCTTCAATTTTGCAAACATCTTACCACTCTACAGCACCGCAGTAACCAGGTGTGGCTTCGAAAACTACCTCCAACGTGGTTAATGCACAGATACGCTGTTTAAAGCTTCCAGATGTAGAGATTTAATTTTGCGCCTCATCCGCTCAGTTTTATTGCATTTCTAGTTCCACTAAAGCCTTCACAGCCTAATGGTACCTGCAAATTAAAGAGAGACAGGTCCCACACTACACACTTCTGCCAGACAACCACACGCCTTCGGACGTCCCACCCGTCACACCAGAAAAAGTGTCACCCCACGCAAGTCCCTCAAACCACACACCCCCTCCCCCCACCCAAACCCCGACACCGCTCTGCGGCACTTCAGGCCGCACCCGGACGAGCAGCCACCAGCGCCCGCTGCGGGAGCGGTATGCGGGCGGCTGTCGGGGCTCCCCGCAGCTCAGCCCAAGGGCAGGGCAGCTGAAGGCAGCTGGTCCCCGGCAGGCCGGCTGTATTGGCTGCCGCTCCGCTCTGAGGCAGCAGAGAACCCGCGGTCCCCAGCCAAGCGCTGCGGCGCGGCCCCACCACCTCTCTTCCCCACTGTCCCTGCCGTATCCCGCACCAGGCCCAGCCGGTCTCCTCACCGGCCATAGCCCCGCCCTACCGCCGCCGCTTCCACTGTGACGCTGACCCGGAAGCGCCGCGCAGTCCGGACGTAGAGCGATCCCGTGCGCAGGCGCGATAGGGCGGGAGCAGCTCCCTCCCCGCCGCCGGGTCTCTCCCCGCCCCGCTGGAGCCGCCTCGGTACAACCTCGGTACAACAGCCACAGAATTCCCGCCCGCGGTCCGTCCACCCCAAACACGGCGAGAGCGGGAACTCGGGGCGGAACGGCCGCGTACAGAACGGCTCAGAAAGCGCCGAGAGGACTGAAAGGCGGCGGCAAGCGGGGCTGGGCGGGGGATGGAAGGTGCGTGGCTCGTTTACGGAGCGGTGTCAGCGCAGTCCTAGTACGAACCTCAGTTCGGCCCGTCCCGGAGCTGCCCGCGGCAGCACCGACATCCACCTCTCCTCCCAGCGACACCCGGAACGGCGTCGGGCCGGGCTCCGGCCACACGCTGCTTCGGCGCTGTACAGAGCCCTTGCGAAAAAATAAAAGGCTGTTTGCTCCAAAAAGAAGTTTATTTTTATATCTCTATATTAAGTAAAATATCTGGTTATACCAAAATATGATACACAGGCACATGGCTGTAAAATAACTTCTAACCCGATTCGCTATCAAGTTACTCCTGGTAATAAATAATCCGATTCTCCGGGAGGCAAACGGCTCCTTCCACGTCTGGGGGTTTGAGGCCGACCCTCTCCCCTTCCTGCTCTCTCCCACCTGCCTTCTCTTCGCCCTTCCTGCTCCTCACAAGTCACAACGGAGAAGCGGTAATAAACACGTGAAAGAAACCGAGGGGTGTGGGGGGACACACTGACACTCACTGCGGGATTTTACTCCCGAAGGAAGAGCTGCTGCTGGTCCTAGTGCTGGTGAGATCTGTGCTGCTCCAGGGGCTCCTTGGGGCCAGCAGGCTCCACTGATGGCTGCTGTCAACGTGAATGACACCAGGGTGCTAAAGAGCAAAAAACATCATCTACATGTGCATCTGGCACATTGGAAGTCAATAGCAATTCAGAGACCCCCCCACAATCCCCCAAAAGATCTGTCAAATTCAGAAATCTTGAACTAAATCTCTATCTTGGCAGTGTAATGATTTGGAGGGGAAAAAAAAAAAGTAGCTTGCTTTTCACTCCTAAAGCAGATACATGTGCCTGATATGCTCCTCCCCTGCTCTGGTTGTGGGCATCCAGACCTTCAAAGCACTTGCAATTCATTTGTCACAGTCACAGTATTGTTCTAAAGGTCAGAGATAGTAGAAACGTAAGAGAACGTGTAATCTCTGCTCTGGAGATCTTTTACTGCTGTGCCAGCACCCACACACAGAGGCGAACAGCAGCTCACTGCATAGAGCAGCTTTCAGCTCTGCGTGGGGGTTTTCCCCCCTTGTTTGTAAGATTACTCTGTCAGCACCCACAGAGCCCCCCCAAGCCCCAGGAGCAGCAGCAGCCACCACAATCAGCTACTGACACTAAGTTGTCATGAACAGGGACTGGGAAGGACTAAACAAGGTCTCTGCCACTGCTATCACTGGTGATGCATAGTCACAACAGCTACTGAAGAATCTAACATAGATAAAGCTTTTACAAAAGAAGCCTCAAGACAAAGTTGTTGACACAGATTCCGAGCTTTTAGCTTTCCAGAAGAAGCAGACTTGAAGCACAGCACGGAGTTACAGCACAGGGAGGGTGGTGGTGGGGCAGGGGAAGTGCTTCACAACAGCATGATGGGGATCAATCTTGGAGCAACACTTGCATCCCGTCCTTAGAGAAGCCTAACCAGAGCCACTGAAGCTGTGGCTTTTGAGGAGAATTATTTGAAGTCTAATTTCCTATTCCCCCCCATTTACTCCCTATAATCCTTCAAAGACATATCTGCACATCTCCCTGGGGAGGAGTCTGATGAATTTAGTAAGTCAGGACGTGACAGATATCATTCCGATGAGCTACCCAAACAAAACATCCTGAAACTTCTCAAGAAAGCACTCCAAGGAGCAAGTCCAGTGTGCACAGCTTACAGAAATTACCACTCCTTTCAGCTCATGCAAGAAGTGAATGACACATCACAGCCCAAGAGTCATTAGAACACAGGTCATTGAAGACTTGTAACCCTGTGTTCACCCTACTGTTATTTTGGTAAGTCAAAGGGGAAGAACCAAAAGACAACAGCAGTAACTGTGGCTAGATGTGCTAAGTGCAACTTGAACAGGAGCACAAACAGATCCCTGCTATGGGAGCAGGGCTGGTCTGAGCACTGCATGCAAAGAAGGGAGCTAGGCAGTAGCCATCCAGCAAGGACATGTTCATTCCAGGTCACATTCTCCCATCAATGTATTCCATACAAAATTCACCCTTTAATTCAAGTATTGCCTGGTGGTGGCAAGTTTTCTTTACCAATGTGAGCAATAAGGATACACAGAGAAAGGGAGAGTGAGGCAGGAAGGAAGGCATTAGGCCTGAGAAGAAAAGGATTTGTTTTCCTCTCACTTAAAACTGGTTCAGTCTTTGCTTCATTTCCACACTGAGGACTGCTAGATACATAAACTGAGTTTTTTGCCAGTACATAAAAGCATACGTTGAGAAGATACCTACGACCATAGCACACAGCAGCACAAGTTTAGAATGANTGAGGGATGTGAAAAATAAATTTTTGACTTGGACATTTACCCCTCCTGCTAGGTTCAACTTCCAAACTAATATTCTCCTCCTACACTCCAGTTTTTTGTTTTTTTTTTTTTTTTTCCTTTAAAGTGCATTCCCCTCTATTAGCTCTACCGTGGTAACAAGCCAACAGAACCTCTTCTCAGGGCTTCAAGGTGGACTGAAAGCCTCTGTGGTCACAAGCAAGAACCCCTTGCTTCAGCCAAGGCTTTCCCAGTCCACTAACAAGCAATGTCCCAGTGAGGTTCACCAGCCCACATCAGTGGCATTGTCATCACTCCAATGCTTGGAAATAACATATTATTTCCCAGATACTTGGAACCAAAACAAAAATAGCTTCATCAAAGCAAAAGCTGAAGCAAAACAAAAGCATTTGGTTGGAAGGCAGTGAGCTGGGGAAAAACAAAGTCCCCTTTTGCCAGTCAAGTTGAACACTGCTGGTGGAAGAGCAGTGGGCAGGGTTATATATAACCCATCTCTCACTTGCTCCTGCATTAACAGCTTTCTGCGTCTTTAGCTTCTGCATACAGTCCCATATGCTCACAACTGGGACCTCCTACCAGAAGGGAAGGCAGGTCATCAGCTTCACAGTTAAGCCACAGCTACACATGAATTGTACCACTGTAATACACACAGGAGCACTCATTCCCCTGTACCTGACATCAGTTAAGGGTTACTTCAAGTGCAAGCCCCTGGAAACAGCAAGTTACAAAGGCAGAAGAGCCATAACCGCTACTACAGCTACAGACGATCGGCAACACCTCGTGGAATGCATCGAAATGGCGTCTGTGTGTATATATAGATTTTGTATATAGACATTGGACTGTTTCATTCTTTTTAATACATATACAAGTACCTATACATATATACATATTTACAATTTACACCAGCCAGTAACGTATGCGTATTGTACATATACACACAAACGCCGAGAATACACATGCACACACAGACACACACTCGTCAAGAGAAACGCCACATCCCAGGGAACGACGTCCTGCCATAGTCCAAAGAGCAGCACCAAGTGGTGGAGGATCAATATACCGGCTTCAAGACTGCTGAGAACAAACACTAGCATTCACAGAGAGTTTTTTTTTTTTTACACTTGGGAAATTAAAGAATGGATGGCATAAGCTTCAGCCCAGCTACAAAGAACCTTCATGCAAACTTCACAGTTACGCTCCAGCAATTCTTGCTGTTCCATACTGTGCTCTGCTCAGCTGAGCAGGGTCCTTCAGTGCTGATCTGCTGCCCTGCGCTACTCCAGCCGACTTGCTCGTACCTCGTGTGATGGGACTGCAAACAGCCCTGCCGTGATACTATCCAGGTCTGCATTTTTCTCCACCTAAATGAGGCATAGCTGAGGTTCAACATAAAAATACTGATCAGACTCATCCTCTCCCTTCTGTTATAGCAGCACATGGAACAGTGAAAATAGCTTTTTTCATTTCTAGTTTAAAACATTTGTGGTTCCTTCGCCTTGCGCACACCTCCACTGTCAGGACCTGCAAGAGGTCCTCTAGCTCTGCAAGGCAGATGAGTGCAGAGTCACCAAGCACTCTGCCCAGCAGTCAGAACTTCCTTCTCCAGCAAGTATCTTTATGGAGACCACCCTACTCCTTAACATATCCAGGCTCAGCGTAGTTATGGGCCGAGGGAACCTACAGCACAGCCACATGTAGTTACATGCCCTCAGTTTTGCTGGCTCAAAGATAAGACAGAGATAGGGGTGGTGGGCATGCAAAACATTAACAGGGATTTGTGGCAGCACCCACTTTAACCTGCAAGAGGAGCATCAGCATCTCTCCTAGAGCACAGGGAACCAGCACAGATGGCTCAGACACGGGAGTGACAGGAAGGGCTCATACTCAAGATGGTCTGGGACATTATTTCAGCTCCTATCAGGGGCTGGTAACACTGTGGGAGCCACATGCTCCATCCACACACAGAAAGGAGGGATAACACCTGCTGGAAAGGTAAGAATTTCTATCTAGTACCTCATAATGAAGAACATTCCCTCCTCCTGGAGAATTGTGGCAGCAGTACAAATGGCAAGATGACCCATATCAGAGTGAGAGATGGGGGCTAGCTTGCTTCGCTTTGTAACGTGTTCATCTGCTAACCATCCACCCGTCAGGCAGAGTGGAAGCTGTGCCTTGGCCAGCAGCACACAGGTCACACATAAAATTGCTGTGTCAAATTTATAGGGAGTATTAAGCATCTTTACAACTTCACTTCAAGCCCACTGCTCCAAATGCAACTTAATTGTCCACAGTTTTGTCTACTTACTTGCCTAAGACTGAAAAAATATATTTGTTATGAAGGACTCTGTTTTATTGCTATTGTTGGTTTGCACTGTGTGGTTCCATTTTTACCGTTTCAAATCCAGACTCTTTGGGGGTAAAATATTGGTTTTCTATTGATTTTTTTTCCAATTTCTTAAAATAGTATAAAAATAAAGGATTTCCACAAATGTGGGCTAAAGATAACCAATAATACTTCTATGATTAGGATCAGCTGTTGGAAATGTGGTTGACAGCCACAAGACCAGAAATAAACCTCTAGCGATTCTTTAGCTTAACATTTAAAAGACATGAAAACTTTTGCTTATAAAATTGACCCCATACAGAATGGAACAGCTAAACTAACAGCTGTTTATTATTACTTTTTAAAATAATGGTCCTAAATTTAAAAATAAAATCAAGTACTTCCTTTTATGATTTTCACATTATAAAACTGCACCATTCAAAATCTGTGGCCAGGGAAATCCCTTTGCAGAAAGACAGTTTCTTTTAATAGTCATCGAGGGTGTTTTCCAGGAAAACATTCCTAACATCCAGTATGGAAGCCAGCTCCAAAATGTGCTTTTGGAGGTGAGGGTTCTCCACCGTTTCATCTCTTGGCAGCTGAGGATAAGATTCTGGATAATTTCGGGTCTCCTGCTAGATGACAGTGAAAACAAAGAGAAATAAGACATTTATTTTTACACACTTTATGAAGATGACTGCAGAAGCAGTGTCACCTTTGAGGTATCTTAGTCTGTTTAACATGGCACATGGAGAAAAAACATTCCAGTATTTTCAGCCTTCTCTTGCCATTGACTCAGCCATGCAAATGCCCACTTATCTAAGATAGATAATAGTATGTTCACAGAGTCCTTTCAGAAAAAAAAAAAGAAGATGACTTCAGATACTTACCTACTAGGCTGGAGTTCATTTTGTGAAATTATAGACACACAATCATCTCCAGTAGGAGATTCATCTCATCCTAAAACAGGTATCTAAGACACTGGGGGCAAATCTACCCCCACTAACAGAAGCCTAGGTAGCTACCTTTGGCTTGGAAACCTACGAGGTGTCTGCAGTTCGACAAGATGAATGATGGAACTTTCTGTACTTAAGACATTTTCCTGCAGCTTTTAGAATGGAACAGGCAAGTTTATATGCCAGCACTCACACATATAAAATAGTGTAGATCCAGCTGCAGACTTCACTGTTGGCACAGCATTAACCATCAGGGAGGGAAAACACCATCTTCCTGTTTAGCTTATTTACACTTCAAAGAACTTTCAAAACCCATTCACACTAGATCACATTCCACCCCTCCCTGATATATTCCCATTCTACACCTTCTGCATCATCTTGAATCTTAAGAGGAATTTTTCTAGCAGACAAGGCTGTTGAGAGTGACAGAAATTAATTAGAAGGGGTCTTCTACTTTTGTAGAGGAATAAGGCTTCAGCAAATCAAAGGCTCCATGCCTTTGGAAAGGCCCAAAGGCACTGATTCACTACAAGCCTTAGGCATTAGCCTGGGAGCATCAGTTATCTTTCCGAAGTCAGCAATATGCTCAGCCCTAAGACCCTTCCATCCTCAGGCAGTGCAGCTCTCTGCATTGGACTCTCACTCCCACAAAGGAACAGATATCCCCACATACCCGGAAAATTTTGTGCATCCTCATCGTAGCCGAACAGAAGATAAATCTTGTTAGAAGCAAGCGAAGAAATTCATCCCCAAAAAACTGAAGAAAGGACTGATCTACAGAGAAGGAAAGAACAAAACAACTCTGTTTAGAAAGGCTCCAAAAAAAGTGGTAACAAAAAAAAAAAAGGAAAAAAAAAGAAAAAAAAAGAAAAGACACCTGGGGGAAACCACTAAACCACTCTGACTTCTCATGCATTCCCCTTAGTCATGGCTCTGTCCCTGGAAAGGCTGAGCAAGAAAAGGCAGCATCTACTGAAGCAGCATGCTAAGGCTGAGCTGTGCACCTTGAGGCACATACCTATGGACCGGGAGTGGGTCAGCAGCTGGGCAATGTCTCGGTTGATTTTTCTAAGGTAATCTTGGCACTTCTCCCACAATCCTCTGCGCATGCTTGATAATCCAGAGACAAACAGGAATGCCATTAAAGGATTGTTCAGAAAGAGTGTGAAGAGGCTACCCCGCTGAGACTGATCTAAAAAAAAAAAAAGGGAAACAAAAAAGAATAAATCAACAGACAAAGAAACATTTGACACATGAAACAGGAAAGCTGTCCCTGCCACAGAACGAAGTCGCTCACCCACTAAATTCTGTAAGAGAGGAGCTACTCCTTTGTGTTAAGTTACATCTCTCCTCTTGTGGCAGATCTGCTCTCATGATGATGCAGTGACTATCAACAAAGGCTTACTGGGGATGGGCATTAGCACCAAGAGAAACAAGATTTTCTCATGAACTGTGGGAGGGCTATGTCTTCGCTTTGAGCCCATTACTTGAACACAAAAGTCATAACTGAAACAACCGATAGAAGATACAGATTATGAAGCCTAAAGAGAGGTATCAAACATGGGCATTCTTATGCCATGAAAACCTCAGGCAGTTGAACCTATGCCCTGTACACCCCTGAACTCTACTGAGCTGCCCTTTAGCTGGGCATCATGATACCCTAAAGCCTGTTTACTCCATGCAGTTCAGCGTGATGCACAGAGGTCCCAGCTTCATCTCAGTCAACTGGGAAGTCAAAAACAAAAGCAATGCACTTAATATCATGTGCCTAAACAGTAAGGCCACTTCCTCCTCACCATGGGTTACTGACTGGTTTTGGTGCATTTTGGGTTGTTTTTCAGGACTCAGGCATGCAGCATGTACAGTGTAATTCCACACTGACACAGGGGCTCAATTAGTTAGGTTCAGGTAGGAAGTCTCCACATGCTGCGTGGTGTAGCACCCCTGCACAACTACAGCAAGACTGTGACTGATCCATGGACACAACATAAGCATCCAGTATTTTACAAAATTAGTTCTATTTTTCTGTTTCTGATTAAAGAGGATTCATTATTACAGTACTTATTTTGTACTAAAGTTTCAGGTAAGTAACAAGTGTGGTTTCAAAACAAATGATAAGCTTTCACTTCTTGCCCATTCTCTCATGATACTTGCCAAACATCATTCTACATGGCTTAAGATAGGCCTCTGTACCTGTCTTTGTGATGGATAACAACCTCAACACAGCAAATTACAATGAGATGGTCCAGAATGATTTATAATGGTCACAAAGTCTGTAGAATATAAATGCAGCTTCTCAGGGCATACAAAACCAACGGTTTTCCTTACCTTACCCTCCAAAATCAGAACAAGATCCAAGAAGATTCTGCTCTATACCTGATATTTAGAAGTTGATACCTTAACTGACCCTGCTTACTTTCTGGGACTAATAAAGCTACCCAAAAAGCTGCTGCTAATCACCATCATCCAAGCACTGGACTGGCAATTTCCTGAATCACCATGTAGGAACACTTGTGGCTATCTGTAGAAATATAGTCATTGTTAGAATAAATGCTTTGCCATAAACAGTAACTAAACTTCATCAGGGAACATTAATCTGATTTAGGGATTACAGAGTGATGAAAAGCTACCTATTCCTAAAGAATCTAAGTTATATTTGTTTGGGATAGATTATGATGCCACAGCAACGTGTTAGGAAACACAATACTACACATACCTTGTAATGCTTTTGGATATGCTGTTGGAGAAAGCAAGCACACCAATGGTTGTCCAAACAAGTTTGTGAAATTCTGTAACAGATAAGAATTTTGAAGTATTGATGGTCACTTTGCTTGCTGTTGAATATTCAGCAGGTAAGGGTATAAACACAGACTATTAAGAACTGAGAACACACTAATGCCTGTCGCACAGTTCAGCATAGACAGTAGGGCTGACAAGTTGACTTACTCATAGGTCACAGCACAGAAGGAATACAACCCATCACATTTTAAAGGAACTAAATTCTCTCACTTCACTGCTACCGATATAGACGCTTATTTTATGGAAATATGACTTTCAATGGTGATAGTGTACTTGAAAACAATCACGTTCTGCAGCAAAAGTGAAAGCCCTTGGCTTTCATGTCAAAACAGATCTAGCATCTCTCCTCAATAGCAGCTGAACTATCCAAAGTAATCTCTTTCCCCTTTTCTTTGTAGTAGGAGGAACTATTTCTGATGAAACCAAAAAGCATTTGGTTGGAAGGCAGTGAGCTGGGAAGAGTGAAGTCCCCTTCTGCCAGTCAAAAAACCCCCAAAGTTTTAAAGTAAGTTTCCTTTAAGGCAAGTATGTCGTAACCTTAACGTCTGCTATACTGAGCCCTTATTTTACTAATACTCCTTTCAGGCACCTTCCACCAGCACTTTAAATGTTGCCTAAGTGTCCTGTTGCACAAGAATTTCTCTAGAAACCTCAAACAACACCGTTGTCCAGTTTCACCAATGTTTACCTGATAACAGTCCTGCTGCATATCTGTCTGGTATAGATATATACTGATAGGTAATAGTTATCCCCAAGGAAAAACAAACCAAAATCATCTACACAATGTTGTCATGTCTCACCAAAACAGCTTTCTTAAAACTGATGGCTTGCAGAGCCACAGAAAGGGTAATTGGTCACATCTGCATCCTGTCAGAGCACACACTGAAGCCATGCAACCAGAGCATGACTGGAACAGGCACATCTGCAGATTATACTCTTAAAATTGGCAGGCTGCAAATGTAAGGCATATGTAGGTATATCCCTGGTATTTGCCTGTGCAGAGTCATCAAAACCCCAATTTTTTTAATTCCTTCTGGCTCCTGCTTAAGTCAAATGGAACTTTCCCTTCCAGGCAGTATATTTCAATTAAATTAGTTTCACTGAATTAGCTGAATGTAAGTCTGCTAAATGCTGAAGACAGCAATCTAGTCTAATCAAAGCAAAATGTTTCCCCTATCTGACAGAGCACTGACTATCCCTAAAAATCCCTTCTACTTCTTTGCAAGCTGGGCTGGTTTTGGCTGGGATGGCCCAAGGGTGATTGATACTAAAGTTTGATCTCTAATGCAGAAATAAAGACTACTGCCATGCAGACACGTGCAGGCCAACCACTGTACTATAAAGAAACATTAAAACCCCAGGGGGCACCCCAGGCACTACCAGTGTGAGCAGAATCCAGGTTACACATCCTCAAGTAATGCTTATGCTTAGCATTGACCAGAAGATTCACATGCTGAGTTGTCTGGTACCCCCCAGTTAGGGACGCCAGCTGACTTTCCATACACATCAGTATGAATGAGAGGGCAATTAAACCCAGCCTACAGCTATAAAGCAAAACCAAGGGTCACATATATACATATATATATCAGGAAAGGTATTACTTACCAACAGTCTCTGAGATCAGTTTGGACTCAGTAAGCTTTACTAAGTCGAATATTTACACCACATCACTGACAAAGGCCTTGCATTCATACTGGCCAGAGCTTTTGGTCTGGTTTGAGATTTTTTTTAAGACTTTTCATTTGATCCTAATCTTAGATAACCAGAGCTACAAGAAGATACTGATTTTAAAATGTTATTTTTAATGTGTATGCAGTGGTTACCTTCAAGAACACAGCCATCTATATTTAAATGCAAGTGCTAAAAATCATGGCTTTAAGTAGGTTTGCTTGATTTGCAGTTATCTTGCACTACCAGCTAAATATACAGAGGAGGAAGCTGTTCAAGAGCTGCTGATCTGAATAACTTCCTGGCAGGACTCTCTCTCAGTCATCGCCATTTAAGCCCTCCAGAGAGAGGGAGGGGATGAGAATTCTCTCAGTCATCGAGAGATGGGGGAGAGCAGAGATGGGCTGTAGAAAAAGATGTGTGAGCAGTTGCTCTTCCTGCCAGCATTGCTAGCAGTGACATTTAAATGTCAGGATAGCTGCTGTCCTATCAGGAAAGATCAGAGCAGCCGTGTGGAAGGAAGTCCCTGACTTCAACTCCTCACACAACTGCACAAAACCTCTTTGTTTGTGCCAGTGCTGGAGCGCACAAAGCATCTCAGGACAGCACTGACAGTGTACCCTGGCGACAAGGAACCAAGCACTAATCACGCACAGAGTGATGACAGACAGGAATTCACAAGGGCTAGAAAAATACTGAGAGCTCTGCCATCCACCTTCAGTTGAAAACAAAATGAAACCCCTAAACCCACCCCCACACATCTGCCCAGGCTCTACGGCAGCAGACTCTGAAGGTGGATGTGATTCTCAGATGCTGAACATATTTCTCAAATAGGGGCCATGATCTTTTTTTTTGCCCCACTTCATTCTCTTTTCAGACGTCTCACAGTTGTGCCCACACAATTCTGCTTTGGTTCAGAGCTCCTAGCAGCCACCTCAGTAATCCTGTCCTGAAATACTTCCAGAACCGATGTTTCAGTGCTCCTTATATACAGACAGAGCTGGACTTCTCTCACACCAGCTGCTCTGTGTGCTTAACAGATGGAGCACCAGCATATTTTACACCACTGATGGTCAGTTCACTGCAGAACAAGGAAAAGAAACTAAATGGATGTGAAAGTTTTTGCTTACTGTCTGCCCACAAAAATCTAAAGAAAATTCAATTATCAAATTTAAATGGAATACATAAGCCAGTTCTACCATAAACACTCAGAAGATATTCTAATAAGAGCTACAAATCTACATGTGGGAAACCATCACCTGAAAATGATCCTTTGCTCTAAGCTGTCCACAGAAACCTGGTATGTCCAGAGCTGTATCTGAATCAAGGATCACCAGAAATCTCTTAGTCTCTCTTACAGAGTTCTTAAGAGTGATCAGGGGTTAAAAAAAAAAACAAAAAAACCAAAAATACAAACAAAAAAACCCCTGAAAACCCAAACCCAAACCACACTTTTCCCCCCTGAAACAGAACTGAGTGTCCCTGCTGTTATACTGGAATGAATGTCAGGAAAAAGCAAAGGAAAATAAATCTCTACCAAATCCTCATTTTCTCAGAAAGACAAGTAAGTAAATCATTCTAATTGTGTTTCCTTCCCTTTAAATGGAGAAGGGAATTTAATAAAAAGCAGACTGTACTGAAATCTAGTGTGGTGAAGTTAAATGCAGTAGTATCCAAAGAGCCCTTTGAAGCGTGTTACAATACAAACAACCCCAAAACCTCACAGAGGGGCCACACGGTTATTGAGAATGTTGGGTAAAGGGTCCTTGGTGCAATGCAGAACTATCTGGTCCCTGATTTGGTATGTCTTGCTGGTGGCCAACAACTGCCTCCAGAACCCACTACACAGCCTGTGGTTGCCAAACAGGGACCAAGCTTCACCGGCCACTAGACGTCCCTATTTCTCCTCCGAAAGGCAGCAGGGATTCGCTTCTCCCACTGCACAGAATGGAGCTATAAAAAGGAAGACATAAGGAAGTGGCACTTTCCCCAGATACAGCACATTCTTAATATCCCATTCATGAACGAAAGCGATGTCGTAACGCTACCCAGATGCAAGTGGCAACTAGGATTGAAAATGCCTGCTCCCGCATTACCCGGACTGCAGATTCCCAAAGGTGATTTGGATTGGAGTAACTCTACTGTAAGTCCATAGCACCCTGGGAAGGAGGTTCATTGTCCAAGCATATGCTACAGTAACACTGGATGCTAATATGGATCTTGTTATTTCCTTGGTTCAGATACGTTTCAGACACAGACACCCTGTGTTTTATAAGATCAGGCTCAATGCTTTGACTCCTTTCTGTTGCTTAAAAGCAACTGAGTGTTGGATGACTGGAAAAAAAGAAAGCAGATTAGTTATCTCCCTCCCCCGCGCACACACACCAGGATTTGTCTTTGGTATATAACAAAAATAAACCTCCCACCAGAGACCTTGGAAATCTTGAACCTTTTTTCCCTCCAGGAGGATTTATTACTTTCCAATGAGCGGCTGTTCATGTGCTTCTCCTTCTTGTTCCTATTCATAGGATCAGATCCTGACTAGCATGCACAACCTCAAAAGAAAAGAAAGACTGAATACAAACTGTTTAAAAAAATAGCCTGTTAAAAGTGTAAGCTAACTAGGGGTTGACACTGTATCCTATCACAAGAGCAGCTGCCTTCGAGAGCCTTACCTTATAGGCGACACTGTTGGAAGAGTCCACAATGATAAAGAGGGGCTTTCTTGTGAAAGGGTACAGATCGCCAGGGTGAAGGCTGAAAAGAGAAAGGGACGCTTCAAAGCGCACTAGAATTGCTGCAAAGCTGTGACCATTGCACAAGTTTCTCAGACACATGGCTGCTCATGTCCAGATAAAAACAAAGCACATTCCTCGTGCCCCAGTCCTCAACTTCATCCTCGGAGAATAACTGCAAAACTTCTCTGGTATTCTCTTGAACACGGGCTATCGGCCGACTTAGTAGTTCTTCTCAAATAAGAGATGTTTATCCTCTCAAGAAGTCATCTACCATTAATTTGAATTTTTCCAGTAATAAAGAGTTTGCATTAAGTCACAGTAATACTTTTTGAGTGTTTAAATCACCATTTAAAGTTACATGCTCATTTCTAATTGTTCAGCTTCAAGCCAATCTACATTATGATGTCCTGCGTTGAAGGGTTTGAAATCAAGAGGCTCTGATGTGCTTTTTCTCTATTCAAGACAAATTTTTCTGAATTCACCATAGCCACCCTCGGGAAACTTACCAGTGCATCTCCTTGTAAGATTGGTTTCGCTTGTGGATGGCATCTCCATTTATAATGTCCCGGTTGCTATTTGTCAGAACACCACCAAAATCATACGGACCTACACATGGCAGAAAGAAAGCAAAAATTAGCAGAGGCAACTCACCCCTGTTACAGATTTAATGATTATATGAAAGGGGAGAAGCAACCACAAATCTCAGAAAACTAAGGGAATCTGAACTACCACAGTTGTAATGATGAGATGGAGGAATGTGGAGACTTTACTAACTATATGTTGAACTTTATGCGGTTTTAGTAGTTGCAGCATCTATCAAATAGAAGCAAGCAACACATATTCCTAACTTTTAATGTATTTATTCACTACCTATCCACAAACATACTAAAAAAAAATCCAAATATTAACTCTTGTCACACTACATAGTCAATTACACATCATACAGGGAAATCAACTCCTCTGTAAAATTACTCTGAGATAGTGTATTCTAAATTCAGAATTTGATAAAAAAAATAAGGATATATCCATAAAAACCCCTGTAGCCTCTCAGAATAATTATAATACTATCATCTGCAGTGCAACACTGCAAAGGGGAGAAGAAATATCACACAATCAATACACTTTTAATAGTCCTAGAAATGACAAAATGGTTTTACCAAGACTTGAAATCTGTGGCAAAGACTTAAGATTTCAGATACAGAATTCACTGTTTTTACATGCACACAGCCTGAATGTGTGTTCCAAACATAAGCTCAACAAATACTCTGCTACATCTGCACAACTGAGCTACCCATCCAACTGTCTGATGGAGAGCAAAGATGAGCATAAAGGCTGTAGAAATATCAAAACCTTCAGTCAAAAAACATTCCAGAGATACCAGGAAATATTTCTGCCTCTGAGATGGGTATGAAATGTCACTAACATTAGGAAAATACAGATTTCCTCATTTTGTTACACATTTACAGTGTTGGTTGGCTCATAGTCGGCCACCAAACGCAGTTTGTTCAGGCTTGGATACATAAGACACCTTTCCATTTTAAGGGAAGCTTTGGGAATACAAAATTAGGAACAGAACATAATTAATTTAGCACTGTTACAAATGTCTTGCATGATCTGTCAAACAAATGGCTTACAGGCAATAAACAGTGCAACTTGCAGCCGCTCTCCCTTTTAATAAGGTAGAACTTTTGGGGCTGTGCAGACCACACTACCTTATTAAAGGAATGCAGCTGCAGTGGGATTCATTTCATGGAAATGGAAATCTGACTGCACAGCTCTGCAGATGACAGAGCCTGGATGCCTCTACTGTAAAGTATTAAGCTGAAACAATACATGCACTGAAGTGGCATAACACAGGCTTTAAAGAACAGCATTTAGTTAGAACCCATTACCAAGGTGCAGCAAAAGGTAAAATGTTAAAAGCATTTGGAGAAAAAAAAAAATCACTGCCACGACCTACAGCCGACAGGGATTTTTTTTCCTTTAACATTTTAAGAGCTCTATAAATCATGCATCAGGATGGACAAGGCATGCATCTTATAAAGGAATGCAAGTCTCAAACAGATGAGGCATGTACAATATTTAGGATGTTAAAAACTTTTCTTTTTTTTCCTTAAGTTACATAAGCAGATCTTTCAACTGTGTTTGACTAGTTTTCAGCTTTTAGATTGCAGCTGCATCCAAATATTCTGCTAGGTTGCAAAGAACAGGAGGATGAGGTGAGGGGAACTGTCAGAAATCATGAGAAGGGCTTGAATTGTCAGGTTTACAAGCGTGCAAATAGAGTAGTCCCTGCAGACGCTTCAGCCCTTTTACCACCCATCTCCTGGCCATATGTTCTCACAGTACTGGAGATGGGAAAGAATCACAAAGTGCCATTTAGCCATTTTAGTAACTTTGCACTGATGCATCAACTGAGCCACATGGTCTTCAAAACTGGTGAGCTTTTAATACTTCAGATGCATCAAAAACTGGGTATGTCCTTTGAAAAGGTCTCAGGTTAATGCACACTAATTAAAACACAGGGAATTAACTACTGTTTGGGGAGAGGGGGTGGGAAGGCTATCTTACTAGGTAGGAAGGAGAATGAAATTGACTTGTCTTTTAAAAGGAGCTTTGTGACATCTTTCTTGGTCAATTGTCCTGGAACATAAAGAGAATTCAAGCCCTGTTCATGACAGGGAGCATTCCTTTATTGTACCTTCACTATCCGAACGACCTGATGGAAACACGCCCGTGGCAGACAAGTAAATCAGCAGTACACTGTTTGCTTCCAGCTCCTGAAATTCAAAGAAAGAGAAGAATGCAAGGCAATAAATGTATAGGCTTATTTTAACTATTACCACCTTAAGTATGCTGCCATTTAAGATCATGCTACTCCTGCTTCTGCCTTCCCTTCACTCTGTTCTTCCTATGTGTACATACCCCTCTCCACCGCACACACCCCTTCAAACAAGTGATTACACAGACAAAATTGTGAACTGAAGGTACACTTATACATTTTTTCCCCATACAGGCCTCTAGACTGATATTATTGGTTCAAGCAGCACTAAAAAAGCATCTGCTTCCTCAAGGACTCTTGCACTAGCTAGCCAGATCTGAGGGTTTCCACGACATGGAAACCAAAAGCTGTAAAAAATACACAGACCCCAACTCCCGAACAATCCAGGATCCTAAAGAAAGTTCTTTGTTTCCAAATACCCCAGAGTCTGCAGTAAGTGCTTCTCCCCTCACCCTCACTAAGCTCGACAACAAGCATAGCACATCCAGGTTTCCATATAGACCTATAAAATAAATCTATGTTCCACTTTCCTAATGGACTGTCTGCACAAGGAAACAGATGCTTTTAATTTCTGTAAAAGGCTGAGCATGCTGGCACCCCAAATTCCAAGCAGTAAGGATCTCAGTCCCTCACCTCTCCAGCTGTTTCTTTACAGCTTTTTTTTTTTTTGTAAAAAATTGAAACCTATTTAATTACACAATTCATATTCTGTTTTTACCACTAAATGCGAAGTTGCCGACTTGTACAGTCATCATTAAGCAGAATGAGCTCCACAACTTTAATTAACTAAAATAAACCCTGCAACTCTATTAAAAGAAGTCCACAAATGTATAGCTTGCTTACACAGAAGAGAGTGGTGGGCAACAAAGTAAGACAGGCAGGTAACAACACAGCACGTGCAGGAGAGAGATGAATGGGATACGGAACTGGAGACCTGCCAGGTACACAGTGCTTAAGAGCAACCGTTTCCTGACATACTTCCCTGATTTTGGATTGTGCAGGGCACAACATGACAAATACTCTTGAGATTTTTCTGTTCTCCAGATCTCTTACCTCAAGAAATATTCCCTATGTAATATATTACAGGAAATAAACTTTACATAGGAAACGCTTATTTTTATATATGCGCCTGTATACACAGATGTCTGTACATATGCATGTGTACCTCCATGCACACAAAATTACTGGATAAGATTAAACCATAAGCACCTATGCCATCACACAGCATTACCCAAGGCTTTCCACAGTACTGCCTTGCAGCATGCCTGCTACTGGACAGCCGGTGTTGAGCCCACTTGCACTGGAGCTGCTCAGGCTTTGCTTGTGGATGGCTGTATTTCAGCAGGGACACAACTGCTGTGTAACAGCACGCTGGCTTTCAGTCTAGAAGGAATTAATTTTTTTCTTTCCCCTCACAGCTGTCAACAGATTTGCTTTTATGACACAAATCACCCATATCTATAATAGTCTCATCCTCTCTGAAGAGCATTTTAAAAAGGAAAAAAAAAGCTTCACTATCTTGAAGTAGAAAAGATTATCTCAACCACATTTTATTCAGTATCCCATGCCATTATGGATATTTTTCTATTACAAGTAAATTCACAAACCTTAAATGATGCTGCTAAAAATGTATATAGCTGGCTAAAAGTTGGTTTATAAAGTAGATATTTATGGGGGTTTTCCCGCCTGGCTGGTTTCTCTGTGGACTCCTGTTAAAACAAACAAAACACAAAACCCCCAACAACTGTATATTACCAAAGCAGTTTCATAACCCTTTAGATTTCTTTTTATTAGAATGTTCATCTTCGACATACTTGCCACACAAATGGTCTGTTCATGATGCATTTGCTACTACATGGTAAAGCAAGATGCACAGTATTTGAACCAGAAGTTTATATTATTTCTCATTTAAATTTGTTACCTAAATCTTTTAAAACAACTAAAGCATCACCCAGGAAAAAAAATAATAATAATTAAAAAAAAATCACTCCTCACCTCAATTAAAGAAATTAAAATCTACCCATTTCCTTTTGCCTCCAGATAAAGCATTTTTATGCTTTTTCTGAAGGGGATATTTAACTTTCAGATGACTTAGGAAGCTGATGAATTTCTCTGGCTGCATGATGGCTAGAGTGAAAACAAAGGAAGGGCTGAGCTTATATGGATACAGAGAGGCATGGCACCCGTTCTCAAGTACCTCGGCTAGACCAAGGTAAACCGTTTGTGAAATGATGCCCAAATATTCATTTCTGCTATTTTTTCACTATTGGAAGTTTGCTAAGAGAAAAAAAAAAAGAGAAAAAAAATATATATACTTGTCTGAAACTCCAGAGGTTTGAGCTGCTCTACATTAATTTCCAGTAAGTTACACCAGCTTTACTAACCTGCTCAGCACAGTGGCCATGCTGAAAGAGCTCACCATTTAAAACAAACCAATAAAAAAACAGTTCTGATCTATGTCACTGAAATGGACCTTACCTGCATTCCAGGTTTGTTCATTTGTGATGCTAAGTTCATTGGTTCCCTTTCAAGTGCTTGCAGCATTCGGAACATATCAATTGTTAACTCACTGAACTTGACCTGCAAGAAAGTCAACAGTTTATTCTGCCAAATACTGATTAACAGTTATTTCTTTGGAATTACCCTGGTAAGAGATTCAACTGCACATGAGACAGGCCATTTTGTCACCCAGGGACCAGTCAGTGTCATCTTGGAATCTCCAAGGACCTGTGAGTGACTTTTAGAAGAGCTCACAGAGGACAAAGTCTATTTATTAAATGTCTAGCAGGCCAGTTTGCTGTAATGCAGAACCCTAATTTGCAAATTACAGACTTTCTGGGGTGGTAACAAATCAACTGCTGAAACCACTATGTGCTATGAATTCAGAGAAAAATCTGAAAAAGATACACAAACTGTAGTTTAGATACAACTCCCTTTCTACCCTGAAGAGCTTAGAGAGATGTCATGATTTCTGTATGACTTCATTATCA
Organism: Heliornis fulica; assembly: GCA_013399135.1. Lineage (NCBI taxonomy): Eukaryota > Metazoa > Chordata > Aves > Gruiformes > Heliornithidae > Heliornis > Heliornis fulica. The sequence continues at coordinate 1,122,082 of VXBZ01010338.1, read as the reverse complement.
TAATCAAAATCTTTTAAAAACCCCTTCCTGTGCAACTGAAGTTCCAACAAGCTGGCATATGTCATATAAAAGCCTAAGTCGAGTTATTTCTAGACACACCCCAGAGGCCTCTCATGCTTGGATGTTGTTAAAAACAATCCAGTGTATGAAAATCAATTCTATCTACTTAACTGACATGATGAAATATAAGCTATGAGAGGTCAGAACCACAGCTCTAATAGCTAAACACTTCATTTTTAGCTGCTACTTCTTAGAAGTTCTTCTTGCTGTCACTGCAAACATCACAATAAAAATACTTTACTGCTTGCCACTATTGGAATCTGTGCTGCTGGATCTGAAGGGATGTCACACAGAAAAGGACTTTGAACTCCAAAGACACAAATCCACATCCCCGGAATTTCTTTTACCTGGTTGTTGCAGTTTCCAATAATCAGTGCATCTGCAAGAGCAAGCTGCCCCACTATCATTCCCTGCTCTAGCAATGGAGCTCCTGTTTCAGAAAGCCTGTTAGAGGTGATTACAATGGTGTTGTCATCATTTAAAACCATGACAGGGTCTGCCTAAAAAAAAGCAACCAGAATAGATCAGTAATTCAAAAAAACATACAGGTCCTGTCACTCTCAGTGAATGTTTCGTAACTGAGGCAGATTTTTTAAAAATAATTTGCCACATATATACTTGCATATTTGTATGCAGGCTACAGAGCACTGCCTTACCACCTGGAAAATTGAGAGCTCTTAGAGACTGCAAGCTAATACATGGTACAAGCACAGGAAGTACAGCAAAACGTATTTCCTTAAATGACACCAACTCTGATTCAGCTTTTCTTTGCCCAAGGAAACAAATGTCATCAACATTACAAATTCATGCAGAAAAAACCCGAAACATTCCTACAATACAGAAGAACCCTGCACTATTTTAGTTCACCTTCCCTTTTGAGAAGAAAACAGCAAAGGAGATGACCAGATGACACTGCTGCCATCCATTCTCACAATATTTAAATAAATACTAGTGTTAGGTAATGACACCTCATACAAAAGGAGGAAAGCAGAATACTGTCTTGTTTGACAGAACAATTTATTTTCAGTTTAACTCTAGAAATTGGTCACATTGCAACTATGCCAAGAGCCTGTCAGTTCACTGCCACCCTTCTTCTGTAACCTTCCATCATATGGTGCTTACACATTGCCAGTGTAATACACCAGTACTGTGACAAAATGAAATGTAGCCAAAACATCAGCAATTTGGACTGGCTTCCACAGCACCAGAACCAGAGTTGGCAGTCTCTCCAAAACATTGACCATGATAACAGCTGTGCTTCCGGTCCCACCATTTTCTGAACACCAAGAGCAAACCCTGTAAGGTGGCCAAGTGTGTCTCAGCTTCATGCTCCATCTTCAACACATTATATGGCCAGGTCTGACTCTTCAGACACCTTCACTGTTACGCTACTGTGAGTACATTTCAGTAATTAAACTGGACAGAAACACTGTCCCTGCACGTACCACACAAACATGTCAGAAAATATTAAACTAGCAACTGAAAGGGAACGGTATCCTCACCTCAATAAACGCTGCCACTTCCTGAAGAACCAGGTTCCACTCCACTTGATCTTCAGTATTGAAGCGATGAGTGTAGTCCTCAATTTCATCTGACAGCTCCTGATGTAAGAAGTTCAGACAGACAGTCACTTTTTAAACCCAGAGCTTAACTGGCAGTCAGTAACTTTACTATTTGGTTAGCTGTGCTGGCCTTTAAGAATTTGAAATAAAAATAAAACCAATTACTTGAGAACATATGCAGAGCACTTATGACTAACATGCCAGCCAAAACGTGCTCTTTCAGGAGACAAAATGCCAGCATTACGCTGAGTTTTGGCAACGCAAAGTGTCTTTTAAGCAGGTCCAAATGCAAAGAATATCTGAAGTATAACTATCCCACTCATGTACTGCTATGTCACTGGTTTATTACCATAAGCTACAGATACCAAGGACTCAAATTTCAGTTTACAAGTAACTTTAAATACATTGAGACAGTGAATGGTATGGCTTTTTTAGCTGCTACTAAGCTAAGCTAGCAGTTCAAGTAAGCTTAGACACAAAGACAGCAATGCAACCTACACAAAACTGTCAATACCAGAAGCTGCTTGCAGCAAGGTTGTCAGAGGGGTTTGGGAAGCATATGCTGTCAGGAGCAGCATACTGTTCCGTTGTTGTCTCCTACCCAGGCTGCAGCTATTGGCGTATCTTTACTGGTGTTCAGACAATGCTTCCAAATCATCTGAGTGAAAAGAGTCATTGCTCAATGTCTAATTCACAGAAGATACTATGTTGGGTGTCAGCTATACTACAAAAGCAACCACTAGCATTGGCTTGTGCTGTCTGTTGCACCTTAAGACTTGTGTTTACAGACATTCAGTGCTTTACTCCTACAGCAGTGGCATATGCACATCCACCCTCTCCAATTTCACAGTAATATCTACACCATTTAGCAAGGTTTAATTTAGATGGGTCTCTGGAAGGTGCAAAATGTATTCAGGATGTGTTCTAGACATGGGACAGAGCAACAACAGTTTGGAAGGGAAGACAAATAAGCTCAACATCAATTTAGGAGACACTGGCTTTCCAAGCAATAGTGTGTCATGAACACTTACTTGCTGGGGGAGATTCCACCAGTGTCTTAAATCCACTACAGGAATGAAGATATACTCAGAGTTATTGGATGATCCCCACACTTTCAGGAGGGCAACACACACCTTAAAGTTTATTCCTAACTAACTATACAAAATTGTAAAGTTTTCCTTTAGCCAAATGGTCACATCGTACTGAATGTTTCCACAGCTCCAGCCATGTTATTCTTTCCCTCTTTGGCATCCAGCAGCACAATTAATTAAATGAGGAAAATAAATGGCAAGCTATGCTGCAGCAGCAGCTAACATCATAGATCTAATGAGTTATATTTCAACTGAAATAGACTGTATTATGGGTTCCTTAATCGGGAGAAAAGGCCTGAATAACCAGCAACCTCCCACCCCTTAGCACCTTTATCCTCATTTTGACATACCTTTACCAGGTCCTTTACAACATCCATTTTGTTGAGCAAGAGACAAACCACTATAAACCTTGCATAGTAACGCAGCTTCTTAACCACTAATTCAGGCCTAAACACAACAACAAAAACACCACAGCCAAATTTGAGATTAAAACAGAACACAGGTAGGCAACAGCGGTAAGAGAGAGGAGGAGTTTAAGACTAGAGCAAGGCTGAACACTCATCAAAATACACATCAAGGGTTGTAAAAATACACTTCAAGAAAGCCACAGCCTACCCCTTCCTGAGTCCCCTTACATGGGAACAGGCACAGGAGTCAAACAGAATAGCTGGCTCTTCAAACCTCTGGCCAGGTCCTGGGCAATACTCGACCTCACTGCACCACATGATAAACACAGCTGGCTCAGAGCCCTCCCACCTGGGACAACTTAGAGATCTGCAAGTCAGCACAGCCCAGAATTACTCATCTACTCCTAAAGTCTTCTAACAACATCTACAAACTTGCTTGGTCAATGCTACCTTGTCTGAAACAGCTCAGCACTCAGACTGAAATGGAAAGATTTTTAAGAGAGAAGAGAGTAAGATCACCAGGTATGAGAACAGAGTGGGGAAACCTCCATGACACACTGGTGCATTCAGACATTAGCAAAACTAACTTTACATCTCTAAGTGCAGAGACCCTTGAAGGTTTGGCAGGAAACTCCCTCACTAACCTTCTCCGTTCATCTCTGTGACTTCAAATCATCTTTAATTTTAATGAGGGCACTTAGGTTTACAGGCTATAACATAAAGTCAGGATCTAGAACTCAGTTCTCTCCCCATTCTTATTTATGTCTATGTTCTTGGCAGACAACTCATTTTCTGCCACAACACAGCCTTGCTTTGAGTGTACCTTTCTTAGTACAGTGTCTGAAAGGAGACAACTTTATGCCTCCTGAGGCTCTCGGACCTTGTGGTCCTCTATGGCCTTGTGCCAGTAAGTTACAGAGGGCTCTGGTACTGCAGATGGTACACTAACTGATGCTCCCCTGAGAAGCCTGATTAGAATCAAACAGGTTCCTCTGCTTCAGCCCAACTGACTTATCTTCCAGCCACAGCATACTTGATCCCAGCACTGATACTGCTTGGGACTCAAAATGACAAATTCGGGGCTAACAGCTTTCTAGCCAGGACCAGATAATAGAATATTCCTCCAGTCATGCAGCAAAACTCTTGTTTATACTGAAATTTTTAATCATGGCAAAAGGATTAAAAAGAAATTTCCTCTAAAAATAATGACTTTATCCCAGGCATGCTCCTATCATTGACAGTTATCTGCTGCTTTCATACACCCTTCTGGTCTTGAAAAAACAAGGGCATTCAGACATACCTGTCCTCTTTGTTGACCTGGGAGTAGTATGACCTCTGCCTAATTGCTGAGTAGAAAGAGAAAGCTTCATTGAGATAGCTGGTTTCTGAAGTGCGCAAGCTGCAGAGGAAGAACCAGATTAGCTCTCTGCTTCTGATGGAAATCCATGCCAAACCCTCCCTTCCTGCCCCCTCAACCATCTTGTGCATTAACTCCCTCCTCAAGTAATATCAAATGAAAACCAGTCTCTCATTCTTTGTGCCTGCTGGGAAGACAGATTTCAGAGCTGGGATAACAATCAAATCTGCCCATCTTGTACCCATACAGACAGGTGACAGGTGAATTGTAAAGCTTAAAGGAACATGAAGGTCCCAAACTTGTGAATCACACTTTTGCACAAGAGTCAAATGCAGCATGCATGGAAACCTCAGAGAGACTTTTGAGGTGGGAAACAAGTCCTGAGGTGGTATAAAAGCGACCAGCAACATGGGATCAGGCTCAGGGTGCCTTTCTCTGCAGCACCCCCATGCAGGGCAAGGGCCTTCGCATTCAGAAACGGGCCTCATGACTCAACTGATACATTAATTTCTCCTGACTGATACATTCATTTCTCCTGTTTGGCATGGAGCTGCATTCCCCTACTGAATCCTCTTCTGTGCTTACTTACTAATAATGGTAATAGAGCTGCCCAATCTTGGAAGCAATTTCCCCAATTTGCCACCGCTTCAACCCATACCGATTGTCCAATACTTGTCTATTTCGCAAGAGAGAAAAGAAAGATTAAAAGACATTCCAGAATTTCTCAGAACATCACACCAGACAAGACAAGGAGCCACAGTAGGGCCAAATTCAGCTTGCATTACTGGCATGGCTTTCCCAGCAGCAGCCCCTCACAGGGTCAACAGCACTGCATATGCACACCAGAACAAGGGCCATTTATCCTGCATAAACTCAGGACAGCCAGACATAAGTATGCTGCACAAAATACACACAACAAAGTCACAACTTCCCAGGAGAGCACTCAGGCTGTGCAGCCAACACAAAGGTGTGAAAGCTCAGAGCCCACGCTGCAGCAAAACGCTTCACACCCTTCCAGATGGGCTCTGCGCCGCAGAAGCCATCATCCCAGCTTCTCCTTGGTAATATATTAAAACAACATGCATTCCAGTTGAGCAAAAGGTTTTGTTAGAAAAGTCACACTGAAAACTCTTGCATTTAATTCATCAGGCTGTGAGCACTGCAGGAAGTGACTGCTCCCTCCTTTGTGCTTCGATAACATAGAGAAATCTCAATCTTAACTGGGGCCCCACGGCATACCAGAGATTAAAGTTGCACTTAAATCCACAGCACGTGTCTGCCTCCAACATTCCCTTACCGATGCTGCTGTTGAAACTTCCAGAGTTTGGTGTAAACATCAAATGTTCGCCCAAAATAGGATTGCCACTGCTTTTGCCCGTACTGAGGTAAATCCCTGCAACAGACAAGTGACAAACACAGAGTTATGGAGTAGATTCCACTCAGTCCAGCGTGACAGCAACGTATTGGTGTCCGTGTCAGAACACTCTGTCCAGAACTGACTTGAAATGCTTTAATATACTCTACTTGCCCCCAGAACTACAAGACCCACAATTCCCACGGTTTCTCAGAACCTGTTGCTATTGGAACCTGCAAGGAAATCCTGTTTTAATTTGTTGGAAGAACACAGATCAATTTCTGACCATGGTATTCCTGAAAACATGCCACAAGTATATTCATTTCACAAATATACAAGAAGAGACTGCATATGTATATGAATATGAATCACGTATTGGAGGGAGGAAGAAATTCTCTAGTGCTGTGTCCTAATTATCACTTCCTATTTCAGATGAATTCTCTAGTCACCTTTCAAATGCAACAGGATTGAAGTGATCAGTGTTAATAAAGGTCCCGCTGCATTTTGCAAATCTTCTGAGTGATTGCCTGCACTTAATCACTGTTGGAGATAATGGGAAAACAGAGAGCCAATGTCTCCAGCTGTCTGAGCTCTGCAGGTTGCACACAAAATGACACTGCTTTAACATGACGCTGAAGGTGGGCAGCTTAGCCACAAGGTTTTGAAATAAAACTCTTCCTAGTAAGGGAATAACTTGGCCTTCAAATGCAAGAACTGTAATTCGATCACATATTCAAAGAACAGCAGAATTATTTTAGTTATTCTAGTGTCTACTGTTAGTCAAAATCTGCCATTCCTACTGTCCTTCCCAAGAGCATTTGCCCAGGTACAAGCCAGATGGAAAAAGTCCCCCTCCACAGCAGACCCCTTACACAAGGATGACTCTCCCTCCCAAAAAGATTCAACAAGGTGCATCCTGTCCAACAGCCCCAACAGTTAACTAGGTAGACATTCATTTTTTCGTTAGGAACCATGGTATATTTAGGGTCTATTTATATGGTATTATGAACATATGATGTATGGGCCTGGGTTTCTCAATGGCTACTCCAACACACAGAATAGCAGCAGATGGAAGCAGTGCTCTCCCAGAGAGAGTGAATATGAGTCAAGTGGCCAGATATTTGTAAAGCCATTGGTATTTATGGACAAATACACCAACCCATGCTCGAGCCCCCATAAACATGCCTGTCAAGCTACACATGAGTGCTCATGGCTAGCATTCACTGGGTCAGGTTCCACTGCCACCAGTTGTCACCCTCTAACTACTCATAGGTAGTGGTACATCAGAACCCAAGACTTTGCACTTCAAAGTGCTGTAAGGGGGGCTAGTCCAGTTTGGCTTTCATACCTCCTCTCGATTTCCACGATGTAACATACTTCCTCCCCCACTCCACAACTGCACACACAGATGATGTGCAGGAAAGCAGCATGTTCCCACCAAGGAAACATGGCCTTTTGGAAGCCACGACATGTCCTCCAGAGGAGCAAGACAAGTAACATGGTACACTACAATTTCCCAAGCAGTGTTCTGGTGCCTTTCCACTAACTGTAATTGCTTTAACAGCACTCTAGGCAGAAAAGGAAATTACTATTCCTTTGCTCATCAGCTAACCATACTTCCCCCACACCTTGAAGGGACCTTGCTTAGTTACCAGATCTAAAACGATGCTGTTACATCAGCTACAGCTACAACTCCTACCTGTCTAGAAAACCATTCTAGTACCTGCTCTATTCTATGAAGGTGCTGAGGAAACTGGGTAAGGTTTTACCAAAAAACCCAGAACAAACAAATATCATCCCCATGAAGTTGTAGTTGGCTGCATAACATATTTTATGCAGTGAAGGACAAATAGAAATATAAATATGTGCTTCAGGGCACCAATATCTTCATCCAAATGTAGCCTGATACAAACACATGCAAAATTAAAGCATTTACTGCAAACAATGATTCACTCCTTCCTACTGTTGTAATATATGTAAACATTTTAGCTACACAAAAGAAGTTAAACTGTCCAAATACACGTCTAGGATATATTGCAGGCTTTGATATAGCAAGAGGCAGTTTGGTTTAATTAGCACATACACAAGATTCAACATTTAAAAAAATACAAATACAGAACAACACTAAAATTGATCATTAAAATAAAAATGAAAATCAAAATTCCCTGACACTAACTTAAAGACGGACTGAATTAGCAAGTTGACTCAAAAACCCTACCAGTTGCTTAGGACATTTGAGAAAGGAAACAAGAATATATATCCTCCTCCTCCTCCTCTCAAACACTGAGTAGTAGACACACACACAAATTAAGAGACAAGCAGGTAGTGCATGCACACGTGCTGGCCGCTGCTGCCCGCAGTCGCTGCCGCGTGTCCTCACGCATATTTCTCAAGCAACACGCTCGTCTAATTGCAGCTGGCGTAGCTGCACAATACCATGCGATTCCTCGGCTCCCCGGGGAACGGGAAAGATCTCCATGGAAACAGACAGTAGCACTTGTTCTTTTGATAGTATTCTGACATGGCTGTAATAAAACTTCATTTATGACAATCCATTATGGTGGTTTTCACCACAGATTTCTGCAGACAAGAGCTGCCATTGCTGCCATCCGTTCACTGCTTTGTGTTTGGAGCATCATACATGTTGCTCCCATGCATCAAGAAATTGTGCTGGGGGGAAGCAGATGCATAAGCAAAAGAGGACATTTAGTGCAGTATAATTAATTGGACCAGAGGATGGGCATTATTTGGTGAGAAACGGCCCAGAAGAGTACTTTAGTAATGACTCAGTTGATTGTGGAGTGGATTATTAATACAGCCCCTCCCACTGAAGGATACAGGGAATACATGATCCAGAAGCAATCACACACCCAAACTGAGAGCAGGAGACCTATGGTACAGCATGGCACTTTGCTACCTCCAGGTCTATGGAAGGACACTACAGCAATATGGAGAGAAGAAGGTAACAGCCTCATCTCCCTCAGGGGTGTGCTTGGTGCTGGATACAGGGTGGGCAGTGATCAAGGTACTCACTCTGCTCTGATCACAGTCAACTTCACAGGAGGGAGGAGTGCCAGCAAGAAGGAATCCAGGCATAGAGGAGGGAATGGAAATGCTCTGCTTTAGGACAACTGTATTTGGACAAGGAAGACTTCACACACTTCAGTACAATAGCCTCCAACAAGTGGAAACCGTTTCCAGCTTCTTTGCTTTTAAAACATTCCAAACAGGACACTAAGAGACAAACCCAGATGCTGTGAAAGGAAGGGTTTCTCACTCTGGGCACAGGATACCACTTCCCTTGCCCTTGTCCATGGATAAACTACATGGACAGCCAAGTTTTATCTAACTCCTGCTGCAGTCTCAGCAAAGACCAGCACTGTGCACTACTTCGACAGTAGCTCACCTCAGGCGTGCTGCTGCAGAAGCCAGGTAATACTGGCTGAAAATTGATGAAAGGTGCTGAGGTTTGTCTGGCCAGCACCACATGGAAGTTGTCCCACAGGGACAGCTTCCAGACACATACAGGTCTGAAGACAGATCTAGACACTCAGCAGTACACTTCAAAAAGGAAGGTTACAATAACTGTAAGTTTAAAATTCAGAGATTTAAATACATTCACAGCTTTGACAGGTCATAAAAAAAAGATCATTTCCTTTTATGTTCATGGGCTTGTAGTAATTACAGGCTCCTATTCCCAGAACCTAAGCAGCAGTGGGATAACAGCATTGTGGCACAGCTTCCCTATTGCCTCCAGTAAATCACAATGACAGTGAGCACACCAGTAGCACACATGTACGTGTGAGAAGCCAGTCCCTTCCCAGTACCACACAGGCTGCAGTGTCACCTGAAACTAACAGGGTCCTGTCATTTCTAAATCAGCAGCATGAAACAACACTAAGATGTGCAACTTGTATCTTACTAAAGTCTACAAAATAAATGATTACACATTATCCCCTCTCTCCATGAAAGGACAGCAGTTGTGATTCTTGCAGCCTGCACAATGAGCAACAAGACCTTATAACCTCAGAAAGTAGAATATATATGGAAAGTCTTTTAATTTCTTAAAGTCTCAAGCTTCTCTGTGATACAGAACACATTTAAGCACTTTTTAACATTAAAAAGAAAATAATAACTGATAACAGTACACCATGAAAAAACATGCTCCCTCTTTCTAGACTTTTTCCAAGAAGAAAGCAAGCAGGGAAAAGAGAAGAGAGTGATCAGGCTATACTTCATTAACAGTTGTTTCTAACTTATAGCTCAGAGTGTTCAAAAAGGTAGTGCAGCCCCTCTAAATTATATGAGCAGGCATGCCCACAAAAGGATGGTATCGCTGGCAGTGTGAGCACGAAGTATACTTTGGAGCAGCAACCTTGGCAGATCATCATATGTTTTCCTCAAATGCTGTATTTGGCATCTGTATTGGGAAGAGAGGAAGGAAATGCTACTGAAACAAAGACGTGGCAGGCTGAGCCCTTGCATTTTTGGCAGCAGCAAGAGCTAAGCAGCTGCCAACACAGCTATAGGCTCAGTTCCCTGTAGCTGAAGTGCCCAGAGGAGGTTTCACGGAGGAAATCACTGCTCTCCTCTCCCTCCCCCATCACTGCTTTTCCACAAAACATGGTAAGGACAAGAGAATGGCATAAAACAGAGTAGCAAAGGCCATCATAATCTTCAAAAGAGAAGGTGCCAGGGATGCATAAATTGCATTTATTATGTTGGAGGGAAAAGCAAGCAACTGGACTAAGAATTAGGATACTTTGCACATCATTTCCAGGTGAACTACTCAGAAGAGAACAAGAGCAAACAGGAGAGATACTTGAACATTATAATGCTGCTTTAGCCAGTCATTAAGCCCACAGGAATCACAGGCCTCATACATGGTCACATCCAGTGCAAGAGGCAGCTGCATTAAGTCACATTACAGTAAGGACAGTGGCAGGCTCCTGTTCTGGTTTGTTCTTACTTTTCACACTGCAGAACCAGCCCAGCTCTCTATTTTTATTGCCTAAATTTTCCCCAAGGGTGTTTTTCATTTTCTTTTCCTCGAGCTGGATAAGAAGGTTTCTTTTTGGCAAAGTACCATGGATACACATGGAAACTACATCTCTCATCTGGAAATGAGATACAATACTAACTCCTCCCTGCCCATAGGGAAAGACAGAGTGGCTGTAGGTGCTCTGCTATGTCTGTGATCTGAACTTGAGCATCACACATCCAGACACGAACAGTATTAATTTGTACTCTTGAGTGACTCAGGCCAAAGTTTCAAGCAAGCTGTATCAGAAAGCCAGTGTAAAGGCATACAGGATACTGGAAATTCTGTCCTCAAGATTTCTGTTCTTTTACCTCAGACCCTGTTTTACAGGGAGTCAAATGCAGTCATTAAGAACTCCTTGTCTCCACTGCCCATTTGCCATTCAGATTTTGGAGCACAAACTGTTTGTTCTCGATTTGGTAATCAATTTTTAAAGCACATGAAAGAAGGATCAATAGCAGGGGGTGGGGGGAGAATGAAAAACATCTTTGCTAACCATCTGTGTTTGAATAACAGCAAGCTATATGGGCCCAAACATACAGTATTACTCAGAGACCAGTAAGAGGCTGAACTGCCAACAAGATGAGCTAAAACCCATGTTACTAAAGTGACTCTACAGCAAAGCTTAGAAACAAACCAGCTCTTGAATATGTCATCTATAACTCGGCGTATACTGATGCAACAGGATGCCTCTATCACTACCCAAATGGGAACTATTTTCCTTGAACTCCCCTTACTCTTATTCCCCTTCTTATCAATGCAGGCAAAGCAGTTAGATTGTCTAGATGTTTCTGCAAATGTTTTGTAGGTAAATGCAGATTTTTACCTTTCTCCACTGTTCAGATTAAACATTTGTTTCACCAGCACATATGGGCTATGGTTTGGTTATTTCTGTGTATCACTTCTTAAATTTTTCCCCCAAAAATCACTCCTTCCCCTAGTTTTTGTCACCTAGGCCAATCCCTCTCTTTTTTTTTTTTTATTGGTACAGAGACTGTGGGGTTTTGGACTTGCTCACTGTTGATTGCATACAGCCAGAGCTACTCCTTAACTGTGCACTTCATATACATAATTTCAGTACAAATCCTATCAATTCCAACTTCTAGTTTATTGTTAACAGACACTGAGCTGTCTCACATTTCCTTCCCTATTGTCTCAGAAGAAATACATGAATATCTACTCCTAGAGACATTCTCACATACCTGGTGCAAAACCACCTATACATAGCTGTGCACTGTTCTCTCCTAAAAAAACTTACTGGATTTGAGTTCAAAACATTCAATGTACAGCTGACTTAAGCATCACCCACATACTACACTTCTGATGCCTTGCTGAAGGAATACTGTCAAAAATGCACTAACCTTAAGCCATTGAATAGCTGTTTAGATTTATCCAATAAGTAGCAAAAGTCTGTCACTGTTTTCCTCTCTGCTTGAGGAATGTCATCTTCAGCTCCTCCTGATGACATGATTTCTTTTAGGGTAAACTCAGTCCTATGAAGAAGAAAATAGCCATATTACTCAAAAAATTGAGGGCTACTACCCAGAGTAGATGCACATACAATTCCATGGGGATGGTAACAAAGAGCATGCAATTCTCCCACAGGTTACTTTTCTCAAGATTCATTAAAAATAACAGCCAAGAATCAAAGCATGGGTCTAATTATTGCACAATGCACTAGTTAACAGAGCAAAAATTAAAAAAAAAAAGTGGTACAAGAGTCATAAAATAAAACAATTCTGAAGACTGTATTCACAAACACAAGACACCCAACAAAAGGACTGTACACAAACAGTACTTGGGTTTCATATTCAGGCAAAGAAATGCTCTCTAAATTTGCCTTTCTGCAGAGGTGTTTATCCTGCAACTGTATTTAGAGAGACCAGCCTCAGCTCTCTTTACACTTCATTTTCTTCTGTAACTGTTGAAAACTGCAGCTCACTATTTGCTACTACTAAACCATGACAATTTTAGGTGGAATACTAAAAAAATATCCTGCTTCCTCTCTACTTCCTGAAGACTGTTAAATTCCATGCCTAGCACTGCCCACAATTATACCTGCAGATCTATTTCAGTGTTCATATGAGACAAATGTTGTGTTGTACAGTAATCACCTGAACAAATACCTAAGATATAACATGGATTCTCCTGGTACTGAGTAACTATGAGTATATGAAAGCCTATAAAGGCAGAGTTGTTTTTCAGATCTTACTGGAAACATACATAAATACAGAATTACTCTTTTGATCATCCAAAGGTGAGCTACAGATTTTGCAGCAGCAGCAGCAGAAGGAAACACACTCCTCTGAAATGGCTGCCAGCTCTTCAGCTCCTCTGTGCTCTCTGAGAGTTTTAGTGCAAGATAAACACACCTCTAACTGGGCAAATGCAGAGCTTGTACTTCCAGCAACTTCTCTACCAGTTCTGGTAAGCGCTTTTGTTAAGCAACAAGTTTCCATTTGTGCAGAAGCTCTCTGGATGCTATTTGCATCATTAATTACCTACAAGTCCCAATTCAAGCCAGGAAGCAGCAAAGCTAATGCTCCTTCTGTTACAGGACAGTACCCAGAAGCTCATTTCATCGATTGTCAGGAAAAGCCTTCGCAATAACCAGTGGGACTTGAGAAGCTCTTCCCTGCACAAGCACCTGACACCCACCAAACGCTGCAGGGATTGGCAGATCCCCCCAGCGTTAGGGGCTGAGCCAGTGAGCAGACCCTGCCGACCAGCAGTTCCACCATGTCCCAGTTCAGACAAGATGCTGCACACATTCCCTTGTCTCCCACACCCTCGTGGCAGTGCGCTAGAACGCTAGTGCGAGGGCACGGGGTGCGCTGCACAAACCGCTTGTTGAACAGCTCCAGAGATAGGTAGGAAGCATCTACTTATGGTCAGGTAACGGCAGGATGGGTGCCAGGCAGGACAGAAGAGTTCCAAGTACACCAACCAGATGTCAAAAGCTGTTGGCAAGCGCCTAGCAAGCAGGACATGGACACTGGGAAGCCTGTGCTGGAAATCCAAACATTTACACTCACACGACATGAAACAAACAACAGCAAGTACTTAAAGCACCAACATATGAAATTGAAGTGAACAGTGAGAGCTAAAAACCAGATGTCAGACGCAGCCAGGAGGTGATTCAGGACTTCCAGGAAGAGGGACAGTACCCCAGGTCCTGTGTGCTCCGCAGCAAGGGTGACCTAAATCCTGCGGCGAGGCCCGTGGATTCGGCAGGGCTCCACTGGGGTCGACCAGCACTCTACAGCAGCTTCAGACACATTGTCAACAATGAGGAGCTCGCTTAAATTTCAAAGTATGTGTCATACAGTCTGTGCATCATCAGTTTAATGGTAAAATCAATTTTATTTTGCGCTGCCCTTAAGTTATACTCTCCAGCTACCCCAACTAACGTCGCCCAACTGAATCTGTGTCAGCCCTGGCGCAGCGCATGAAACCAACGGCAGCTCCCACCTCGAGGGAGCCTGCTAGCCCGCTGCCAAGGGGGACGCTTACGCAAGCTGGAAAAGATAGGCTTGAAAACTCACTGCCTGCTGATCTGAAAGGTATCAGAGGGCAGGAAAAATACCTGGTGCTGAGGAAGGAGGCATAAACCTATTTGAGGTTACAGATAATTAAGGGACATTTTGAAACCCTACTCCAAGCCTATGCAGTTCCTAAATATTTAGCACAATACTAGTTTGTAGAAAGTTAGTAAAACAGAGGGGAGGGGAAAAAAAAAGTAAAAAAAAGAAAGAAAAAGGTTATTACCAAACTGAAAACAAACCACTGAAGAATGTTCTGCATGTTCAGCCTCCCAATACAGCTATCAGCATGTGGGTTTGGACCTACTACTGAAGCAGAGGGCAAAAGCATCTTTCCTGCTCATGGGAGGAAACTGTGGCGAGCAGAGGGAACAACCTGTCTCCTGATCAGAGACTACTGGCAAAGGCACCTGGGAAATAAACCACATTTATGCACTTTCCCACACTGCACAGAGACCTGAAAAATTAGTGTATCCTGGAGACAGTCCACGAGGACATTCAGTTTTTCCTTTGTTCACAGGTTCAGAAATGAAAAAATATATACTGCAGTCAAGCCACACAGATGGTAGCAAGGCAATCAGTAGCCTGAGTTTAGGCTAAACTGGGGTATTATATAGTCAGGGTGAGGAGTAACAGGCAAAGACTTAGATGAAGAAGCACACAGAAGGAGCACACTTCCTAAAATAGTCAGGGATTTATTATATGAAAGAGGCAATGAAGCTAAATCTCGGTCGCTCAAACTCATCCCCAGGAAAGGATCCTACCGGTAACACACACTGTTCCACACAGATGTGAAACTACAGTGCCATGAAAACATTCCACCCATTCAGCATGCTAAATATGCTTTCTACCTCATGCTCACCTGGGATGCAAAATGTATTTCATATGTTCTAAAAGAAAGACTGGGGTGTTAGACCCTAAATAAAACACTCCACGTCCATCGGCATGCTTTGAATTACACATTTAGTGCTTACTCCAAAAAGGGCTTTAAACAGAACTGTAAAACCCTCAAAAAACTCTGCCCGGTATCATGGTCTGTAAAATCTGTATCTGTGGCTTTTCAGACATGCTTAGCCTAACTTCACTGGTTGTCAGACATTTTGGTGGTATTCCTCTCTATAACCTTAAGCACCTACTAGATGCAAAAAACAATCTCATTTTCTACTAACGCTTTTAGAGGGAGGGAGGTGACCAAAAGACACTTGATTTAAGATGCTAAAACAAATGGAAAAAACTCTGGGTGCTTATGAAAAGCTATTTCATTAGTACACAATAAATCAAACGCAGAAGCCTTAATGTGCCTTCTTTGTTTCTGGGTTATTTTATAATAAAACAGCTAAATCACAGTTAAAAATAGAATGAAATGAAACCCTAGTTGCTCAGACAATTATGAAATTATCTCTGTTCTTAATGACCTGGAGATGCAAGCACCATTGCCTGCGGAACAGAAGAGACACAACAAACACGGCACCTCTGGGATGACATAACGAGTATGCTCCAAATAATCAGCTTTGGACAGTGACAACAGAGGAGATCAAATTTCACTGTCCTGCAGGATAATTAAAAGCATGTTCTGGCTCTGCCACATACTGCACCCAGAAAACTGAGTGTTTCTGAACCATCCAGTATATTTATACATTTACGTGGTACCATGGAAAGTCCTACTGAATATCCTCAGAGGTAACACTTCAAAAGTAAGCATGAGTCCTGCTCAGAACAGACAGGTTTCTTACAACACATCAAAATTATCTTAATGATGATTATAAAATAACAGCATACAGAAAATACATTATTAAAAATATTCAGACCGAATCACATCATGGGCTTCCTCCTAGGAAAAAATAATCAGGAAAAGAAATATGGGGTTCAACCAAGAGAGAATTAAAAGCAGTGAAGAGTTAAGCACAGTAGCAATAAGCACGGCAATTTCCCCCCGTGAGGTGTCTTTAGGAAAGCTGCCAGAAGGCAATTCTTCTACAGGTCTCACATTCAATGAAGCATTTTGGTTACAGCCATGAGACAGGTGCTGCTGGAATTTAAACCTTCGTTTCACCCAGCCAAAGCACATGCCTGAAGATGAAGGAAAGATGGGGAGGTAAGATGGAAAGAAGAAGGACAATGGGAACGTTAAATGACAGGTGAAGCTGACTTTTCCAGCTGATAGAGAAGGAAAATAAAACAAGTTTCATGCATTGGCTCTGACTGATCATGCTCTGGGGGTGGTACTGGTGCTCTGCAAGGACAGGGCTACTATCAGCAGCTCAGGAAAGGAGGAGGTCTTCCTGGCACTAAAGGCTGGTGGTACTGCAGCAGCATTACACACAGGAGAAGGAATTATTATTAGAAACAGCAAGTGGGCACAGCAAAGGGAGGAATATAGCTACTGACATCGCCCTTTCCTCAGGGACTGCTGAGCACCAAGAGAAATATAAATAAAATGCAACCAGTATACATCCACAATGTGAGTCTCTCCTCTTTTATACTAGTGGCCTGCAGATCCCTGCTTCTCCTCTGCAGACAGACCGTTCTCCCAGTTTCGACGGCCCAGCTGTACCAGAAATATCTCCTACCTCACTTTCTGCTCTTGCATTTGATGCTTATTCCTTTCTTTCATGCAAAAGAAGCTGTTGGACTGTTTTGCATGACAATTTATTTTCTCATTTTCTTAGCAGCACATTATTTTTAAAAAGTAATCTCCAGAGTCTGCAAGAGGAGACACTGAAACACTGGTTTAAGAGACTGTTAGTCAGAAAATGGAGACTTCCAGCAGAACTTATTATTCTCTCAAAGATTGTGCCAACTCCTCAGGCCATAGAAGGCAGAAAATTTGTGCTAGCCAAGCACTGCACTTTGAGTGCCAGGTTCTTCCCGACACGCTGTCGGAACACCCAACGCCAGGTTTGCTTGGTACAGCACAGGAACAGATTTTCCAGCTTCATCCCGCTGCAGCACCCAGGGCTGAGCAGCTTAGAGGTGTCCCAGAGGACAGGAAGCCTTTGCAAAGCAGTTGGAGCCGAGAGGCGGCGGGAGGAGGGGTATGGGAGACGGATGAAGGTTTCATGATGCTAGCCAGTATTTTTAAAGTTATGTGTCACTTACATCACACACGGCAAACCACAGGGAAGTGGAAATGTCTTTTAGCTAAGGTTTTCCAGGCTCAGCTGGAAGGGAAAAAGAATGCTGAATTCAACGGTATGAGCTCCCTACTAGCCCCATACTCAAAGCAAGGAGGCTTTGGGAATGGTGGAGGAATACTGCAGTTCAAGGAAACCAAGCTGACAGTGGAAGTAAGGCACGGGAACGTGCACTGTGTGTCACATGCACATGCCCTCAGTCAGGTTTATGACTTTGCCAGGGTCTCTATAACCTGCTGTCCAGCTGCCTGGCAGGAGAGGGTGGTTGTGACTTCACACCTTACACCTACAAGGAAGTAAAACCTCGCTCTGCTCGGTTGTGGAATCAGCTGTGTCTCCTGCCTTACAGCCAACCTGGACAGCCTCACCACATGAGTATTAGAGGATAAAAGCTGCGAGTGGTTGTTAACAGTGCTTTATCTACTTTGCAGGAACAGCCTGTAGACTTCCAGTAGGGAAACAGCCAGTACCACAAATACAACTCCCTTCCAAGCCAGATCAGTTTGACTATCCAGCTCGCAGCATCAATCCTTTTATTTTAGTGTCAAGTAAATGCTCAGTCCCCAGAATCAGGCTTTTCATTTGGTTTGCAGGTTCTAAAACATCCCTTTATTGCTTAAAGCACACCTGTCTGTACCCAAACCTGCAACACTGGCACCTTCTCTCACAGAACAACATGGAGTTGCTCATTAACATCACACCATGGAAACAGAGTGTTGTCCCCTCCTGCCTTCTACATTGACATCATTTAAGCCACACCTTACCAGCAGACTCTTCTAAATTCACTATGGGTGGACTCGTTTTAAATACGAGAGTCATGATATCACCATGGGATGCACATGGCCTTTTCCAATTACCTTCATAACACAAAACTTTTGTTTTTCTTCTTTATGTCTCTGCCACTGGCAATTTGTTCCACCTTTGTCCATTCTGCGCCCTCTGTGATCCCTCTTTCATTGCAGTTCATGACCTTTTGTGCACATGATGAACAAAGGCTAAAAATGTCACAGTTGGGCCTCAGCTCTTCTACTGACTTAACTAGTTTGCTACTAAAAATGGACTCAAGCTCCAAGCCAGACCAAAGCAGAGTTTCTGGGCAATCAGAGTCCATGAATCCCCAGAAGATGGTTCAGCATCAACATGGAAGAGGATGGGTTTCCTTTCATCCAAATTCAAATCATGAATCTGTAGCAATGCCTGCATACCACCTACATGGTACTTAGTAGTCATTTGCATTGTATGAAAGAGCAATAGAAAAAAAGAACATCAGGCTAGCTTACTCTTGGCAGGGGTGGGAGGGGAAGAAGGGAGATAGAAAAACACCATCAGCTGCAGCGGGCTGAGCTGTGTGTATTTACATTTCACAAGCTCAACTATTTAGTGATTTATTTACACACAGTGTGCTTGGAGCAGCTAAAATACCAGTTGTGTTTTATCTTGATTTTGTAGCAAATGCACACAAGCCACAAAAATCACAGGAAGAGTCTGCATGTGAGATATGAACCTGGTACATCTGGATAAGCACGTGAGCCACTGTAAGAAGGGAGAACAATTTTGGAAGCACAGGAGCAACGAGGGTTGAAATGCATTAGTTGTGACAAGACACCAAAATACAGCCCAGAGACCCAAAAGCAAAGGCCACAATATAACAATTTATGCTGCAGGGATTACACATCCCAGCATCACTCTCGTAGCCAAGTCCACCTACAGCAAGGCATACCAGGGCCTCAGGTCTCTCCAGGCTGCCCCTCCATGTTAGAGTGAGGAGGGAATTACAGTCAGCTCCATTTTATGCACATTTGATGGCAAGAAGCCAACACAACTGTTGACTGAGCCAAATCTGGGCCCCCTTGAACTAAGCCATCACCTAAAGCAGGGCGGAAAAGCACATGCCTCTCACTTCTAGAGAAGCCAAGTTCCTGAAAAGCATCCCAGTTACAAGACAGAAAATGACCAATGTTTTAACTCTTTGAGGTACTCATTTATTCAAAACTGCACAGTTGCTACACAATGCAGTCTGATGTTAACATGATGGAGATGCTTCTTTCTAGCAAGTCTAATTATTTACTGATGGCCCGAGCAGCAGTTCAGGCCAGTATCCAGAGAGAAGTCATCATCACACTCTGCATCATGGTAGTGTTCTGAGCCAAGGTGTCAATGGCTGCTTGCCAACTGGAACCTTCCTCTGACCAAAGAGAATGCAGGATAAGCTTGGGAAAGCTTTTTGATCCCTTCACTCCTTCCCTCTGAACCAGTGTTTGCCGGTAAGCTGCCAGCAAGCTTGGGAATTGCACAGAGTGGCATCGCTAGGAATTCACCCTCTTGAGCAGAAACTGCTCCTGGACTGTTCCTTTGCCACACAAAGAAATCCCTCTGCTGACTTCTGCTTTAATTATATTTTAAAAATTCAGCTTCTAGTCTGTGTTCCATTATAATAATAGCAATAATTAAAAATACTTCAAACAGCGAGTGCTCTAAACCTGCTGTTCCATCCAGGCTTTCTGGCACTGCACACTTCCTTTCTTGACTGACATCCTCGGGGAACCAGATGGATGGTTATTCTATTCTATTCCTGTTGCAGGGCTGCACTGCACTCTCTCAGCACATGTAAACTGCAAGGTAATATTTATGTTGGCAACTAACTTGCATACTTTATAGAAACAGACCTCTACTTGACCCTCCATGCAGCTCCCACACACAATTTGGTCCACTCCTTTAAACTGCTTCCTTCTGCTGCAGCACATACCCCGTCCCACACCTCTGTCTCCAGCCTGTTTAAAAACTTCATACCCAGAGCAGAGCTCATGGGCTTAAAGAGAGCGTCTCAGCTACAAAGCCAAGCCTGCAGAATGTCCTTATGCAAGAGCAACAAAGAAAATGATTCCAAAACTTGCGTGCAAAGGACCTGGTTTTCCTTCTACAAAGATGGCTCTGACTGAATACTTTAAGAAAAAAACCCTACAAAAAGTTCTGCAGAAACAGACATCAACACACATGGATTCCTGGGATAAGAATTTGGTAGCAGTATCACGCTTCTGGGGGCTGTGGGGAATGCTGGGGCTTTTTGTTTAAAATACACTTTAGCTATTTAGGCAGCAACATCACCTCAAAATAGACTTTCACACCAGAACTCTTCCTTCTTTGCCCAAAGCACCCTGCCCAGAATAAACGATAAGCCAACAAAGTAACGCACCCAGATGATCAAATTAACCTCCATTATCCCTTGAAACCACAGCAGTTTATCAACACATCCATTTAAAGCCAGCACAGATAAACCAGGGGAAAGAGAAAAGCAAAAAGCGATGGAAAGAGGGGAACTCACGCGCCAGGGCGAGCGCAGCTGCAGCGCAGGACTGTGCGGTGGCATCATGTGACAGAGCGGCGCTGGCAGCAGAGCATGGAGCTACAGCCCCCGTCCTCCCACCTTCCTAAAGCTGAGCCTTCAGCGCAGCGCTACAGACACACAGTTTGATCTCAAGGCAGAACCGACTCGGGTTAGAAGCGTCTCAATGGACTGAATTGTTATTCTCCATTTTTGTTGCCTCTCTCTCTCCACCAAATGAAGCAGCAGCACAGAAATGGATAATGATTCAGGCAAGCTACATATTCCTCCCACTGCTAAGCACTTCCAGCATTTTATCACTTGTAGATCTAGTTTCTTAGCAGAGTGTGGAGAGCAGAGAACACAGTGCTGCTGCCTGTATCATTCTTAGACACAGAGCTCAGCTCGGCTTGTTATCTTTGTGATAAAATACTCCAACATGGGTAAGGGATGTGGATTGCCAATTGAATTTTGATGCAGTATTGTACCTGTATTTCAAGATAAAACAACGATCACAATCTTCTTTGTAGCACAGCAAAATATTTCTTCTCTCCATACAGTTTCTATGAATGGCTCTTACATTTCCCTGTGGCAAAGAACCTGGCTATCACATTTGCATACACTATCTGTACTATTCTGACAGAACGATTGGAGAATTATGCTCTTTGCCTCGCGTTCAGTGACTCACTGTTTCCTTCGTTCAACATAAATCGTGATCCAGTTTATCAAAACATCGTAAAAGAGACTGACTTATCCAATTTGAAAATAAACCATCTTCATCCAAACATGACCTACAGTCAGGTGTCAGGCATCTTCACCGCCCCACCAAGTCTGAGCAAGGGAAGTTACAACTGTTATGCAACAGCGTTCACGCAAGGCGAGAAGATGCACCAGGCAGTGACCATATCTGCAAACTTCCACAGAAAGATCCATACTAGGATGATTTTTCACAATTTATTAAGGCTGCTACAAACCCTGCAGTTCTGTTGCTTGCAGGAATGGTAGGAGAGCATACATATGCTGGGAGACTTGCTTATATCAACGTTTTAGTCATCGTACGGTCCAACAGTGCTGCTTTGCACTAGCTTAGACTAGATGCTGAGAATTATGGATTGTATTTGGACAGCTCTTGCAAAACAGATCTTTTATATGAAGGGATGCATTCTGCAGGCAGGAGGACTAGAATTGGTTAGCAGAGACACAGCTGAAGCATGGGAACTCAGAGCCTGGTTATTAAATTACAGAAGTGCAACTCAGGCTTTAACAGGTCCTTATTCTGTGGTGGGAGATTAGACCCAGGCTCTGAAAACCCGCAGTCCTGATCCTGAATGTTTTATCTTCTGCAGCCTTTGGTTACTACATCTCTGTAGCCAGTAAGGGCGAGAAATTTTGGGGGGGATATGGGGTGGGAGTGTATGACATGACATCAAACACCCAGCTTCTATCCCAAGGGCATTTCACATCACCTATTGTTCAGAGCACCTCTCAGCACAAACCTAGAATTTAGCAAAGAGGGAGGCGCTGGGACAAAAGTTTAAAATCAGAACAAATCCATGACGATCCATCCCACCGAACTTGCCATTTGGCTATCCAGCGCTGCACAGGCAGCTCGTGTAAAATCCAGCAACATGTCATCGGGGACGATCCGCTCGCCGGTGCCTGTCAAAGGAGCTACCTGTCAAAGGCTGCCGGANTCAAAGGCTCCCGGACCCCGCCAGCCTCGCCGCCTGAAGAGGCACGGTGGGGAGAGCACGGAAAGAACGGAGAAGTTAATACCGGGGGGGCCGTTTTCGCAATGACTGCGGTTACGCTGCGAACCGAGGCCTAAGCGGACGTGTCACATCGCATCGCTCTTCTCCGTTAACGGCCAGGACGGCGGCAGCGCGGCTCCGTGCGCCCAGGCACAGGGCCTCGGCAACCGCCCCCGCCATCGCCGCCCCTCGGCGCCGGCACGGGGCACACAGTCTCCCCG